>JANAVB010002283.1:0-46575 GCA_029216955.1 Iris pallida | reverse complement strand
GGCTGCCCCTCATTCGAGAGGGTCTAGGGCATCGGGGCCTCTCCGGGCATCCGACACGGTGTCCTTGAACTGCGGGTGACGGGCCTAAAGATCGAATAAACGAAAACTTTTCTTGGGCAGATTAGAATTTCTACTGATCTCGATAAAGAGCGGGGAATGATCCAATTTGGTAGCATTAATGTGCGTGAGTCTGGAGTTGAGCTCGAGGTCGGACCACTGCGAGTTGATGAGAGCATGATCCAGGCATGAGTATTGTCGACGGGCTCTTTCCTGCATATTGTACCACGTGAAGGCGCTGTGTCACTTCCCGTTCCCAGAATACATTTTTAGACATATACTGCCTTAATATATATTTAATAACTATCATGTATTGTTCTGTAGTTAAACCCCTTTAATTTTATAATTAATTTCCTGCAATTTTATTTCTGTATTTTATTTCTGCTTTCATACTCTACTTTAGCTTTACTTTGGATTCGGCTTGGATTGGATTAAGTAAGTTGGTTCATCATGAACCGAAACAAACCCCCACCTACCACCACCCCTTCCATTTAAAGCCCACCCATTTCTCTCTCTTCATTACTTCACCATTAATCTTCTTCTTTCCCATAACTCCTTCCCCACCTACCAGCCGCCAAGGCAGGTGCCAACTTGTTTCTTGATGGATCACCATTATTATTGTTCCATTATCTTCCTTACTTAATTTTGAGCCTCTTTGGTACTTAACATTTTTAATTTCCATGGTTCATTTCTGGTAGATCTAAGTTTGAGCATTTTCGGATTTCTCATGTTTTGATCTTGTAACTTTGTTAATTCCAAGTTTTGATGATTCCAGGTTGTAGAGAATTTTGTTCTATCCCATTTTGACCTATGGAAGTCCAGATTTGGGCTTGGAATGAAGGATTTATGGAGCTTGGAAGTAAGGTCTTCATGGTTGTTCTTCTCGGAATAGTGGAGAAGAAGTGCAGTACTTAGCCGCATGAGTTTTCATGCGACAAGTCATTCTTGAGCCGCATGTAGTATCTGGCCGCATGGAATGTTTCGGCCGCATGTTGTAACACCCAGTTTTCCAGAAGTGGGTAATTTTGAAATTTTGGTTTTATAATTATTATTTAATGATATTTATTTCATATTATAATTTTTAGTGATTTTTAATTATTTTTAAACTATTTAAATTCATGACTTGTGTTTATGGTGTTTTGCTAGTGAACAGTAGAGACTGCCTACCCTAGAGACTAGCCATGTGATTAGGGTATTTAGACATTTTGGGGGTTAATTGATTTTATTATAATTTATTTGAATTTATAGGAATTTTTAGAATTTATTTTGGAATGGTTTGGATGGGGGTTGACTAGGTTGACTTTGACTAGCAATGACCATGGTAGACTAACCCAGGAGCTAACCCTAGTTGAGTTTGGTCTTGATTAGGTCATGCCACCCTAGTTAGACTATAGTTGACTAATAGTATGGTTATTTGACTTAAGTAGAGTTTTAAGTCATAAGCCATGACTTGTGTTTAACCAATAAATCAATAGTTAGCCAAATAGGCCCAAAGCCCATTAGTCAAGTGCCCAAACCCTAACCCCAACATTTTTGTCCAGCCAACCTAGGGATTCCCACCCCTATTTAATGCCTCTTTCATTTAGGGTTAGCCTCTATTGGAAATAGATCTCAAGCTTTGGAAGAGGTGAGTCTCCATCTTCAAAAACCCCTAGAAAATCCATTTTACCTCCTTTTTAATCCAAATAAATTGCAATAGGTTCTAATTATTGTTTTATTGCTGTTGGAATTTGTTGTTCTCAGTTTTCTATCAATTTGAAGGAGTTTGGTGGCTTTTTGGAATCCTTATTGGAAGGGGTTTTTGTGTTGGAGAACACCATAGGTAAAATCCTAATCCACCCATTAAAATTCTAGTTTCTTTGCATGTAGACCTAGCCCTAAGTGTCCTGGTCCCTGTAGGTACTCCTAGACCTAGGTTTTGTGTCCATTTCGTGTCCCAAATGGACACGTATCAGCCTATAGACCTAGGTGTTTGATGAAATATCCCAAAGGACATTTCGGTTGAATTTTAGGAATATGTTTGAATAGGAAATTAAGTTTTTAGGTTGCTTATGGGTTTCTGATTGTTGGACACATTTCGTGTCGTGTCGGGGTCGTACTGGACTCGTGCACATGCCTGCGCGTGCGTGTACAGTGATCCCCTGCTGCTCGGGGTCGACACAGGACACGACATGGCTCCATGTGCCATGAAACTTCGTGGACACATGGGGGCACCCGTTGACATCATGTTCATGAAGTTTCATGCGACCTCGATGTGTGTGCGCGAAGGAATTGCACGTGCACTGGCCACGCACTGGCTGTGTTCTCGCCAACAGTGAGCTCTGATACGCTTCTCGTTTGCGGACACGACGACACTAGGACCCAATTCAGGGTGTTGGACACGTGACCCTACACTAGACGAACACCTAGACACGACCACGAGACGCAATGTGTCCTGTGTCGTGCTCTGGACACGGCTGAACTCGTGTACGAGGATTGGTCCTATTTTGTTTTGTTCTCTTTTTTATTCAGTTTTAATGGTTCTTAATTCATGTTTAATTTGCTAATTAAGATCCTAACATGATTAATGATCTATGATTAATCGAGTTTACATGTTAGTATAGGTTGTTTTCTTGTGAATGGGGATTTGAATGTGAAGTTGGAAATCACTGATAACATGTCTGATACATTGTCTTTTCGAATTTCCTGAACTATTTAAATCCCTGTTATTGATGTTTTTCAACTAATTATTATTCCTACATGATTGTTAGTCCATATTAGAACAATGTTTACATTCGAATTAGACTGTTGGTTTGAGAATGGGAATTAGACATTGTGTTCACTGTAGGTTGTTCATGATTGGCTTGATGTCATCTGGGTGAATGGGAATTCGATTTTGATTTATAAGTGCACTGATTTTGATTAACCTGTTAGTTGTTTAAATGATTGATTATTAATTTGTGTTAGATTTTAGGTTTTCAAATCAGATAACCTGAGATGGGATTTGGTGTTCCCAGTCTTTGTAAACCTGGGATTTGTTTAACTGAGTTTTACTTTAACCTGAGAATATAGGTAATCTGGGATTCAAAACCTGAGAATGTTTTGATAATGTGTGATTCCATGAATGATAACCTGAGATTCAAACTGTATTTCACTGATTTCCTGTGCAAGTACACACTGTTTTCCATTACAACTCAACTGCCAATACCTGAAATTGAGTTTAGTATGTTTAGACTGTACATTGGTTTTCCTTTTGTACTTGATAACTGTTTTCATTTCCTCTCCTAACTGTTTAACCTGAGTTCCCCTTTATTATTGAATGGCTAATTTGTTTTCCTTCTTTTTGAATAGACTGATTGATTCCTGTTTAGGCTTAGAACCTGAAATAGGATGTTGAAAAATCTGAGTTTAAGTTTGTGAAATGTTTTAACTAAGTTGGGGCATGTTTTCAACTGAGATGAGGGGGGAGGAAAACTGTAATCTGAGATCTGGGATCTCAGTTTTGTGGACTGTTCAAATAGTTTGTTTATCGACCTGGGTTGTTGGACTGATTTGGGTTAACTGTTAATGCAATGTGGCTCTCTTATTCACTAATTAGCCTAATGCTACTGTTAAATTCAGAATTACATTGTTCACTCTTTCACACTTGCTTTACACTATTAGTTAACACATGACACATCACCCTCACTTAGTCTCTCATGTCTTCACAGCCCACACATATACATGTGACACACACACAACTTATTAACCTGTCACTCTACTGCTACCTCATGTACACTCTTGTACAAGTCAAGAACCCACACCCTCATGTCATGCCACTGATTTCCAGTTACACTATAGTTAGTTCACTGTCATGTCCTGTTTTCTATTTTTTTTCTGTTAGCACACATTCATGTGACCTGCCACTCTCTCACACACTTTCTCACATGACACCCACTCTCATGTTTCACTAACACACACACACAACTCTCTTGACACCTCACTGTTTTCACTTTTTGACACACACATGCCTACACTCAACTCTCATGCCTCATGACACATACACACTTTAGCATATAACCTGTGACACACTTGACACTTCACACACACCCTCTACTCCATGTTACACCCACAAGTTATCACACATACACACTAGTTCGCACACACTCACATCACTCATGTACACACACACCCTCTTTATATCTATATATATATATATTAAATGCCATGTTATATAGCTAATGTGTAGTGATGCATGCCTATATATATATAGTTAGTTTCTTTTATGTATTGTTCTTGAATGCCTAGTATAGATAACTTGAATATGGGACAAGTGTGACTTATGAATGTGTGTTGGCTTGATTTAGGCTTGGATAGCCTTGAAGTGCTGTGTACTAGCTAGTGTAGGCTTGTGTGACCTAGTATAGACTAGTTTAGACTTGATAGCCAGTTTAGACTTGGTTAGACCTAGTTTGACCATAGTTGACCTAGTTTGACTTCTAGGGTTGACCAGAGTTGACCAAGAGTTGACTTTGGCCTAGATTGACCTAGAATCATGTAGAATGTATAGTAGGACTTTATTATATCATTTTAGACTAGTTGTGACTTGTGCTGTTCTGATTAGGAGCCCGACACCTCTCATCGGACAGTACATTTCATCCGGACACTCAGATACGAGGCGAGTACATTCTCTGATCATTTCATATCATGTTTAGAATTATTTTCCTGCTTTAAATTACTTTACTTGATACTGTCACGTTGGTCACACGGATTGGTACTATATAGATCCTTTCATGAGATGTTATCCCCCTCGGGAGCATCGAATACAGCATGTTTTGTGCGTTTCACGAATCATCACGTATCTCTATGCTTCCTCTGATTCACGAATCGCCTGTGACACATGTACTCTCATGTTCACAGAGCCTCCATGAATCACCTTCACGTATCACTCATTTTATGAGCCATGTGAAGTTTTATGAACCTTAACATAACTTGAACGGATCTTTGTGTATTGATTGGGGTTGGGGGAGTAGAAATAGACATGTGAATATTATCCAAGTAGCTGTAGTCATGAATCACTCTCTTAGCTGTAGTCATGAACCTCCTATGCCATTCACATGTTTATACTTTACTCTGACTCACTAGTCACTATTAGCTCTCTACTTATAGTAGATATTTCTATTACAGTTTTCTCTCTCTGTTTACATACTGCATTTCTTCAGTATCTATATCTTACTTTACTGCATGATTATATTTTCTAACCTGCTATGAACTGTTGAGATGTACTGTACTCGCTCCTGTCCTGACTGGACCTGTTGAAAATAACAGAGGACGAGGAAGGAGGCCTGGGAGGATACCTTCTTCGGACAGCTCTAGCTGAGGACATCACCCCACTGCCTAGACTAGTTTAGTTAGGCCTTATCTTATTTTCATGTTGTCTTGAGACTGTTTAGCTAGATTTTACTTCTGTTCAGAGATGTTGAGTTGTATATATTCTTTCTTATTCAGTAGCTTAGATATGTACTCTGGATGTTTGCTGGGATTATCTTAGACTTTTCTATCTTCAGTATTTCCTTGAGTTCTATATCATATCGTGTTTTCTTCCTCCTTAGTTGTGATTGAGTTCATTTACTGCTTAGTATTATATTGCTAGATGTATGTTGACCTAGGACAGCGTTCTACTGCCGACACTGCGGCGTAGGCTGGGCGTTGTGACGTTCTCGTACCCTCACAGTGGATGCGGGTCGTGACACATGCAGCGCCTGGCCGCATGTTACATTTCCAGCCGCATAAGCTGGGGCTTAATTAGCCGCATGACCCGTCGACGTTTTCGACCGCATGAAGTTTATATATATATATATATATATAATATATATATATATATCCTGGCCGTATGACTTATTTAGCCGCATGGACTCAGGTTGACCCGCAGCGCATGAATTCGAAACCCGAGCCGCATGAGGCCAATCATCCGCAGCGCCGCATGAACTCTCATTGTATCTTAGACGCATAAAGCTTATTTGCATCCAGCCGTATAGGCTTGTTCTTTGAGCCCCATATGAATTGTTATTCCCAGACCGCATAGATGGAACCCGACCTGCCTAGCCGCATACATAGGCATCTGCCTATGGCTGCCCATAATGCCCTTTTGGCTGATTCTGTCCCGAGTTGGCATTAATTAAACATAAAATGTTATTTTGGCATTAATTGACATTGATTGACATTTATTACCATTGATTGATTGACTTGGCATTTATTCACATTAATTATTGTCTTGACATTAATAAACAGGGATTGTTATCTTAATTTAGTAAATTGATCATGCGTTCCTAGTTGGAACTAAGAGGCTGGCTAGTCGTCTTATTGAATTAAACAAATAAGACACGAACTATGGTAATCGACTGGCTGATCCCGAATATTGGCCTACAGGCACATGCAGGCTTCAATTTATTTATTTATTTATCTTAACAAAGCAGGATGTGTACTTTATGGTCAAGGCATGATTATTCCGTGGTTAGTTTTGATTGTTGTATTACGTTATATAAGACCTACAACCTAACCGCACGGGTATCGTTATAGAGTTGTGCATATCGTACCCCGTACGAAAGTACTCATTTGAATGACCATGATCCACGGCATGGGACTTCACTCAACGTAGAGACTATTAAGTTAGATAAAATAATGATTGCATGGAGAGAATGGATTCCCGAGTTCTTATATGGCAGCCCTCTTGGGACTATTAAGTGCTCGACAGGCCGGCTGGTTCCCACAGATATTGTAAATCTGCCACACGGGCAGGGAGCGGTATCTGCTTATATTATTTAATTGTACATGGCATATTAACGACGAGCGTCCCGCTGGGACTCGTCTAATTCATGATTGGCGCAATTGATTGACTGGATAGACTAGCCTTGCTTGCACATAGTAAGAACTGAGGGATCCTTTATTGCATAATTCCAGGATAGCTTGGAACTCACAGTAGCAAGTCGTAGTAGTTGCATGGCCGTTTAAATTAATTTGTTTGTGTACTGTACCTACTCTGTTACCTAACTGAGATGATCAGAATGTTAGGACATGACGGGCCAACTTTTGTCCTTATTTGGTTGGAAGGTTGGTTCGAAGTATCGTGATGTTATGTGAATCCAAGTAGATAGCAGAGATCTATTATCATATTCTCTGCTTACTGGCTTCATTCCTCATATCGTGCTCCCTTGCGGTACTTGCTATTAGAGGTCTAACCTCTCTGGTTTTGTATGGCCAGATTTAGAGCCGGTCCCCGAGGATCCAGCTTACTTCTACCTCCAAGATGGTCAATACTAGAGGGATGATCGCAGGAGGACTCGAGTGGGTTCCTTACTTCCCCGTTCGTTTTGTGAATTACTTTATACTTTGTCGTTTGGCACCGACATGTTAGTCGGATTGTCTTGTACCTATTTTTGCATAATTGTAACTAAGTCAGGCTGCAGCTGATAATAATTGTGTATACTATATCATCTGGCTGTGTTTTGTAAAGCCAGATATCAAGAACATTTTGACTGAGCGTTTGGGACGCCTTACTGCTTTATCTCACATGTTCTCTATTTCTGTTTCTTGTTTGAATGATTGAGACAATAGATGTGAAGTGACCATAGTGAGACTTTTATGTAGTATGCACCACCTCGTCTTATTAGACAGCATTGATCGTATTATACGATATTTATCTACCCGTAATACGTAGCTGGCTGAGTTATTCCTCCGCTCTCCAGTATTCTGTTTCTGGGGCGTGACAAGGCTTTAGTGGTGGCCCATGCAGGTCTGATTTCAGACTTGTGGGGTATTTTAATAGGATGTCTCAATTACACATGTTTCCTCTTGATCTCATGATTCGTCGATTCTCAACTCCAGCTTGACATTCCAGTATCCTTTGACTTTATTGATCCTTCGTGTCCGATCGTTTGATTGTTCTATTGTCCCTTTTCTTAGGGGCACTTCGTCCGCACCTGTCAGAGCTGGACAGTAACAACATTGACAGCATGGACAACATGACCAGGTTGGTCAGCAACAAGGGCCAGTACTACCCCAAGAGGCTATTCAAAAAGAAGTGATAGTAGAAGCAGCAGCTGGATCGTGGTATCCGGAGGTTCCACCACTACCAACAGTTCCACCTATCCCCGTAGAAGTGGACACACCGGCCCTTCTGGAGATCATGAGAGGGATGATGGCCACTCAGCAATACCAGATGTTAGCCCAGCAGCGCATGCACGCTCAGTTGCAGGAGCAGAACGTACTACTCAACCAAGGATTGCAGACAGCTTTAGAAAGAGGGGCAAGGCCAGATTCAGGAGCATCAACCAGATTTTGCAAGTTCAACCCCCGCCGTTTTGAGGGCACGGAGGATGCCATCTCAGCAGATGCATGGCTTAAGGATATTAAGGCTATTTTGACAGCAGCTAAGGTACCGGCAGAAGAACGTGTGGATCAGGTGAAGTTGCTACTTCAGGATCTCGTACGTTATTGGTGGGAATCAGAGGAAGTAGGTATCAGACGTCCCGTTGCTTGGAACGATTTCACAGCAAGGTTCAAGATAAAGTACTATGGAGTTGTGGCACAGTTTGAGCTACAACAGAAGTTTATCAATCTCAAGCAGGCCGGCAAGACAGTAGATGCTTATGCAGCAGAGTTCTGCAGATTGAGTAGGTTCGCCCCAAAGATGGTAGCAACGGAGATCCAGAGGGCTATGAGATTTCAGCAAGAGTTTCACCTTGAGCTCTTGTAATTGATAGAGGGGCACAACTACCAGACTTTTGACAAAGTATTGACGGCAACCCGAAGGCATGAGATCACCATTCAGAGGATCACGGCAAGAACTGGGGGTCAAAAGAGATCCCACAGTCAGATTGAAGGAGGAGGGGGAGCAGCGCCCCGAACAACAGCACCATCCCTTGGCATTCGCATTCACGATGTGGCAATGCGAGGGCCAACACCACCACCCAGGCAGCAGCAGCAGCAACAGAGGAAGAATCAGCAACCCCCAGTGGGCTGCACTTATTGTGGAAAGGTATGGCATACTAGAGATGTATGTCGGACATTGAACGGACTGTGTTTGATATATAGAAATCTAGATCATCGGGTTACCACCTGTCCCATGAATTCGAGATCAGGAGGACCATACAATAGTTTTCTGCTCTGCCAGCACCTGGGACAGGCCAGTTTCGAGGACCAGCAGTGGTAGTGAGACCATTGGCCCAGATTCCGTTGATGCCACAGGCTCAGATGTTTCGGCAGCAGGGACCGCGATACAGCAACATCAGCATAGACCACCCCAGCATCATCAAGACAGGGGCCAGCAGCAGCACCAAGTTAGGCCACAGCATAGGAACCAGCAAGGAGGTCGAGGACAGGCATTCACACAGTCCTTGGAAGAGGCATTAGCATTGGAGATGTTGTGGCAGGTAACATTCTCGTCGCCTCATATCCCGCAGTAGCATTGTTTGATTCGGGAGCATCACACTCATTTATATCTGCACAATTTGCGACATATCTAGGAATGGAGTTCGAGGCATTGCCAGGGAGGTTGAATATACTCACTGGTAATAGGCTCGTAGGAGTTAGTAGAGTTATTCTAGCATGTAGCGTTGTAGTTTGCGGGCATTCCTTACCCACCCAGTTGATAGAATTTTCTGTTGGAAATTTTAACGTTATCTAGGCATGGACTGCTGAAAGACAGTCATGCGACAATAGATTATCATAGAGGGAGTGTATCTTTTGATATTCCAGGCATGAAGAGATTCACCTTAGTCAGATCAGAGGCAACTCAGCAAGAGCAGGGAGTAGTAACAACAATGGAAGAAGTTCAAGTCCCGAAGGTAGTTAAAAAATTTCTAGACGTATTTCCCGAAGAACTTCCCGGTCTACCACCGGTTAGAGATATTGAGTTCAGTATAGAATTGGCACCCGGAACTAAAGCGATATCAGATCGGGTTTACAGAATGGCGGATTCGGAACAGGCCAAGGTATATCAGCACATAGAGAAATTGAAGGAGAAGAAGTTTATCCAAGCTAGCTTATCACCATGGACAGCACCCGTGGTACTTGTGGGGTAGAAGGATGGGTACAGGAAGCTTAATGCGGCAACAGTAAAGAACAAGTACCCACTACCAAGGATCGACGACTTGTTTGATCAGTTGAGCAGAGCTAGAGTTTTCTCCAAGATAGACCTTCGGTCAGGCTATCATCAAGTGAGGGTTCGGAAGGAGGATATTCCCAAGACAGCGTTCAGGTCGAAGTATGGGCATTATGAATTCTTAGTAATGTCGTTTGGTTGACCGATGCTCCAGCAATATTTATGGATTTGATGAACCGTATCTTTATGCCATACTTAGATCAGTTTGTCGTTGTGTTTCTTGACAATATTCTCGTATACTCTGCTAGTGAAGAGGAGCATAAAGACCACCTCATGAATGTATTACAAGTTTTAAGAGAGAACCAGTTGTATGCCAAGCTCAGCAAGTGTGAGTTTTGGTTGGATCACATTTCATTTTTGGGTCACATCATATCAGGAGCAGGAGTAGAAGTGGATCCCAAGAAGGTAGAAGCAGTAGAGAGTTGGCCAGTACCCAAGACCGTAGCTGATGTACGGAGTTTCTTGGGATTGGCAGGATATTATAGAAGGTTTATATCAGATTTTGCAAGACTTTCAGCACCCATGGCCCGCTTGACACGGAAGGATGTGCCATTCATTTGGTCGGCAGAATGTCAGGCATTATTTGAGAATCTGAAGCATATGTTGATATCAGTGCCTATTCTTACATTGCTAGTTGGACCCGAAGGTTTTACTGTATATTGTGATGCGTCAGGTAAAGGACTTGGATGTATCCTAATGCAACATAGGAAGGTGATAGCATACGCATCTAGGCAACTTCGGGACCACGAGAAGAATTACCCAACTTATGATTTGGAGTTGGCAGTAGTAGTATTTGCTTTGAAGCTATGGAGGCATTACTTATATGGTGATCGGGTGGACATGTATACAGACCATAAAAGTCTGAAGTACATCTTTACTCAGAAGGAGCTGAACATGAGGCAGAGAAGATGGTTAGAGCTGATCAAGGATTATGACGTGGAGCTTCAGTATCATCCAGGTAAGGCTAATGTGGTAGCAGACGCTCTTAGCAGGAGAGGCGACGCATTTATGTTAACAACACAGAGGCACATCTTAGAAGACCTTCAGGAGATGGGCATCGAAGTTATACTTCCTAATAATATAGGAGTTCTGACAAGTCTACAAGTTCAATCTGACTTGGTAGATAGGATCAAGGCAGCTCAGGCACAGGACTCGAGGATTTAAAAGCTTAGGACAGAATGTGAGTCAGGATTCAGGAAGGAGATGAGAATTCATGAAGATGGTACACTTAGGTTTGGATTATGCCTATGCATGCCTAGTGGAGATATCAGACAGGAAGTTATGACAGAAGCTCACAGTTCTCAGTATTTTATACATCCTGGAGGGACCAAGATGTACCAAGATATCAAGCAGCACTTCTGGTGGAACGGGATGAAGAGGGAGATAGCTAGGTTTGTTTTCCGTTGCTTGATATGTCAGCAAGTGAAGGTAGAACAGCAGAGGCCAGCTGGGTTATTGCAACCGCTTCCTATTCCGGAGTGGAAGTGGGAACACATCATAATGGACTTTGTGACCGGTTTACCGAGATCACCAAGTGGTAAAGATGCTATTTGGCTGATCGTAGATCAGCTTACAAAGGTAGCACACTTTCTTTCTTTCAGAGTAAGGCAATCTACAGAAAAGCTGGCAGAGTTGTACATGCAGCAGATAGTCAGGCAACATGGAGTCCCTGTCAGTATTGTGTCAGACAGAGATACCCGCTTTACATCATATTTTTGGAAGAGTCTACATCATAGCCTGGACACCAAGTTAAGATTTAGCATGGCTTACCATCCACAGATGGATGGACAATCAGAAAGGACAATTCAGACTTTGGAAGATATGTTACGCGCTTGCACCCTAGATTTTGGAAGATCTTGGAAGAGCCACCTGCACTTAGTTGAGTTTTTATATAACAACAATTATCAAGCCAGTATCCAGATGGTGCCATTTGAAGCATTATATGGTAAGAAGTGTAGGTCGCCACTGGCATGGAATGATATCGGGGAGAGAAAGATATTAGGCCCAGAAATGATTGTCCAGACAGTTGAAGTGGTCAAAGGAATTAGAGAGAGACTTCGAGTTGCGCAAGATCGGCATCGTCATTGGGCGGACCAGCATCATAGGCCGCTAGAGTTTTCTGTTGGGGACCACGTGTTCTTGCGAATCTCGCCTACCCGTGGGGTCATTAGATTTGGCGTTCGCGGGAAGTTAAGTCCGCGATACGTAGGACCATTCGTTATCCTTGATAGGGTAGGCGATGTTGCTTATCGTTTGTCCCTTCCACCTTCGTTACGAGAGGTGCATGACGTGTTTCATGTATCTCAGTTACGAAGGTATGTATCGGACCCAAGCCATATCCTTGATCATTCTGAGCTGGTTGTTGTTACCAACCTGTCTTACGAGGAACAGCCAGTGTCCATCTTGGACCAAAGAGAGAAGATACTCAAGAACCGAACAATTAACCTTGTCTGGGTTGCTTGGGGTCATCACTCTTTGGGAGAGTCAACGTGGGAACGTGAGGATGATATCCGATCATGATATCCACACATATTTGACTCACAAGATATATCTTTTTATGTATACCTTGATCGTATTAGCTTCTCATGCTTGTCACCCTATGGATAGAACTACTTGATATCGTAGATTGTTAATATAGATATGTTATCTGCTAGTTAAACATTGAAGAATGATTTCTTGGTCAAGTTTCTTGTACTTAGATTAGTTTAGCTTTGATGTTCCTATCCTGCTTGGATTTGAAATTTTGAGGACAGAATTTTTTTAAGAAGGATAGAGATGTCACTTCCCGTTCCCAGAGTACATATTTTAGACATATACTGCCTTAATATATATTTAATAACTATCATGTATTATCCTGTAGTTAAACCCCTTTAATTTTATATTAATTAATTTCCTTCAATTTTATTTCTGTATTTTATTTTTTGCTTTCATACTCTGCTTTAGCTTTACTTTGGATTCGGCTTGGATTGGATTAAGTAAGTTGGTTCATCATGAACCGAAACAAACCCCCACCTACCACCCCTTCCATTTAAAGCCCACCCCTTTCTCTCTATTCATTACTTCACCATTAATCTTCTTCTTTCTCATAACTCCTCCACCACCTACCAGCCACCAAGGCAAGTGCCAACTTGCTTCTTGATGGATCACCATTATTATTGTTCCATCATCTTCCTTACTTGATTTTGAGCCTCTTTAGTACTTAACATTTTCAATTTCCATGGTTCATTTTTGGTAGATCTAAGTTTGTGCATTTTTGGATTTCTTAGGTTTTGATCTAGTAACTTTATTATTTCCAAGTTTTGATGGTTCCAGGTTGTAGAGAATTTCGTTCTACCCCATTTTGGCCTATGGAAGTCCAGATTTGGGCTTGGAATGAAGGATTTATGGAGCTTGGAAGTAAGGTCTTCATGGTTGTTCTTCTCGGAATAGTGGAGAAGAAGTGCAGTACTTAGCCGCATGAGTTTTCATGCGGCAAGTCATTCTTGAGCCGCATGCAGTATCTGGCCGCATGGAATGTTTCGGCCGCATGTTATATTTCCAGCCGCATAAGCTGGGGCTTAATTAGCCGCATGACCCGTCGACATTTTCGACCGCATGAAGTTTATATATATATATATATATATATATATATATATATATATATATATATATATATATATATCCTGGCCGCACGACTTATTTAGCCGCATGGACTCAGGTTGACCCGCAGTCGCATGAATTCGAAACCCTAGCCGCATGAGGCCAGTCATCCGCAGCCGCATGAACTCCCATTGTATCTTAGCCGCATAAAGCTTATTTGCATCCAGCCGCATAGGCTTGTTCTTTGAGCCCCACATGAATTGTTATTCCCAAACCGCATAGATGGAGTCCGACCTGCCTAGCCGCATAAATAGGCATCTGCCTATGGCTGCCCATAATGTCCTTTTGGCTGATTCTATCCCGAGTTGGCATTAATTAAACATAAATTATTATTTTGGCATTAATTGACATTGATTGACATTTATTACCATTGATTGATTGACTTGGCATTTATTTCACATTAATTATTGTCTTGACATTAATAAACAGAAATTGTTGTCTTGATTTAGTAAATTGATCATGCGTTCCTAGTTGGAACTAAGAGGCTGGCTAGTTGTAATGCCCGTATTTCGGAATACGTATTTAATTTAGGCTTATACGTATTTCAGACCTGTATTTTATTTTCTAAGATTATGGCTTGTAATTGTGTTTTGGCTTAACTTGCGGATTTTGGTTTTCTCCTAAAACGGGTTTTAGACCAGGCTTGGTTTTATTTTGCGGAGAAGAAATTGGTTTGGTTCGGTTTAGTATGCATTGGAACACCCTAGTTAATCTCCACCCTCATTCCACCACAACCCACCCTCATTAAAATTCTACCTAACTTTCTCTCTCCTCATAACTTCCATTAATTTCTTCATCTTCTTCCTTCCTCCACACAACACCAACACCATAGGCAAGTGTACCTTGCCACCACATGAGAACCCAATTTTATTTGTCTATTAGCTAGATTAGGCCATGGTGAACAACATTAGAACTTGGCATTTTGTGATTTTGAGCTTCCATTTTTCTAGATCTAGGTTTTAACTATTTTCAGATTTTCTTGGTTTTGATCTACTAAACTTAGATTTTTTTTTTCTTGTTTTGAGGCTTCCATGTGGAAGAGAATTTAATTTTACACAAGTTAGAACTTTGAAAATCCAAATTTTGATTTGATTTGGCCAAGTTATGAAGATTTGAAGTTTAGGGTTCTTGGATTCTTCCTCTCGGCCTGATGGAGAAGATGACTCTCGGCCTGCGCTCTTTAGCGCAGTCCATTCACTTGCACAGCTCCTCGGCCAGTGCTTTGCGCTGGGATGACTTGCGCTGGCGCTTCTTAGCTCCAGCGCCTTCCCTCCATCGGCGCACTTGAATGCTGCGCCGCTCATCCCCTGCGTAAAGCCGATCCCAGCGCACTTGACTGCTGCGCAGCTCGCTTTCAGCTCAGCTCGGCTCGGCTCGGCTCCAGTGCAATCCAACCCAAGCACAACTCAACCCTGCGTAGCTTGACCCAGCGCAACCCGCTCTCAGCGCAATCCGCTCTCAGCGTAATCCGTTCTCAGCGCAACCCGCTCTTAGCGCAATCCGCCTTCAGCGCCACCTAATCCAGCGCAGTACATCCCCTGTGCAGTTCATCCCCTACGCAGTCCATTACCCCCAGCACAATCTGATCCCCTGCGCAACCCACTTGCCCATGATGGTTTGGTTTTATTTCTTGAACTTGGCTTCTCTTTTGTGGATTAGAGTTTTAAGATCTTGTTTCACACCACACGACTATCTCAACCCAACTCGAACTGGCACGGTTTTTGATGTTTTGCTTATGACTAGTACGGTTTTCATAATTTCTGTAAAGTGTGATTTTAGTACTTTCTGATCTCCTTGATACTGACCCGATGGGGTGCACCCTTGACTTTTAACCGGTGATTCATGATTAACCTTGTTACTGGATAACTTGGTAGTGGCCCATGGCGGCGCACTCCTGACTTGTAACCTGACTTGTAACTTGACTCGTATAAACAACTCTGACACCGTGGGTGTTCTTTCTTGTTGCGTTGTACAAATCTACTTGTCTTGTCTTGCATCATGTCTAGGACGTGATTCCCTGGGCACCACGGCCAGGGACTCATATTAAATTGGATTAGGCTAATGATTAGATCAAACTAGAACATGAAGAATTTCCAGTCATAAGCAATCTCGTTATCTGGGCGCTTTAAACGGACTTGTAGCCTGCCGACGAGTAGGGCACATTTCCAGCACACTGTCATGTGTTGCACCCTCTAAGTCACCTAAGGGTATATCTTCTCCTGGGTGATGTACCCAACCATACTCTCAACCCACGGAAGGATAATTAGATAGTCTGCAGGGCTTGGGACTGGGAATTTTTCGTTTACATCTTGTTTGTAATTAGGCTTGTGATAACCCTAGTTAGTTAAGTAGTAAGCCGTAATATTTGCTTGGCCGCTTGCGAATGGATGGTGTCCAGCCTTTTCTAAGTCTTGTCTAGTCCCTATACCTGGTACCCCTGAACATGATTAATTTACTTATCTTAACAATAAATGGATAGAGACAAGTGCTAATCAGGCGAAGAGTTTCAACCCCGGTCCTTGTTTGGTTTACAGGTTGTAATCTGACTCCTGGAATGGTTCCATGTCTCTAGTCGTTTATTGTCCTGTTGTACTCTTTATTACTTGTATTTTTCTTCTATTTCTTATGCTCTGATATGTTGGCTTTTGTTATTATTTCGTGGCCTCCTTTGTGGCACTTGCTCTTTCTGGGGTTTGACCCAACTGGTTTTGTGTGGCCAGATTTTGGAGCAGCACCTGAGGATCTATCGAACTTCCAGCCCAATGGTGGCGACTAGAAGGAACCCGGGCTACGAGTGGGTTTTCCATTTTGTCTCACCCACTACATTATAAATTTATTCTTTTGAGGCGTTTAGCCAACGAGCACCTGTTAGCTCGATGCGTCTTTACTTATTGTCTGCCTACGGGCTGTAACATGATTAACAAATCCTAGGGTTGATCATGTATGACTTAACTCTTGCTAGTCCTCGTATTTTGTATGACTAGCTTCATGATCAGCTGAATATGTAATATTTGGGACGCCTTTTATTGTATATTTGGTGGTCTAACATCTTGTAATTATATTATTTGTTTGAGATTGAGACAATAGGCATGACCCTAAGAGACCGTCGGCTTGTAGTAAACCCTCATATCTAGACAGCCGTGACCGTATAGCGAAGTGGATTCCATTTCAATATACGTAGCTGGCTATGTTCGCCCCCGCTCTCCAGTATTCTGGTTCTGGGGCGTCACATGGTTTAAGTGGTGGCCAATGCAGGTCTTGGCATTCAAGATATGTGAGGGTTTACCGGATAGATGTCTCAATTAGTACTCGTCTTTGATCTCCGTTCATATCCTCTGAATCTATGGATTCTTGCCCTGATCATGTGCTTGTATCGTTGATCTGTCCTGGTCCTTCCTTATTATTTTTCTATGTCGTCTTCTTCAGCGGCACTGTACCTGACCTCGCCGATCAGCAAGGTGGAGCACTTCCCGTGGACCAGCAACCCGGAGATCAAGTCCAGCACTCCGGAGTAGCCTCCAGAGTTGTGCCTACTGGAGGAGAGCCCCAGTTCAGCCCGTTCGACCTGCCGAGCCTAACGATGGCACCTTGGTAGGTCTCATCAGGACCTTGATAGCTTCCCAGGATCGTCGAGGAGACGTCTTGCACCAGGTAGTGGCAGATGCTTTGACCAGAGGCGGTCATCCAGGGAACAGCGCGGCCAACAGCTTTAAGCGCTTGAATCCTCCATTCTTCGACGGCAGTGAAGATGCAATTACCGCAGATGCTTGGCTTCAGGATACCGAGGTGGTTCTGGAAGCAGCTAGGACACCTGAGAATGAGAAGGTAGCCGTGGTACGCCTGCAGTTGTTAGACTTAGCTCGCAGTTGGTGGGCAGCGCAAGCCATGGGATTAGTGGCACCCATTGCTTGGGCGGTGTTTAGAGAAAGATTCTAGACGAAGTATTTCGATGCTGTAGCTCGGTACGACCTACAGACGAGATTTACCAACTTGAAGCAAGGAGGAAGAACGGTCGACGGTTATGCATCTGAGTTTTCTAGACTCAGTAGGTTTGCCCCCACCTTGGTGGCAACCGAGTTTGATAGTGCCCAGCGGTTCCAGCAGGGACTGCATTTGGAGATCTTGTTAGCAGTTGAGAAGTTTGAGCACCAGACATTCGATGCGATTTTGAGAACAGCTAGGAGGCATGAGTACACCTTCCAGAGAATCGTGGATAGGACCAGAGGTAGAAAGCGGTCCCACAGTCAGATACACCAATCATCAGCACCAGCCCCGGCAGCTAGGAGTTTGACTATTGGAACTCCGAGGTGGGTGGCCTCAGTGACGTCGGTTCAGCATTCTACCCCAACGTACCCGCAGCAGCAGAAGCAGAAGCAGACTTCCGCGATGGGATGTTCTCATTGCGGGAAGCCAGGCCATGTAGTGGCGGATTGTCGTAGGGCGCAGGGATTGTGCCTGGCTTGTGGAACGGCAGATCACAAGATAGGAGCCTGCCCGAATAGAGGTAGTTCATCCTCTTCCAACCTATCCAGTCCATCGGTTAGGGGACCAGTACCTATACAGCAGCAGCAGTATCCGAGGCCATTGTTGCCTCAGGCCCTGGCATTTCATCAGCAGAACCAGCAGCAGTATACCCAGGCTCAAGTGCAGAGTAGGCAGAGAGGTTTCCAACAGAGGGAACCCGCAGCTAGAGGACAAGGTCAGGCAATGATGATGACTATGGAAGAAGAAGTTGCACCAGGTGAGGTAGTGGTAGGTACTATTCTCGTCAACTCCTCTCCAGCATTGGTATTATTTGATTCTGGTGCCTTGCATTCATTCATGTCTATACGATTCGTGACACGGATAGGATTGGAGCCCGAGTCATTATCAGTGAGGCTCAATATACTTACTGCTAATGGTCTTGTGGGAGTAGATCGAGTATTTTTCTCGTGTCGGATCGTAGTTAGCGGTAGAGAGTTCCCCGCTAGATTCATAGAATTTTCTATGGCAGGCTATGATGTAGTCTTAGGCATGGATTGGTTGAGGAACCAGTATGCTAGGATAGACTGCCATGTTGGCAGGGTTATCTTTAGTATTCCAGCCGAGCCAGAGTTTTTATTTTCCAGAGGCGCAGTGGAACCATCTTCCCTGGTATTGCAGATGGCAGTAACAGCAGTGCGGTTACCCAGGATAGTTGAAGAGTTCCCAGATGTCTTCCCAGAGGTACTTCCAGGGATGCCGCCAGAGAGGGAGATCGAGTTCACTATAGACTTGATCCCCGGGACAGTACCAGTATCAGAGAGAGTCTATAGGATGGTACCTTTAGAGTTGGAGATTTTGTACAAGATGATTGAAGAATTAAGGACCAAGGGATTCATTCGTGCAAGTGGATCGCCTTGGGGAGCCCCGATGATTCTTGTGAAAAAGAATGATGGTACGTCCAGGTTATGTGTAGATTATCGTACCTTGAACTCAGTGACAATCAAGAACAGATACCCTCTCCCGAGGATAGATGACTTGTTTGATCAACTCAGAAGGGCTTCAGTATTCTCGAAGATTGACTTGCGGTCAGGATACCACCAGATCAGAGTCAGAGAGTAGGACATCCCGAAGACAGCATTTAGATCGAGGTACGGGCATTGGGAGTTCCTTGTTATGACCTTTGGAGCGACCAATGCGTCGGCTGTATTCATGGACCTCATGAATCGCATTTTCATGCCTTACTTGGATCAGTTCATGATCGTGTTCCTAGATGATATCCTGGTCTACAGCAAGAGCGAAGCGGAACATGAGCAGCATCTCAGAATCGTCCTTTAGACGCTTAGAGAGCATCAGTTGTACGCCAAGTTCAGCAAATACGAGTTTTGGCTTGATCGTATTTCATACTTGGGTCACATCATTACTCGAGGAGGAGTAGAAGTGGATCCCCAGAAGATTGTGGCTATCGAGTCATGGCCAGTACCTAGTTCAGTGGCAGAGGTTCGCAGCTTCCTTGGATTGGCCGGCTACTACCGGCGATTCGTTTCAGATTTTGCAAGGATTTCGGCACCGATGACCCAGTTGACTCGCAAGGATGTGCAGTTTGCTTAGACGACAGAGTGCCAGGAATCATTTAGGAAGTTGAAACAAGGGTTAATAACGGCTCCCATTCTCACGCTTCGAGATGGGACCGGAGGATTCACAGTTTATTGCGACGCTTCAGGCAGAGGATTGGGATGTTTCTTGATGCAGCATGGAAAGGTAATATCTTATGCATCATGTCAACTTCGTGATCATGAGAAGAATTACCCGACCCATGACTTGGAACTGGCAGCAGTAGTGTTTGCACTTAAGCTTTGGCGGCACTACTTGTACGGAGATAGAGTGGAGATATTTACTGATCACAAGAGCCTGAAGTATGTTTTCACCCAGAAGAACCTTAATATGCGGCAGAGAAGATGGCTCGAGCTACTGTGGACTACGATATGGATTTGCAGTATCACCCAGGGAAGGCTAATGTTGTAGCAGATGCGTTGAGCAGGAGAGCCGGAGTTTATTTTCTAACGGTGCAACCAGAATTATTGGCAGATCTTCAGAAGATGGGTATTGAAGTGGTTCTTCCTACCAACGTGGCGTTGATGGCCAGTCTACAGGTTCAATCCAGCATAGTTGAGAGGATCCGGATGGCACAATCTACAGATTCCAAGATTCAGCGACTCAGAGCAGAGTGTGAGGTAGGAAGAAGGCCAGAGTTATGTATCCATGAAGATGGTACACTTCGGCACGGCACTCGTCTTTGTGTACCCAGTGGAGGTATCAAACAGGAAGTCATGGCAGAAGCTCATAGTTCATAATATTCTATTCATCCCGGTGGCACGAAGATGTATAGATATATTCGTCAGTATTTTTGGTGGAATGGCATGAAGAGGGAGATAGCCCGATTTATCTCTCGGTGTTTGGTTTGCCAGCAGGTTAAAGCTGAACATCATAGGCCCGCTGGACTTCTTCAGCCCTTGCCGATTCCAGAATGGAAGTGGGAGCATGTGACCATGGATTTTGTGAATGGATTGCCTAGATCCCCAGCTGGTCGAGATGCTATTTGGGTTATAGTTGACAGGCTCACGAAGGTGGCTCATTTTCTCACATTCAGAGTTAGGCAGTCTACGGCTCAGCTAGCAGAGATGTACCTCAGGCAGATTGTCAGGCTTTACGGAGTGCCCGTCAGTATCACCTCGGACCGAGATTCAAGATTCACATCACACTTTTGGTGTAGCCTGCAAGAGAGTTTGGGAACTCACCTTCAGTTTAGCTCAGCTTATCATCCGCAGACCGATGGTCAGTCAGAGCGCACAATCCAGACACTTGAAGATATATTGAGATCTTGTACCCTTGACATCGGTGGTTCGTGGGAAGATCACCTGCACCTGGTGGAGTTCTCGTACAATAACAGTTTTCAGGCCAGCATCCAGATTGCACCATTCGAGGCACTGTATGGCAGGAATTATAGATTCCCGTTAGCCTGGGATGATGTTGGAGAGAGGCAGATGCTTGGTCCAGAAATGATTTTCCAGACAATTGAAGTAGTCAGAAAAGTCAGGGATCATCTTCGAGTTGCCCAAGATCGCTAGCGACATTGGGCCGATGCCTATCGGCGTCCCTTAGAGTTTGCTATCGGCGACCATGTATTCTTTAGGATCTCGTCTAACCGCGGCGTCATTTGCTTTGGCGTACGGAGAAAGCTTAGTCCTAGGTATATAGGGCCGTTCGATATCCTGGAGCGAGTAGAAGATGTATCATATCGTCTCGCTCTTCCGCCGTCACTAAGTGAGGTACATGATGTATTCTATGTGTCCCAATTACGATGGTATATCCCGGACCCGAGCCATGTCCTAGACCATTCAGAATTGGTTGTTGGTACCAACCTTTCGTATGAGGAGAGGCCCGTGTCTATATTGGACCGGAGAGAGAAGATACTCAAGAACAAGACTATTAGCGTAGTCTGTGTTGCTTGGGGTCATCACTCTCTAGGTGAGTCAACGTGGGAGTGTGGACGACATCCGATCACGATATCCCGACTTGTTTGACTCGTAAGGTATAATGTCTTCCTTATTCCTTATGCTTTCTATCCCTTGCTTGCATGTATGATTGTTTGATTGTTTGCTTAGTCTAGCTTATTTGTGGATAGTATAGCTAGCTCTTATATCTCTAAGCATCATGATTTAAATTCCGAGTCAAAATTATTTTAAGGTGGGTAGAGTTGTAATGCCCGTATTTCAGAATACGTATTTAATTTAGGCTTATACGTATTTTGGGCCTGTATTTTATTTTCTCAGATTATGGCCTGTAATTGTGTTTTGGCTTAACTTGCGGATTTTGGTTTTCCCGTAAAACGGGTTTTGGACCTGGCTTGTTTTTATTTTGTGGAGAAGGAATTGGTTTGGTTCGGTTTAGTATGCATTGGAACACCCTAGTTAATCTCCACCATCATTCCACCACAACCCACCCTCATTAAAATCCCACCTAACTTTCTCTCTCCTCATAACTTCCATTAATTTTTTCAGCTTCTTCCTTCCTCCACACAACACCAACACCATAGATAAGTGCACCTTGCCACCACATGAGAACCTAATTTTATTTGTCCATTATCTAGATTAGGCCATGGTGAACAACATTAGAACTTGGCATTTTGTGATTTGGAGTTTCCATTTTTCTAGATCTAGGTTTTAACCATTTTCGAATTTTCTTGGTTTTGATCTACTAAACTTAGATTCTTTCTTGTTTTGAGGCTTCCATGTGGAAGAGAATTCAATTTTACACAAGTTAGAACTTTAAAAATCCAAATTTCGTTTTGATTTGGCCAAGTTATGAAGATTTGAAGTTTAGGGTTCTTGGAGTCTTCCTCTCGGTCTGAGGGAGAAGATGACTCTCGGCCTGCGCTCTTTAGCGCAGTCCATTCACTTGCACAGCTCCTCGGCCAGTGCTTTGCGCTTGGCTGACTTGCGCTGGCACTTCTTAGCTCATGCGCCTTCCCTCCATCGGCGCACTTGAATACTGCGCCGCTCATCCCCTGCGCAAAGCCGACCCCAGTGCACTTGACTGCTGCGCAGCTCGCTTTCAGTTCAGCTCGGCTCGGCTCCAGCGTAATCCAACCCTAGCGCAACTCAACCCTGCGCAGCTTGACCCAGTGCAACCCCCTCTCAGCGCAATCCGCTCTCAGCGTAATATGTTCTCAGCGCAACCCGCTCTTAGCGCAATCCGCCTTCAGCGCCACCCAACCCAGCGCAGTCCATCCCCTGCGCAGTTCATCCCCTGCGCAGTCCATTACCCCCAGCGCAATCTGATCCCCTACGCAACCCACTTTTCCATGATGGTTTGGTTTTATTTCTTGAACTTGGCTTCTCTTTTGTGGATTAGAGTTTTGAGATATTATTTCACACCACACGACTGTCTCAACCCAACACGAACTGGCATAATTTTCGGTGTTTTGCTTATGACTAGTACGATTTTCGTGATTACTGTGAAGTGTGATTTTAGTACTTTCTGATCTCCTTGATAGTGACCCGATGGGGTACACCCTTGACTTTTAACCGGTGATTCATGATTAACCTTGTTACTGGATAACTTGATAGTGGCCCGTGGCGGCGCACTCCTGACTTGTAACTTGTAACCTGACTTGTAACTTGACTCGTATAAACAACTCTGACACCGTGGGTGTTCTTTCTTGTTGCGTTGTACAAATCTACTTGTCTTGTCTTGCATCATGTCTAGGACGTGACTCCCTGGGCACCACGGCCAGGGACTCATATTAAATTGGATTAGGCTAATGATTAGATCAAACTAGAACATGGAGAATTTCTAGTCACAAGCAATCTCGTTATCTGGGCACTTTAAACGGACTTGTAGCCTGCCGACGAGTAGGGGACATTTCCAGCACACTGTCATGTGTTGTACCCTCTAAGTCAGCTAAGGGTATATCGTCTCCTGGGCGATGTACCCAACCATACTCTCAACCCGCGAAAGGATAATTAAATAGTCTGCAGGGCTTGGGACTGGGAATTTCTCGTTTGCATCTTGTTAGTAATTAGGCTTGTGATAACCCTAGTTAGTTAAGTAGTAAGCCGTAATATTTGCTTGGCCGCTTGTGAATGGATGGTGTCCAGCCTTGTCTAAGTCTTGTCTAGTCCCTGTACCTGGTACCCCTGAACATGATTAATTTACTTAACAATAAATGGATAGAGACAAGTGCTATTCAGGCGAAGAGTTACAACCCCGGTCCTTATTTGGTTTACGGGTTGTAATCTGGCTCCCGGAATGGTTCCATGTCCCTAGTCGTTTATTGTCCTGTTGTACTCTTTATTACTTGTACTTTTCTTCTATTTCTTATGCTCTGATATGCTGGCTTTTGTTCTTATTTCGTGGCCTCCTTTGTGGCACTTGCTCTTTCTGGGGTTTGACCCAGCTGGTTTTGTGTGGCCAGATTTCGGAGCAGCACCCGAGGATCTACCGAACTTCCAGCCCAATGGTAGCGACTAGAAGGAACCCGGGCTACGAGTGGGTTTTCCATTTTGTCTCACCCACTATATTGTAAATTTATTCTTTTGAGGCGTTTAGCCGACGAGCACCTGTTAGCTCGATGCGTCTTTACTTACTGTCTGCCTACGGGCTGTAACATGATTAACAAATCCTAGGGTTGATCATGTATGACTTAACTCTTGCTAGTCCTCGCATTTTGTATGACTAGCTTCATGATTAGCTGAATATGTAATATT
The DNA here is from genome assembly GCA_029216955.1 of Iris pallida. Taxonomy (NCBI): domain Eukaryota; kingdom Viridiplantae; phylum Streptophyta; class Magnoliopsida; order Asparagales; family Iridaceae; genus Iris; species Iris pallida. The sequence continues at coordinate 22,029 of JANAVB010002283.1, read as the reverse complement.
TGGGACGCCTTTTATTATATATTTGGTGGTCTAACATCTTGTAATTATATTATTTGTTTGAGATTGAGACAATAGGCTTGACATTAAGAGACCGTCGGCTTGTAGTAAACCCTCATATCTAGATAGCCGTGATCGTATAGCGAAGTGGATTCCATTTTAATATACGTAGCTGGCTATGTTCGCCCCCGCTCTCCAGTATTCTGGTTCTGGGCCGTCACACTAGTCGTCTTATTGAATTAAACAAATGAGGCACGAACTATGGTAATTGACTGACTGATCCCGAATATTGGCCTACAGGCACATACAGGCTTCAATTTATTTATTTATTTATTTATTTATTTATTTATTTATTTATTTATTTATCTTAACAAAGCAGCATGTGTACTTTATGGTCAAGGCATGATTATTCCGTGGTTAGTTTTGATTGTTGCATTACGCTATGTAAGACCTACAACCTAACCGCACGGGTATCGTTGTAGAGTTGTGCATATCATACCCCGTACGAAAGTACTCATTTGAATGACCATGATCCACGGCATAGGACTTCACTCAACGTAGAGGCTATTAAATTAGATAAAATAATGATTGCATGGAGAGAATGGATTCCCGAGTTCTTACATGGCAGCCCTCTTGGGACTATTAAGTGCCTGACGGGCCGGCTGGTTCCCAAAGATACTGCAAATCTGCCACACGGGCATAGAGCGGTATCTGCTTATATTATTTAATTGTACATGGTATATTAACGACGAGCATCCCGCTGGGACTCGTCTAATTCATGATTGGCACAATTGATTGACTAGATAGACTAGCCTTGCTTGCACATAGTAAGAACTGAGGAATCCTTTATTGCATAATTCCAGGATAACTTGGAACTCACAGTAGCAAGCCGTAGTAGTTGCATGGCCGTTTAAATTGATTTGTTTGTGTACTGTACCTACTCTGTTACCTAACTGAGATGATCAGAATGTCAGGACATGACGGGCCAACTTTTGTCCTTGTTTGGTTGGGAGGTTGGTTCGAAGTGTCGTGATGTTATGTGAATCCTAGTAGATAGCAGAGATCTATTATCATATTATCTTCTTACTGGCTTCATTCCTCATATCGTGCTCCCTTGCGGTACTTGCTATTAGAGGTCTAACCTCTCTGGTTTTGCATGGCCAGATTTAGAGCCGGTCCCCGAGGATCCAGCTTACTTCTACCTCCAAGATGGTCAATACTAGAGGGATGATCGCAGGAGGACTCGAGTGGGTTCCTTACTTCCCCGCTCGTTTTGTGAATTACTTTATACTTTGCCGTTTGGCACCGACATGTTAGTCGGATTGTCTTGTACCTATTTTTGCATAATTGTAACTAAGTCAGGCTGCAGCTGATAACAATTGTGTATACTTACTATATCATCTGGCTGTGTTTTGTAAAGCCAGATATCAAGAACATTTTGACTGAGCGTTTGGGATGCCTTACTGCTTTATCTCACATGTTCTTTATTTCTGTTTCTTGTTTGAATGATTGAGACAATAGATGTGAAGTGACCATAGTGAGACTTTTATGTAGTATGCACCCCTCGTCTTATTAGACAGCATTGATCGTATTATACGGTATTCATCTACCCGTAATACGTAGCTGGCTGAGTCATTCCCCCGCTCTCCAGTATTCTGGTTATGGGGTGTGATACGCTGCCGGAGAACTGATTCGGGGACAGGTGGGCGTTGAATATATAGTTGGCAAAGTCGTACATCGCTGACGTGGGAACCTCCCGATTTCTCCTTCCTGCAAGTGACGACGTTGAAGTCACCAATGCACAGCCAATGGAGGTTGTTATAATTCTGGTGGTTGCTAATCAGAGAATCCCTACAGCAATTTATGCTCAAAAATATTGCAACTCCCGTATACTGCGGACAAAAGGGACCGAGACTGGAGCATGGGGTGATCCACCCAACACGAGAGGGCCTGCCTCTAGTCTTGAATGATACCATGTTTCACTTTCGCTATAAGAAGGATCCAGATGTTGTGGCAGCCGGCAATAGCAGAGGGGAAGTCGGTCACGACCCGCACCCAGTGTAGGGGCAGGAGAAGTGGGTACGTCCAGCCTACGCTACAGTGTCGGTGGTAGAACGCTGTCGTAGGTCACATACATCTAACATGATATGACATAACTGCACAAATATACTCTCCAATCGGAGGACAATGCAGAAGGTATAACTCAATCACAAGCTAAGGTAGAATGCTACGATCAGATAGATAAGATAAGATAGATATCACCAAATGAAATACAAACAGAAGAGAAGAAGACTAAGTGTCTAAGACATAACATCTCAACAACAACAACATCTAGAATATATACATCTCAAAGTCAAAGTAAAGACAAGACAATAAAGTAAGATAACTAGTCTAGCTAACTAGCCTAGACTACTGGGGTAATGTCCTCTGCAAGGATTGGGTCCTCCTGGGAGTCCAACTCGCAAGTGTCATCTAGGGCTGCTCCATAGTACGTATGACAGAACTTCTCGGTGTCATATGTAATATTTTAACAGGTCCAGTCAGGACAGGAACGAGCACAAAATCTCAACAGTTCATATCATGACAGGAATATAAAGCATGTAATAGAGTAAGATACATGAATCGCTGAAAGAAATGTACATAAAAAAAGAGATAACTGTATTGAAAATATCTACTATAAGTAAAGAACTACAAGTGACTAGTAGTTTAGAGTATAAGATAGGTATGTGAACGGCTTGATCAATACATGATTACACTACTGAGTTGTACATGATTACACTAATTGGAATTGTTCACATGACTATTTCTACTCCCCCGTACCATAATCAATACACAAGGATCTAGACAGGTTATGTTATTGTACATGACTTCACATGGGGGCTCATAAATGAGTGCATATGAAGTTATACATGAGGGCTATTTGAACATGAGAGTACATGAATCACAAGAGTATACATAAATAGTAAAAGCACGGGAGTACATGATGAAAGTGAAACACACATGACATGATATACCCGATGCTCTTCAGGGAGATAACATCTCATGAAAAGATCCATATAGTACCAATCCGTGTTACCAACATGACAGCGTCAAGTAAAGTAATCTAGAGCAAGAATATAAGTCCTAGCAAGTATGAAATGATCAGAGAATGTACTCGCCTGATTTCTTGTATGTTCGATGAGAATAGATGTCCAAACAGAGTAGACGAGTCCTATTTAGAGCAACACTGGTCACAACATGTCTATAAAGGTAAAACTAAATATTACAATGTATTCTACATGATTTCTAGGTTATCTAGACCAAAGTCAACTCTTGGTCAACTCTGATCAACTTATAAAGTCAAACTAGGTCAACCAGTCTATTCTAGGTCTAAACTAGTCTAACTAGTCAAGTCTAGGCCTAACCAATAGCTAGCCTAGGAAAACAAGCATACAAGTCTAACACAAGCACTAATCTACATATAACACCAAGTACATATATACTATATATACATACACACATATAGCTATGCACAACATAGCAATTTATATATATATATATATATATATATATATATATATATATATATATATATATATATATATATATACCTACTCCCACTGAGGTCGCTCAGACCTCTCACACCCACATCCTAACCGGCAGATTCTGGCAGGCCAAGGAAGCAGGGTTTCTAGATCGCAACAACCCCTTTTGCGCTCTAGAAGATCAGAACCATGACACACTCATCGACGCGATCGCAGAAGAGAGCAGAGATCAAGATAGGCCAACCAGTGAACCAGGAAGTAACGGACCCACTTCCGCATCATCCAAGAGAAATACTTCAAAGAAGAACAAAAACAAACAAAAGCAGATGACGGCCAGGACTACCAGGTCCGCCTCGAAGCTCAACCATCCACCCCCCCATTCTCCATCTGATGATTAACATCATCTCCTGGAATGTCAGAGGGCTCGGGAACAAATCGACCATGAACAGAATTCTCAGCCTCAAGAAGATTCATCGTATTGACCTCCTTATCAATATCGAACCTAAAATCCTGCAAAAAAGACTTAAAGCCACTCAACTAAAGTTAGGCTTCCCGCACGCCATCGCGGGCGGGAACGATATCTGGTGTTTTCTTGCTCAAGACTTCCAATTTGGCACTATCCATGATTCCCCCCAAGCTCTTACTTGTTGGGTTGAACACCCGGATCTCAAGTCCCGCTCCGTCATCTCTGCTGTTTATGGCAGTTGCGACATCCCCATGCGCCGTCAGCTCTGGGCAGACCGTTTGAGGATTCTTCCGCTGGGTCTGCCGTGGCTTTGTATCGGAGATTTCAATACGGTTGCCAGCATCGAGGAGAAGTCCGGCGGCCGTCCCCCCCCAAGCAAGCTATGGATGATTTCAACAACTTCACCTTTCACGGGAACCTCACCCCTATCCCCTTCTTAGGCAGTAAATTCACCTGGTGCAACATGCAAGAAGGCCGTAGGCGACAGTATTCCCGACTCGACCGGGCGTTGATCAACGACAGATGGTCCGACATGGGCCTGATCACCAATCTTTCCCACCTCAACTCCACCGAATCGGATCATTCCCCCTCCTTGTTTAAATCAAAAGCAATCAATCCAGGAACAAGAAAGCTTTCCGCTTCCTCAACTTTTGGCGACATCACCCTCAATTTCAGAACATTGTTGCTTCGGCTTGGAGTTCCATCTCGGACATTGACCCCATGACCCGGATGGCGTCCAAGCTCAAAGCCACTCGCAAGGCCCAATCGGCATGGAGCAAAGAGGCTTACGGCGACATCTTCCAGGCCATTCGCGAGGCGAAGGACGACGTCACTCGTGCGGAGTCTACTTTTACCATCTCCAACTCCCCGAAGAACCGCTCATCCCTTAACATAGCCAGAGCTATTCTTAAATCTAGGCTAAAAGTGGAGAATGAATTCTGGAAACAAAAAGCCAGATTGACCTGGGACACCGTTGGTGACCGCAATTCCAAGTTCTTCCATGCTTGTGTCAAAGGACACAGGAACAAATTAAAATTACACAGGATCCTCGACGACAATGGCAACCTTGTCGAAGACCAGACCGGGATCCAGGTCGCAGCCGTGAACTTCTTCTCCAGCCTTTTTACTAAGGAGAGGGTCGCTAGAGACGAGACCCTTTTGTCGGTCATCCCCTCCCTCATTACCGAGTAAGACAATGAGACGTTGCTGGCTGCCATTGATGAGGTAGAAGTCAAAGCTGCGGTCTGGTCCATTAACGAGCACAGTGTCCCGGGGCCTGACGGCTTCAACGGTGTCTTCTTCAGAGATTGCTGGGACATCATTAAAAAGGACCTTGTCGAAGTCACTATTGCCTTTCTTCAAGGGGCCAGATACCCTAACTCCATCTCCTGTGCCAACATCATCCTTATCCCCAAAAAAGACAATCCGAAATCTTTCAAAGACTTTCGCCCGATCAGCCTCTGCACCTTCACCAACAAGATCATATCCAAGATCATCGCCAATCGGATGTCCGATCTCCTCCCCAAGATCATTTCCGAGGAACAGAGCGGGTTTGTTAGAGGCTGTAATATTTCTGACAACATCCTTCTATCGCAAGAGATGATCACGTGCATGAAGTTCCCATCGAGGGGGGAACGTCGCCATCAAACTTGACATGGAAATAGCTTATGACCGCCTTGACTGGCAATTCATGATCTGGGTGCTCAGGGCCTTTGGCTTCTCCGAAACTTGGATTGACATCGTCTTCAGATCTATCAACAATGCGTGGTTCTCCACCGTGATCAACGACCAGGCGGCGGGCTTCTTCCGTTCTACCCGTGGGGTGAGACAGGGAGACCCGCTCTCTTCTACCATTTTCATCATAGCGGCCGAAGCTCTCAGCAGAAGCCTCATCAGCATGCCCGGCACGCCCGGTTTCAGTCACTTCCACACAACCACCGGTTGCCCTCTTATCACTCACCTGGCTTACGCGGACGATATCCTCATATTCTCCTCTGGAGACAGCGGTTCGATTGAGGTCGTTTTGAGCACGATTACCAGATACACTAGATGCTCGGGGCAGCGTGTTAACAACAACAAGAGCATCATCTACACTCATCACAAAGCAGACAGAACACACTCTACCCTGCTCGCCAATAAGACTTCTTTCAGAACGGCATACCTCCCTTCATTTACCTCGGCTGCCCGCTGGTGTACGGTAGGGCAAACTCCGGCATATACGAGCACCTTGCTGACAAGATCCGCAAACTCATCTCCGGTTGGCACAACGCTACCCTATCCCCAGGAGGTAAAACGATTCTCATTAAACACGTTTTATCGTCCATCCCGATGTACATTCTGGCCGTTTGCTCCCCCCTAAGAAGATGCTCCTTTCTCTCAAATCTCTCTTCGCCAAGTTCTTCTGGGGTCAGAGCGATGGTATAGACAAACATCACTGGGCCGGTTGGGAGACGATAGCCAAACCCACTGGAGAAGGTGGGCTTGGCTTCTGCAGACTCGCCCACATCGTGGATGCTTGCTCCTTAAAACTATGGTGGAAGTTACGCACCGAGACCTCCTTATGGACGAAGTTTATGAGAGCTAGATACTCCAGATTCTCACATCTTTCGGAGGCTAACACTAACAGCAGATCCTCGTCTTCTTGGCGACGCATCACTCGGGGCCGTACCACCGCTGAACCTCTGATCCATCTCCAGTTGGGAGACGGCAGCTCCCTGGCCTGTCGAAAGAGGTGGTTAGGAGCAGATATCATTCAGCCCAACATTTTTACTCCTCAGGGGTGCACCATTAGAGACCTTTGGAAGGGCAGTCCCGATTGGAATTGGAGGAAGGTCAGATATTGGCTTGGTCATCCGGCGGCCTCCAGGCTTCGCGCTGCGAATTTACGAATCTCCGACACGCCCGACACTTGGAGATGGTCCCCTAGCCCTAGCGGGACATTCAGTCTGGCTTCCGCCAGACGTATTGCCAGAGACAGCGGAATGCCGAACATGGTATACGCTAATTTTTGGCAGGCTTGCATCCCCATCAAATAGTCCATCCTCATCTGGCACGCTCTTCGCCGCAAGATTTCGACGGACGACATCATCAGATCTTGGGGATTCAGTCTCGCCTCCATATGCCACTGCTGTGAGGAGCACAATTCGAAATCCGCCGAGCATATCCTTCTTTCGGGGGAGCTGGCCGCAGGCACTTGGGCCGAACTTCATCAAAGGCTTAGTATGGATCAACCGACCGGGGGCTTATACGATCTCTTGGCCTCCTGGTCCTGTTCCCACGGATATCAGATCGTAGCAGCCGCTGGCATTTGGGTTCTTTGGAAGAACAGGAACAAGTTTCGTTACGAAGGACTCCAACTCCCCCCCTCCTCAGCTGTTCAGAGAAGTCATCAGACAATGCTTTAAAGTGAGGAGGCGCTGCTCTCATGTCTCCAGCTTATTCTGGGAGACCCTGGCCTAGGCCGCTTCTTCCCCCTTCTTGTTGGGTTGCGTGTGCACTTCGCGCCCTTGTTTTCTATTTTTGGCCGCCTCCGCGCGCTTACTTGTATAGGCTTCGGCATTTTGCGCCTATGTTATCAATAAAAGTTTGCTTTCCTTAAATATATATATATATATATATATATATATATATATATATATATATATATAATATATACATATATATATAGAGGTAAAGCTATATATATAGGCACAACCACATATGTATATAAGGAAAAACAACATATGTATATATGAGTGTGTGTGGTTGTGTTAAGACATATGTTCAATGAAGTATATATGTGTGAGTGTGTATAGTGTGGCAGTTTAGGGTGTGTGGCAACATGTGTATAAGTAAGTGTGTGTATAGAGAGAGAGATGTGGCAGCATATAGATAGGGTGTACAGTAGTGAAGGGTCAACACATAGTGACTGTCAACCTGCTGCAGGCAGTAGTGTGAATGGCAGCAACATGTGGGTGTGGGTTGTGGCATGTGAAGGGGAAGGGGATCATATCATATGTGAGTGTGATTGTGTAGATGTGAGAGTGTGAAGAGGGTGTGCTCAGTAAAGAGAGGACATGGGTTGACATCTTCGGTGTCCATGGCAAGTGCAACTCAGGTTTGTTTTCTAAATAGGTTAACAGTTATGACAGTTAACAATTTTCTAACCAACTCCAAAATCAAAACCAACTCAATTCTCAGGTTATGCAAACTAACTCAGTTTATTAGATTGACATTCGTTTTGCATATACTTGCAAACATATTCAAAATCTCAGTTTGCATATACAAGCAAACCAAACCACATACTCTAAGATTTTTGTAACACCCATATTCTGAATACGTATTTTGTCAAGCTTGCATGTATTTCAGACCTGTATTTATTTTTTCGGATTTTAGTATGTACTTGTAATTGGCTTGACTTGCAGATTTTGGTTCTCGTAATTGGGTTTTACCTGGCTTGGTTTATTTTGTGGAGGAGAATTAGTTTAATTTGGTTTGGTTTGGTTTGGTTTAACATGCATTTGGAACACCTTAGCCTATGCTTCACCCTCAACACAACACAACCACCCTCATTAAAACCCGACCAACCTTTTCTCTCTCCTCATAACTCTTTTATTTATTTTCTCCATCTCCTTCTTTTTCCTTCCTCTACACAACACACCATCACCCATAGGCAAGTGCACCTTGCCACCACATGAGAACCCTATTTTATTTGTCCATTAGCCAGATTAGGCAATGGAGATGAACATTAGAACGTGACATTTTGTGATTTGGAGTCTCCATTATTCTAGATCTAGGTTTTAACTATTTTCGAATTTATATGGTTTTGATCTATTTTGGTTGGATTTTGTGGGTATTGATGCTTCCATGTGGAAGAGAATTCAATTTTACTCAAGTTAGACCCTTGGAAATCTAGATTTGGTTTTGATTTGACCAAGATATGAAAGATTGAATTTTGGGTGTTCTTGATGTTCCTCTCGGCCTGGAGAAGAAGATCTACAGTCTGCGCTCTTTAGCGCAGCACTGAACCGCGCAGCCTCCCCGCGTCGCGCTCTTTAGCGTTGGTCGCTGACTGCGCAGCCTGGCCGCTGCCCGATTGCGCAACCAACCCTGCACCATCGGCTCCTGCGCGCTTGACCCCTGCACAACCTGCATCCTGCGCCATCCATTGCATGCACAAAGCCTACACAGTCTGCATCCTGCGCCATCCATTGCCTGTGCAGTCTAAGCCTGCGCAATCTGCATCCTGCGCCATCCATTGCCTGCGCAGTCTAAGTCTGCGCACTTTGCAGCCTGCGCCAACCATTCATGCACCATCTGTCCCTGTGTCCTATGCCCCTGCGTACTTGGCACCCTGCGCAGCTGACACCCTGCGCAATCCAACCCCTGACCCCTTGCACAAACCATTGGCTCTTGGAGTTTTGGTTTTATTTCTTTAAGCTTGGCTCTTCTATAGCCCTGTATATTGATATTTTATTAGATATTTTACGCCCATTTTATATCCTTACGCCTTTTGTCATGAACTTGATTTTTTACTTAATATGTTTGGAATGACTATTGTACATGGCATGGTATGACAAGAAACTAGCATAACACGACAGTGACCCGTAGTGGTGCACTCCTGACATGACCAACCTGACATGATAGTGGCCCATCATGGCGCACTCCTGACAAGTACCCTGACATGATTTATCTTGATGCTGTTGCGACGGCTAACTTGACTCGTATAATCAACTTGACACCGTGGGTGTTCCTGCTTGCTTGCTTGTGCAATCCACTTGTCTTGTCTTGCATCATGTCTAGGATGTGACTCCCTGGTTCCCACGGTCAGGGATTCATACTGAATATGGATTAGGCTAATGACTAGATCAAACTATAGTTCATGGAGAATTTCCAGTCACAGGCAATCTCGTGATCTGGGCGCTCTTAATTGGACTTGTAGCTTGCCGACGAGTAGAGCACATTTCCAGCACACTGTCATGTGTTGCACCCTCTAAGTCACCTAAGGGTATATCGTCTCCGGGGCGATGTACCCAACCATACTCTCAACCCGCGGAAGGATAACTGGATGGTCTGCAGGGCTTGGGACTGGAAAATTCTCATTGCATCTTGTTAGTAATTAGGCTTGTGACAACCCTAGTTAGTTAAAGTAGTAAGCCGTAGTAATTGCTTGGCCGCTTGTGAATGGATGATGTCTAGCCCTGTCTAAGTCTTGTCTAGTCCCTGTACCCTGGTACTCCTGAACGTGATTGTTTTACTTGCTTTAACAATAATTGCGTAGAGACAAGGAGCTATTCAGGCGAAGGGTTACAACCTCGGTCATTGTTTGGTTTACGGGTTGTAACCTGGTTTCCAGAATGGTTCCACGTCCCTAGTCGTTTATTGTCTTGTTGTACTCTTATTTACTAGTACTTTCTTCCATTACTTATGTTCTGATATGCTGGCTTTTGTTCTTATTTCGTGGCCTCCTTTGTGGCACTTGCTCTTTATGGGGTTTGACCCAGCTAGTTTTGTGTGGCCAGATTTCGGAGCAGCTCTTGAGGATCTTCCGAACCTCCAGCCCGATGGTGGCGACTAGAAGGAACCCGGGCTACGAGTGGATTTTCTATTTTGTTTCGCTCACTCTATTGTAAAGTTATTCTTTTGAGGCATTTAGCCGACGAGCACCTGTTAGCTCGATGCACTTTACTTACTATCTGCCTACGGGCTGTAAACATGATTAACAAATCCTAGGGTTGATCATGTATGACTTAACTCTTGCTAGTCCCAGCATTTTGTACGACTAGCTTCATGATCAGCTGATATATAATATTTGGGACGCCTTTTATTGAATATTTGGTGGTCAAACATCTTGTGATCATATTACTTGCTTGAGATTGAGACAACATGCTTGACCATAAGAGACCGTTGGCTTGTAGTAAACCCTCATATCTAGACAGCCGTGACCGTATAGTTGAGATGTATTCTATTTCAATATATGTAGCTGGCTATGTTCGCCTCCGCTCTCCAGTATTCTGGTTCTGGGGCGTGACATGGTTTAAGTGGTGGCCCATGCAGGTCTTGTCAATCAAGAAATGTGAGGGTTTACCTAATAGATGTCTCAATCAGTACTCGTCCTTGATCTCCTTTCATATCCTCTGAATCTCTGGAATCTTGGCCTGATCATATGCTTGTATCGTTGATCTGTCCTGGTCCTTCCTTATTGTTTTCCCTGTGTCGTCTTCTTCAGTGGCACTGTACCTGACCCTGCCGATCAGCAAGGTGGAGCACCTCCCGTGGACCAGCAACCAGGAGATCATGCCCAGCACTCCGGAGTAGCCTCTAGAGTTGTACCTACTGGAGGAGAGCCCCCAGTTCGGCCCGTCCAGCCTGTGGAACTTGATGATGGCACCTTGGTAGGTCTCATCAGGACCTTGATAGCTTCTCAGGATCGTAGAGGAGACGCCTTGCACCAGACTGTGGCAGATGCTTTGACCAGAGGCGGTCATCCAGGGAACAGCGCGGCCAACAGCTTCAAGCGCTTGAACCCTCCTTTCTTCGACGGCAGCGAAGATGCGATTGCCGCGGACGCTTGGCTTCAGGATACCGAAGTAATTCTGGAAGCAGCTAGGACACCTGAGAATGAGAAGGTGGCGGTGGTACGTCTGCAGTTGTTGGACTTAGCTCGCAGTTGGTGGGCAGCGCAAGCCATGGGATTAGTGGCACCCATTGCTTGGGCAGTGTTTAGAGAGAGATTCCAGATGAAGTATTTCGATGCTGTGGCTCGGTACGACCTGCAGACCAGATTTACCAACTTGAAGCAAGGAGGCAGAACAGTCGACAGTTATGCATCTGAGTTTTCTAGACTCAGTAGGTTTGCCCCCACCTTGGTGGCGACCGAGTTTGATAGGGCCCAACGGTTCCAGCAGGGACTGCATTTGGAGATCTTGTTGGCAGTCGAGCAGTTCGAGCACCAGACGTTCGATGCAGTATTGAGGGCAGCTAGGAGGCATGAGTACACCTCCCAGAGGATCGTGGATAGGACCGGAGGTAGGAAGCGGTCCCACAGTCAGATGCACCAATCATCAGCTCCAGCCCCGGCAGCTAGGGGATTGACCATTGGAACTCCAAGGCGGGCGGCCTCAGTAACGTCGGTTCAGCATTCGACCCCGACGTACCCGCAGCAGCAGAAGCAGAAGCAGACTTCCGCAATGGGATGTTCACATTGCGGGAAGCCAGGCCATGTAGTGGCGGATTATCGTAGGGCGCAAGGATTGTGCCTTGCTTGTGGAGCGGCAGATCACAAGATAGGAACCTGCCCGAATAGGGATAGTTCTTTCTCTTTCAACCTAACCAGTCCATCGGTTAGGGGACCAGCACCCATACAGCAGCAGCAGTACCCAAGGCCATTGTTGCCTTAGGCCCAGGCATTCCAGCAGCAGTATGTCCAGGCTCCAGTGCAGAGCAGGCAGAGAGGTTTCCAGCAGAGGGGACGTGCAGCTAGAGGTCAGGCCATGATGATGGCTATGGAAGAAGAAGTTGCACCAGGTGAGGTAGTGGCAGGTACTATTCTCGTCAACTCCTCTCCAGCATTGGTATTATTTGATTCTAGTGCATCGCATTCATTCATGTCTACACGATTCGCGACACGGATAGGATTGGAGCCCGAGTCATTAGCAGTGAGGATTAATATACTTACTGGTAATGGTCTTGTGGGAGTAGATCGAGTGTTTTCCTCGTGTCGGATCGTAGTTAGCGGTAGAGAGTTCCCTACTAGATTTATAGAATTTCCTATGGCAGACTATGATGTAGTCTTAGGCATGGATTGGTTGAGGAACCAGTATGCTAGGATAGACTGCCATGTTGGCAGAGTTGTTTTCAGCATTCTAGGAGAGCCAGAGTTTTTATTTTCTAGAGGCGCAGTGGAACCATCTTCTCCAGTATTGCGGATGGCAGTAGCAGCAGTGTAGTTGCCCAGGATAGTTGAAGAGTTTCCAGATGTCTTCCCAGAGGAACTTCCAGGGATGCCACCAGAGAGGGAGATCGAGTTCACTATAGACTTGATCCCCGGAACAGCACCAGTATCAGAGCGAGTCTACAGAATGGCACCTTCAGAGTTGGAGATTTTGTACAAGATGATTGAAGAACTCAGGACCAAGGGATTCATTCGTGCAAGTGGATCACCTTGGGGAGCCCCGATGCTTCTTATGAAAAAGAAGGATGGTACGTCCAGGTTATGTGTAGATTATCGTACCTTGAACTCAGTGACAATCAAGAACAGATACCCTCTCCCGAGGATAGATGACTTGTTTGATCAACTTAAAGGGGCTTCAGTGTTCTCGAAGATAGACTTGCGGTCAGGATACCACCAGATCAGAGTCAGAGAGCAGGACATCCCAAAGACAGCTTTTTGATCGAGGTGTGGACATTGGAAGTTTCTTGTTATGCCCTTTGGAGCAACCAATACGTCAGCTGTATTCATGGACCTTATGAATCGCATTTTTATGCCTTACCTGGATCAGTTCGTGATCGTGTTCCTAGATGATATCTTGGTCTACAGCAAGAGCGAAGCAGAGCATGAGTAGCATCTCAGAATCGTCCTTCAGATGCTTAGGGAGCACCAGTTGTACGCCAAGTTCAGTAAATGCGAGCTCTGGCTCGATCGCATTTCGTACTTGGGTTACATCATTACTCGAGAAGGAGTAGAAGTAGATCCCCAGAAGATTGTGGCTATCGAGGCTTGGCCAGCACCTAGTTCAGTGGCAGAGGTTCGCAGCTTCCTTGGATTGGCCGGCTACTACCGGCGATTCATTTCAGATTTTGCAAGGATTTCAGCACCGATGACCCAGTTGACTCGTAAGGATGTGCCGTTTGTTTGGACAGCAGAGTATCAGGAATTATTTGAGAAGTTGAAGCGAGGTTTGATAACGGCTCCCATTCTCACACTTCCAGATGGGACCGGAGGATTCACAGTTTATTGCGATGCTTCAGGCAGAGGACTGGGGTGTGTCTTGATGCAGCATGGGAAGGTAATATCTTATGCATCACGTCAACTTCGTGATCACAAGAAAAATTACCCGACCCACGACTTGGAGCTAGCAGCAGTAGTATTTGCACTTAAGCTTTGGCGGTACTACTTGTACGGAGATAGAGTGGAGATATTTACTGATCACAAGAGCCTGAAGTATGTTTTTACCCAGAAGGACCTTAATATGCGACAGAGAAGATGGCTTGAGCTATTGGTAGACTACGATGTGGATTTGCAGTATCACCCAGGGAAGGCCAACGTTGTAGCAGATGCGTTGAGCCAGAGAGCCGAAGTTTATTTTCTGACTGCACAACCAGACTTATTGGCAGATCTTCAGAAGATGGGAGTTGAAGTGGTTCTTCCTACCAACGTGGCATTGATGGCCAGTCTACAGGTTCAGTCCAGCATAGTTGAGAGGATCCGAGTGGCGCAGTCTACAGATTCCAAGCTTCAGCGGCTCATAGCAGAGTGTGAGGCAGGAAGAAGGCCAGAGTTGTGCATTCATGAAGACGGTACACTTCGGCACGTCACTCGTCTTTGTGTACCCAGTGGAGATATCAGACAGGAAGTCATGGCAGAAGCTCACAGTTCGCAGTATTCTATTCATCCCGGTGGCACAAAGATATACCGTGATATCCGTCAGTATTTCTGGTGGAATGGCATGAAGAGGGAGATAGCCCGGTTTGTCTCTCGGTGTTTGGTTTGCCAGCAGGTTAAAGCTAAACATCAAAGGCCCGCTGGACTTCTTCAGCCCTTGCCGATTCCAAAATGGAAGTGGGAGCATGTGACCATGGATTTTGTGACTGGATTGCCTAGATCCCCGGCTGGTCGAGATGCTATTTGGGTTATAGTTGACAGGCTCACGAAGGTGGCTCACTTTTTTTCCTTCAGAGTTGGTCAGTCTACGGCTAAGTTGGCAGAGATGTACCTCAGGCAGATTGTCAGGCTTCACGGTGTGCCCGTCAATATCACCTCGGACCGAGATTCAAGGTTTACATCGCACTTTTGGCGTAGCTTGCAAGAGAGTTTGGAAACTCGTCTCCAGTTTAGCTCAGTATATCATCCGCAGACAGATGGCCAGTCAGAGCGCACTATCCAGACTCTTGAAGACATGTTGAGGTCTTGCACCCTCGACTTCGGTGGTTCATGGGAAGATCACCTGCATCTTGTGGAATTCTCGTATAACAATAGTTTCCAGGCCAGTATCCAGATGGCTCCGTTCGAGGCTCTGTATGGTAGGAAGTGCAGATCCCTGCTAGCATGGGATGATATCGGAGAGAGGCAGATGCTTGGTCCAGAAATAATTGCCCAAACAGTTGAAGTGGTCAGAAGGATCAGAGATCGTCTTCGAGTTGCCCAAGATCGCCAGCGGCATTGGGCCGATGCTCATCGGCGACCCCTAGAGTTTGCTATCGGCGACCATGTATTCCTTAGGATCTCGCCTAACCACGGCGTCATTCATTTTGGTGTGCGGAGAAAGCTTAGTCCTAGGTATATAGGGTCGTTTGATATCCTGGAGCGAGTAGGAGACGTATCCTATCGTCTTGCTCTTCTGCCGTCGCTAAGTAAGGTGCATGATGTATTCCATGTGTCCCAATTACGACGGTACATCCCAGACCCGAGTCATATCCTAGACCATTCGGAACTGGTTGTTGGTACCAACCTTTCGTATGAGGAGAGGCCCGTGTCTATATTGGATCGGAGAGAGAAGATACTCAAGAACAAGACTATTAGTTTAGTCCGTGTTGCTTGGGGTCATCACTCTCTAGGTGAGTCAACATGGGAGCGTGAGGATGACATCCGATCGCGATATCCCTACCTGTTTGACTCGTAAGGTATAATGTCTTCCTTATGCCTTATGTCTTCCATCCCTTGCTTGTATGTATGATTGTCTGATTGCTTGCCTGGTTATAGCTTGCCTGTGATTAATAGAGCTTGTCCTTGTCTCTCTAGCCTCTTAATTAAATTTCGAGGACGAAATTCTTTTAAGGTGGGTAGAGTTGTAACACCCATATTCTGAATACGTATTTTGTCAAGCTTGCATGTATTTCAGACCTGTATTTATTTTCTCGGATTTTGGCATGTACTTGTAATTGGCTTGACTTATAGATTTTGGTTCTCGTAATTGGGTTTTACCTGGCTTGGTTTATTTTGTGGAGGAGAATTGGTTTAATTTGGTTTGGTTTGGTTTAACATGCATTTGGAACACCTTAGCCTATGCTCCACCCTCAACACAACACAACCACCCTCATTAAAATCCTACCAACCTTTTCTCTCTCCTCATAACTTTTTTATTTATTTTCTACATCTCCTTCTTCTTCCTTCCTCTACACAACACACCATCACCCATAGGCAAGTGCACCTTGCCACCACATGAGAACCCTATTTTATTTGTCCATTAGCTAGATTAGGCCATGGAGATGAACATTAGAACTTGATATTTTGTGATTTGGAGTCTCCATTGTTCTAGATCTAGGTTTTAACTATTTTTGGATTTACATGGTTTTGATCTATTTTGGTTGGATTTTGTGGGTTTTGATGCTTCCATGTGGAAGAGAATTCAATTTTACTCAAGTTAGACCCTTGGAAATCTAGATTTGGTTTTGATTTGACCAAGATATGAAAGATTGAATTTTGGGTGTTCTTGATGTTCCACTCGGCCTGGAGAAGAAGATCTACAGTCTGCGCTCTTTAGCGCAGCACTGAACCGCGCAGCCTCCCCGCGCCGCGCTCTTTAGCGTTGGTCGCTGACTGCGCAGCCTGGCCGCTGCCCGATTACGCAACCAACCCTGCGCCATCAGCTCCTGCGCGCTTGACCCCTGCGCAACCTGCATCCTGCGCCATCCATTGCCTGCGCAGTCTAAGCCTGCGCAGTCTGCATCCTGCGATATCCATTGCTTGCGCAGTCTAAGCCTGCGCAGTCTGCATCATGCGCCATCCATTGCCTGAGCAGTCTAAGTCTGCGCACTTCGCAGCCTGCGCCAACCATTCATGCGCCATCTGTCCCTGCGCCCTATGCCCCTGCGCACTTGGCACCCTGTGCAGCTGACACCCTGCGCAATCCAACCCCTGACCCCTTGCACAAACCATTGGCTCTTGGAGTTTTGGTTTTATTTCTTTAAGCTTGGCTCTTCTATAGCCCTGTATATTGATATTTTATTAGATATTTTACGCCCATTTTATATCCTTACGCCTTTTGTCATGAACTTGATTTTTACTTAATATGTTTGGAATGACTATTGTACATGACATGGTATGACAAGGAACTAGCATAACACGACAGTGACCCGTAGTGGTGCACTCCTGACATGACCAACCTGACATGATAGTGGCCCGTCGTGGCGCACTCTTGACAAGTACCCTGACATAATTTATCTTGATGCTGTTGCGACGGCTAACTTGACTCGTATAATCAACTTGACACCGTGGGTGTTCCTGCTTGCTTGCTTGTGCAATCCACTTGTCTTGTCTTGCATCGTCTAGGACGTGACTCCCTGGTTCCCACGGTCAGGGATTCATACTGAATATGGATTAGGCTAATGACTAGATCAAACTATAGTTCATGGAAAATTTCTAGTCACAGGCAATCTCGTTATCTGGGCGCTCTTAATTGGACTTGTAGCTTGTCGACGAGTAGAGCACATTTCTAGCACACTGTCATGTGTTGCACCCTCTAAGTCACCTAAGGGTATATCGTCTCCGGGGCGATGTACCCAACCATACTCTCAACCCGCGGAAGGATAACTGGATGGTCTGCAGGGCTTGGGACTGGAAAATTCTCATTGCATCTTGTTAGTAATTAGGCTTGTGACAACCCTAGTTAGTTAAAGTAGTAAGCCGTAGTAATTGCTTGGCCGCTTGTGAATGGATGATGTCTAGCCCTGTCTAAGTCTTGTCTAGTCCCTGTACCCTGGTACTCCTGAACGTGATTGTTTTACTTGCTTTAACAATAATTGTGTAGAGACAAGGAGCTATTCAGGTGAAGGGTTACAACCTCGGTCCTTGTTTGATTTACGGGTTGTAACGTGGTTTCCAGAATGGTTCTACGTCCCTAGTCGTTTATTGTCTTGTTGTACTCTTATTTACTAGTACTTTCTTCCATTACTTATGTTCTGATATGCTGGCTTTTGTTCTTATTTCGTGGCCACCTTTGTGGCACTTGCTCTTTCTGGGGTTTGATCCAGCTGGTTTTGTGTGGCCAGATTTCGGAGCAGCTCCCGAGGATCTTTCGAACCTCCAGCCCGATGGTGGCGACTAGAAGGAACCCGGGCTACGAGTGGGTTTTCTATTTTGTTTTGCTCACTCTATTGTAAAGTTATTCTTTTGAGGCGTTTAGCCGACGAGCACCTGTTAGCTCGATGCACTTTACTTACTGTCTGCCTACAGGCTGTAAACATGATTAACAAATCCTAGGGTTGATCATGTATGACTTAACTCTTGCTAGTCCCAGCATTTTGTACGACTAGCTTCATGATCAGCTGATATATAATATTTGGGACGCCTTTTATTGTATATTTGGTGGTCAAACATCTTGTGATCATATTACTTGCTTGAGATTGAGACAACAGCTTGACCATAAGAGACCATTGGCTTGTAGTAAACCCTCATATCTAGACAGCCGTGACCGTATAGTTGAGATGTATTCTATTTCAATATACGTAGCTGGCTATGTTCGCCCCCGCTCTCCAGTATTCTGGTTCTGGGGCGTGACAATTTTATCATGTAAACTCAGTTTATTAACAGTTTAAATCATCGCTCAGTTATATGTATCAGTATTACAAATTCAAACCAACCAATAGTTAACATATTTTAACATTCGAAGCCTAAGTATCATAAACATGTTTATATTTGATTTTCAAACCAAAATTAAATGAAACAACCCAAATCAGTTATGCACAGAAGTGAGATATAAAGTATACGTGTCAGGAGGAGGGTCTCTTGTCCACAAAGCTAGACACGAGTGTGTCCAAACAAAGAATAACACATAGAAATAAACAGAACATAGAACTATATCGTGCGTTGGGTTCGAGGCTTCGTGGACATGACACAGAGCACTAGGTGCCACGTGCTTGTGTCCATGTGTAGCTGGGGTGTTGGCCTACGTGGTCGACACCTCACCACGTGTCCACGAAGTGTTCTCGTGTGACATGAAGTGCGTGTTAGTGGTCGAATAACACCGTGTGCAGAACAGTGTAAACCCAGTGCGGGTGTGTTTTCGTTTTCGACACGACATGAGGTTGTGTGACACTCTAGGGATGACCTGTTGGTCACTGACCTAAGGTATCCACCAAGTGGCGCGTTTCCAGTTGGCCTGTGTCAAGAGAAACAACAATGAGGTAGCAGGACACAGCACGAGGTCTCGTGCAGCACGTGCGTGTCCAATTTGGACACGGACATAACACAGAATCTAGCTCAGAGTTAGGGTTTTGTGTTCCTCACATATAGGGCTATCAAATCATGTAAATAGTTTCAGAAAATACAAATAAAAAGTTCTCACAATAATTTCATCAAACACCTTCACTAGTACTCCGATACGTATCCGATACACGTATCAAATGGACACCAATTCCTACCAAACTATATCTACAGGTCCATGGTGCCTAGTTGCATGTTAACATGACGAGAAAACAAAATTTTAATAGGATTTTGGAGCATTTACCTATTGGGAGCAAAACTCAATCAAAAGCCCGAAAATGAGAAGTCATCTTCCAATAGTAATGGCCAAATGAGCTCCAATCCTAGCAAGCAAGCTCCTTTCAATCTCTACTCCAGAAATGACTTCAAATGCAAGTGAGTAGGATCAATTTAGTGGAGGAATGGCGAGATTTGACAATTTGGGGAAGAAATATTAGGGTTTCCAAAAGGGAGATTTCTAAAAGAGGTAAGTGACTAATAAGAGACATTATACAGGGAAGTTGGGGTCTCCATATGGCTGCTATAGGGGCCGGCCACATGGGATTAGGGTTAAGGTTTCTTGGGAAATAGGCTATAGGTCTAATGCCCTAGCTAGTTGTCTCAACCTTCTAGCTAAAAGCCCAACAACACATAGCACCAAATCTCCTCATGAAACCTAGCCACACTCAAGTCAACTTGAGTCAACCTAAGTTAGATTAGGGTCCCACACCATTTTACCATGCTAACTAAGTCACCAAAGTCAAAGTCAAACACTAGGCTATTCTCTATAGTCTCAACTAGCAAAAGTCAAAAATCACAACCAACAATCAAACAATAATAAAAAAATTTAAAAAAATATGGTTACAAATATACCCTTCTTAAAATAATTTCGTCCTCGAAATTAAACACGAAACTAAACTGATGAGAAGGATAGAAAATCATACCTCAAGGTCCAAATAGATAAGGGTATCGCTCGCGCATCTCATCCTCCTGCTCTCAGGTGAATTCTCCTGGAGAATGATGCCACCATGCAACGCGAACCAAGGGTATCGACTGGTTCCTCAGCACCTTCTCTCGTCTATCCAGAATCTCCACAGGTTGTTCTGGATAGCTAAGAGGAGGTCCTACCTCGATCTCGGAATGATCGAGTACATGGCTAGGATCTGCCACATACTGTCTCAACCGCGACATGTGAAATACATTGTGGACTCCCTCTAATGCAGGTAGCAAGTCTAGCCTGTATGATACGTCTCCAACTCTTCCACTGATAACGAAAGGTCCGATGAAGCGCAGGCTAGGCTTTCCACCTCCACCGAAGCGTATAGTACCACGTGCCAGAGAGATCCTCAAG
Organism: Iris pallida; assembly: GCA_029216955.1. NCBI lineage: Eukaryota > Viridiplantae > Streptophyta > Magnoliopsida > Asparagales > Iridaceae > Iris > Iris pallida. The sequence goes on along the minus strand of JANAVB010002283.1, from coordinate 1,312 downwards.
AAAACCAAGTCTCCAACCTAGCACAAACAAGGTCTCAAATTACTAAATAATCAAATATGATCAAATAAAATCACAACAAACAACTCCTAATTCTAATCCTATCTCTAAGCTGTACCTCAAACTCCAAAGGTCTGCGGTGGCTATCGGCCCAATGCCGATGTCTGTCCTGCGCCACATGAAGTTGATCTCTGATGAGCTTCACCTTCTTGGCTGCATCCACAACCATCTCAGGTCCCAATAAAGCTCGCTCTCCAACGTCATCCCAAGACAATTGTGTACGACATCTACGCTCGTACAGTGCCTCGAATGGTAACATCTCAATGCTGGCCTGAAAACTGTTGTATGCAAACTCCACTAAGTACAGGTGATCCTCACATGATCCTCCAAAATCTATGTCACAAGTCCGCAGCATGTCCTCGAGTGTCTGAATAGTCCTCTCTGACTGTCCGTACCGTCTGAGGGTGGTATGCAGTACTAAACTTGAGCTGAGTGCCCAAGCTAAGCTGTAGACTCCTCCAGAAATAGAAAGTAAAGCGACTATCCCGATCCGAGATAATGCCCACCGGAACTCCATGTATCCTGACAATCTACTTTATATACATCTCCGCTAGCTTCTCGGTAGACGTACCCACTTTAAATGGCAAAAAGTGAGCTGATTTGGTCAACATGTCTACGATGACCCAAATCACGTCTTTTCCTCCTGGTGTACGCGACAATCCAGAAACAAAGTCCATCGTGATATTCTCCCACTTCAACTCTAGAATGGGCAATGGCTGCAACAAACCTCCTGGCCTCTGTCTCTCTGCCTTTACCTGCTGACAGACCAAACATCTGGCTACGAAGCGTGCTACCTCCCGCTTTATCCCATACCACCAAATATGCTCCCTTAGATCCCTATACATCTCGTTGGCACCTGGATGTATAAAGTACTGAGAACGGTGGGCCTCCTGCATGACCTGCTCCCGAAGCTCCTCGCTGAACACATACAGTCTGGAACCGTGCCTCAATGTGCCATCCTCTACAAGAACAAACTCATCATTTACCAGTCCTGCTCGAAACTGCTCCCGGATACACCGTAAAGCAACATCGTCGAACTGAGTCAACTTGATCCTCTCCATCAAGTCCGACTGAATCTGAAGGTCCCACATCTGCATCTCAACTCCTGGCACAATCACCTCAATCTCCAGGCTCTCTAAATCTGCTAGCAAGTGATGATCTACTGTCAACCACAAGGCTATCGGATACCTACTCAAGGCATCTGCAACCACGTTGGCCTTCCATGCGTAATACTGTAAGAAAATGTCGAAGTCTT
>JANAVB010002282.1:0-21296 GCA_029216955.1 Iris pallida | reverse complement strand
ATCGCTCTTCTCATTTTTTTGTGTCTCTCTTTAAGAGAGGAACAGCTGTAGCATCTTAACTTATTATTATTTTTCTTTTTTTATTGTTATTTTCTTCTTTTTTTTGTCTTTTAGCACTAACATTAATAGTAGTAGCTAAAGAACACTTATTATAAGTTTATTAGTATTATTAGCATTAGCAATGCTATTATTAGTTTGGAAAAATGTATATTCCTATTCATATTTAAAGAGTAAAATTTTGGAAAAATATTGCCATATTATATTGCCTAGAAAATTTTACTTGACAAAATTTGGATTCTAACCATAAAACCAATTTTGCACTTTTTCAAGTATATAGTTAAAATATTTTAAACTTATGAACTACAGTTTTCCTCCTAGAACCATGTTTTACAACCTTAGAGTTTTTTTAGTCTAAATCTATTTTTTTATATATTCAAGTATTTATCAAATATTATTTTACTAGTAAATATAGCTTTCAAATATTAGAAATATTTCCTAAAATAGTATATGTGTTATTTCCACCAATTTCTATCATTGTCGAATCTTGACCACCATATCCTACTCTCTTCCGAATCTGGACTGTAGAAGCATGGAAAAGAACATGATTGCCTTTGTGGCTCAGAACAGGAAAACCTATGCGGCTCAAAAACAGACGAGCTTCATGCGGCTCAAGAGTATCATGCGGCCCAAAAGTCACCAACATGGACATGCGGCTCAAGCAACACCACGTGGCCTTCTGCGGTTCGCTTCTATAGTTGGCCATTAAGCAACGGCCCTATTTAATGCTCTGACATAAAGGAGAAACCGACGGCTCTAACATAAAGCTGCAATGATGACTCTGTCATAATGACAGACTCCTAGGGAAACGAAGGAAATCTCTGACACAATCCACCAAACCCCAAAATCCTTCATGCGGCCTTGACACGTGGCCAGTCGCATGCGGCTCAGGCAGAGACCACCCCATGCAGCTCAGGCAGAGGCTACCCCATGCGGCTCACGAAGGCTATCTTCATGCGGCTCACTGAGAAGCCACCCATCATGCGGTCGCCTACGCTCATGCGGCTCAGATCATCTCCATGCGGTTCAAATGTTCAAGGCCACGCCCAAGCAGCCTTGACACGTGGCCAGCCTTATGCGACTCAGTAGGAAACAATCCTCATGCGGCTCAGATTTTCTAAGTGGCTCGCGGTTAAGACACGTGGCAGAAGATTAGTTTTTCCCGTGTCCCTACAGCTAGCAGCATAATAATAGTGGGGCACGTGGCATCAAATCAATCAAGATTCATCAACAAATCCTAACAACTAGATTTAGTGCCATCCTCATAATTACTGAGATCAAATCAGATCATTTGCAATCAAGCAAATTGAACACGTGGCGAGAGATCCGAGCTTGGCATAACAAATCATGAGGATTTATGGCAATCATCATTAATTGCCCACAGAGATTTGACGCAATCCACAATAATTGCCTAGATTTGCTATAATCAGAATTAATGGCCCAGATTAATTGATCCTTAACCGCCGACTTCTTAAGGGGATAATCATTTGCAAACCCTAATGATCACACCCCACTCCTATAAATAGCAAGGTGCCATTCTCGTAAATGGCTGGCAAAAAAAGAGAGAGAGTACTACAGAAATATCCAGAGATCTAGCAACAGAAGGCGCAAGGGAGTCTCCCCATACGTCTAAGAGCATTTCTTCACCAGAGTCAAGGCTACGTCTGATCGTCCAAGGAGTAAGGCAGAGCGACCGTCGCTTTCCCGAGCCTCTACCGTCACCCCCCAGAAAAAACTAAACAATTGTACTTAGATTGCTGTACCTAGGTTTTCGTCCCTAGGCTTTCTTTGTACGAGCGAGTTTGTATTGTGAAGTAAAAGTCCAGTCCTCCGATATAACTGTTCTGTTCTTTTATAATCAATGGCAAACACGATGGCGACTCTGCTGGGAACTAACTTCTCCACGGCTGAGGAGTTGGTGACGCAATCAGACGCAGCCAAACTTGGCTCCACTCAACAAATGTTGGTCGCCCGGTTCGACCAGCAGGCGTTTGAAGAAATGCTCTCCGATGGGAGCGCTGGCCCGGCCCAGCGGCGGGCCCGTACAAAGAAGGCCCGCAAGGAGTGGAGACCCAAAAATTTTGCTCCTCCCCAAGCTACCGAAGAAGTACTCTCTGTTGCCCGAGACAGCGGAGAAGCCCCGCTTGCGGCCCCACTTCAGACCATAGAGGACCCTGCTGTCCCCAAGTCCGGCAGAAGAAAAACTATGATGCTGGACTTGCAGGGGCAAAGAGGAACTCTATGCAGTCCAAGCCGCATAAGGCCGCCAGCCACATGGAAGTTCATGCCCGCAACTGCCAACTGCATGAAGACTCATACGGCTACAAATGTTAGCCGTATGCAGAAAGCCCATGCGGCCAGAACTTCCAGCCGTATGCAGTTAGCCTGTACGGCCACGACAGCCAGCCGCATACAGAAGGACCATACGGCCACAAAAGATAGCCGTATGCCAACAGCCTGTACGGCCACAGTTCCTAGCCGCATACAGAAAGGACATGCGGCCACACATACCAGCCGCATGCAGACAGCCTGCACGGCCACCAATCCCAGCCGTATACCATCTATCCCATGCGGCTCACGGTCAGTCTTCGACCGCCTCTCATATGGTCCTGACCACGAAGGCTCTCTAGAGCATATGCCAGACTCTGTTGTGACCAGCTTGGACTCTTCCTACTATGCACTCTCGGGTGCTAGAAAGGAAGTCTCGGGCAGCACGGGCTCGACGAGCTCAGTCGACTATCCCAACTTCTGACTACCAGGGCGTCCTGCAGACTATTATGCGGGTCCCTGATGGAAGGTTGTACAAAACTATCTGTGTCCAGCCCCCGGCGACAGAACGGGTGACTTGCACAACGTGATTCCTCACAAGTGCAAGGAAAGAGACGAAGATTTGGTGTGCAAAGAGTCCTGTCAGGGACATCAATGCACCCAAGTCATTGTCAACTGCTGCTGCAACAAGGGTAGTACAAGCAGACCGACGGTCCGTCTTCCAATGGTTGCAACGCCCAAACTCAGAAGACGAGGCGCTTCTCGTCGCATCCTGCAATTCTGCTCTGAAGATTCCTGGCAGCGGGAGAGGGAAGAAAACAAGTGTCTCCAGCCCAAAAATTTCAACCGGTGTAACCAAGAATATTTCTTCTAAACGGTTATCTACCACCGTTGCAGGAGGAGTTTATCAAGGTACCCGCTCAAAGACGAAATCTGCCACACTTGGGGATTTATCATCCATACTTGGAGACACTGGAGCTGGGAGTAGCACTTCTCCAAATATCCACGACAATCCAGTGTTCCAAGAGGATAATCCAGACGCAGCAAATCCCGACGTCCCCGAGGACGTCCACAACTCTCAAGACGAGGCAAGCTCTGAAGCTGGGGGTACTGCTCTTTCTGAGTCTGAACCAGAAGAGAACATTCCCACATACCCTGACGACTTCTCCGTATGAGGATACGACTTAGAAGGCACATCCTCTACCATTCCTTCCATCTCTCATCATATAAGGACGGTATTTATGACGGACAGCAACCAAGAGGGTCCCAGTGACCGCCAGCGCATCGACACTCTGGAGGCCATACTGCATGCTTTGGTCAAGTCCATAGACGAGATCAAAGCAGCTCTTCCAACTCTGCAAGGAAGGACGCCTGGCCAAACAAGCTTGGGTCCCGCGGTCAATGCGGACTCGAATTCAGCTGCACCAAACCCGAGCAATAACCCTCCTGAAATATCGGCTCCTACCGCTGCAGACGAGGCCAGGGAGGCAAGAAGAGAGGTCCAGGAGCTCCGGGCCATGTTCCAAGCCCGAGAAACCTGCCAGGACCTCAGGATACGACAATCGTATCCTGCTGCGTGGAGAGATGTCCCTTTCCTACCAAAATATAAACCATTCCACATCAATCCATATGACGGAAAGACATCTGCAAGCAGGTACATCTCCTACTTCGAAGTCACAACCGACCATCTGCCCCATGACGACGCCATCCTTACGCGGTTGTTCATCGAGCCTTGGAAGGAGTCACCTTCGACTGGTACCGCAACTTGCCGGACAATTGCATCCACTCCTTCACCGGCTTCAAACGCATATTCTTAGAGAGGTTCTATGAAGTAGGACAAGACGTGACAATATCCACCCTCATGGACGTTGTTCAGGGAGAAAAGGAGCTAACAAGAAATTATATCAAGCGGTTTCGCCAAACCGCGATGAAGCTGTCTTCCGGCAACCCTGATTCCTCCTTGATTGAAATTTGCCAAAAGAGACTGCTTCCCACAATCAGCCTCTAGATGGGCGAAAGTTAATTCAAGGATTGGAAGACGTTCATCATCAGTGCCACTAGCACAGAAGACAAGGTGAAGAAAGCCCGCCAACTGGGATTACACATCTCGGATGGGAAGACAAGGGCAAACGCCCTAACGTCAACAACAACAACGGTGGTAATTCTTCCAGCAACCGAGACAACAAGGGCAAGCAGGCTATGGTGACCGATACAGCCCCAAAGCCCGAATCAAAGCCGACAGAAAAGCAGTAGCCTCAGATGACCTACTCCTTCGAGGACGGCCATGTCAAGCCCATCTTGGACATGCTCATACAAGGAGGTCGAATCCATCTCCCTCCTCCAAGGCGTGAGCCTCGTCCTGCAGATATGGAGAGTCCCAAGTACTGCCATTACCATCGCTATGTTCACCATTCTACACAAGACTGCTATCAGCTGAAGCGATACATCCAACATCTCATCGATTCCAATGCCCTGGCCATTGATTTCGAAGAGGTGACCGTAGCAGCCAACATGGTGTCAGTACAATTTGGCAGCTTCCCTCCAACAAAGACTCAAAATGGAGTAGTACCCGTTCCCAGAGCAAAGATGGAGGTCTCTAACCTTCCACCTCCCCGAGACCATGCTGTGGGTCTAGTGCCCCTCACCACATCACGGGAGAGATCATGTGGGTTCATCCGGACCTAGTACCTGAAGTGACTCAGTCTGCACCTTCCGCCACCTAGAAGAAGAAGGGAAAGTCAAATCATGTCGTACGATCTCGACAGAGGTCGAAGAAGCTGCTGCCGTTGTTACCCGCTTTGGCACACAAATCCAGCCTCCACCGGGTAACTCGGCTGAAGATCATCAGCTGACAGCTCCTGATGCTCCAGGACCTTCGTATCCTTCGACGACCGACAAGCCTAGACTGAAGGAGACTCGTTTTGACAAACCGCTCCGAAGGGAGACACCTCATGGGCTGGAGAAGCCCTACAACTTCGACATCTTGGCCCAATTGGCCAACACACCGGCCAAATTATCGCTATATGAGCTCCTGAGACTCTCCAAGGATGTCCGCGTCGTACCGAGCGAAGCACTCCAGAATGCCGACGCATATCTGGCTCAGTCCAATCTCACCGGGGAGGACTCGTCGACAGATTTCCAGGACAGCACTTGCACAGGGTCAATACCAAACATTGTCTTTACTCCGCAGGATATGCTTATCAAGACCAACCTGTATGATCGCCTTCTGTATTATACTGGGTACATTGGCGATATCAAGGTCGATCGGATACATATTGACCCCGGGTCCTCCATAAGCATCATCCCGAAGAGCCTACTACATCATCTGCGCATCCTAATGCATCGCCTGACGCCGACAAGCACCGCCATCAGCGGTTTCAATTCGGACAGGAGCTACCTGATCGGGAAGATTCACTTAAAGTGCCAAATCGGCGACCTTCAGTCAGAAGTGACTTGTTATGTCATAGATGCGGACACCTTATAATATTCTCCTGGGGCGTCCTTGGATGCATGATTACATGATCGTGCCTTCCATGCTGCACCAGTACTTCAAGTATGTCGACAAGCACAGGTTCGTGAGGACAGAATTTGCCAACATCGATCCCTTCAAAGGGGTCGAGTCTTATTACTCAGACTCCTGCTTATACGAGAAGTCAAAGAGGCACCTTGTCGAAGGAGATATGCAAGCTCAAACTGAGGCAGCAACTGGATCAGAAGAACCTCTGATAATCCACCTCCAAGCCCGCAAGCCCAGCATAACTGTGTCCCTTACAGCCACTCTGCGTAAGGACGCAATTAGCCTCTCTGCATAAGAGGAATAGATGATAATCCGACTGCCAAGGTCTGTCCAAGCGCCAAGACCCACGACAGAGCCACTGACAATCAGGCTGCCTAAAGCTAACCAGCGATAAACAGGGAAGCTCAATCCCCCTGTCAAGCCGATGACAATTCGTCTTCCCAGAATGAATCAACAACCGAGCACTAAGCCAGGGACTACTAGCCAACCAATAATTCCTCGCTCAACACCGAACACCAAACTGGGGGTAGCTAGTATGCTAACAACTCCACCTTCTGCTCCACCCATGGAGCCCCTGATAATCAAGTTGCCCAAGTCATCCTCTCAGTCTGTATTTACACAGGGGGTGGCTGAAGAAGAATCTGAGCTGGCCAAGTATGTGGCTGCTTACACTGATGTTCCATCTGCAGACGATGTAATCCCACTGGAAAAGATACCTTACTTCATCAATAAAGGGCTATCTTTGAATTATTTCGAGCTTAATAAGCTCTGTACAATGTATGCTATGAAACACGGTATAGGTACTCACCTGCACACACAAGTGACAAATGTCTACACCGTGAACCAAATTACTATAGTGGAAGATGCTTACCGCATAATCGAGGGAGACGATCACCCAATCATCTTCGGCCGGAAGAGTGATCCACAGCCCTTCAAGATAGAAAAAGTTGAGCCCGAACCCGATGCCGGAAGATTGCCCCTTTATCTGTATAGTTTCCAATCCAAGTACCTTATGCAAAAATAAGGATATTATCTGGAAACTACACCAGGCTTAAACTACGGCACCGGACGGCGGTTACCCTTACAGTCGCCAGCCCCTGCTGGGAAACTACGAGATTATTACAGCAAAACCAGATATGGGCTAGGTTATGTCACACCTGTGACGACACCGGAAAGCTCAAACGAGGAATGCGACTGGCATTCAGACTCAACCGGATCACCCACGTCCGATTCAGATATCAACATCGGGGATATAATCAGGCAAGTCTGGTCCGTCAATATGGCATTTGCCGACATCTACGAAGAAGATGAAGACATTCCCGAGCTTCTTGAACTAGAGACATGGGCACAACAACTAGATGCACAGTGGGAGAAGCGGTTCGAACAAAGAGAGCCTCCCACCGAGGATGAGGTTGTACAAGTCTATCTCGATGATGAGTCCTCTCCAAAGCCCATCTTCGTCAGCAAGAATCTGACAGACGAAGAGCGAGAATCACTACTACAACTCGTCAGAGAATACATCGGCGTATTCGCCTGGAGCTACGAAGATATGCCAGGACTGAACCCCGAGATTGCACTTCATAAGCTCAATATCCGTTCGGACGTAAAACCAGTCAAGCAACAGCAACGTCGGTTCCGTCCTGACGTCGTGAATGCCATTGAAGCCGAGGTAAACAAACTGATAGCCAGCGGCTTCATCCGTGAGGAACAACATCCTGACAGGGTCGCCAACATAGTACCAGTCCTCAAGAAGAGTGGAAAGATTCGAATTTGCATCGACTTTTGCAATCTGAATGAGGCATGTCCTAAGGATGAGTTCCCTCTCCCTATCACAGACATCATGATCGACAATACCTGCGGCTTTAAACGTATGTCATTCATGGATGGTTTCTCGGGGTACAACCAAATCAAGATGTTCCTTGACGACAAAAAGCATACATCATTCCGAACACCAATTGGCACATACTGCTACACAGTCATGCCTTTCGGTTTAAAGAATGCTGGCGCCACCTATCAAAGACCTATGAGTGTCATCTTTAGAGACCACTTGTGCAAGACAGTGGAATGCTACGTCGACGACATCGCCGTCAAAAGCCGCTCTAAAGAAGATCATCTGTATGATCTGAGGACAGTGTTCGACCTGATGTGAGCGCATAATTTAAAAATGAATCCCACAAAATCCTTCTTAGGCGTATCCAGCGGGAAGTTCTTGGGTTTCATCATTACCTCCCAGGGTATCCACATGGACCCTGAGAAGACGAAGGCGATCATGGAGATGGGTCCCCCGAGAAATCTCCGTGAACTCCGAGGCCTTCAAGGGAGGCTAGCCTACATCAGGAGGTTTATCTCTAACCTCTTCGGATGATGCCAGCCATTCACCCACCTCATGAAGAAAGGTGTTTCATTCGTATGGGATGAAGAATGCCAGCGCGTCTTCGACAACATCAAAGAATATCTGACGAACCCTCCAGTTCTGGTAGCCCCGATTGCTGGAAAACCATTCCTGCTTTACATACGAGCAATGGAGCATTCTCTCGGTGCTCTGCTAGCACAAAACAATGATGCAGGCCACGAACAAGCTATATATTACCTCAGTCGAATGATGATGGGGCCAGAACATCGATACACTGCCGTAGAAAAAGAGTGCCTTGCTCTGGTTTTTGCCATTCAAAAGACGCGACACTACGTCACTGGACAAACCATTTATGTCATATCAAGAGTCAACCCCCTCAGGGTCCTCATGACTAAACTAGGTGCACTCAGCTCTCGCCTCGCTACTTGGGCGATATTACTATCCCCCTACCATATAATCTTCGTCCCACAGAAGGCTGTTAAAGGTCAAGCTCTGGCAGACTTTTTAGCAGCTCATCCAGGTTCTGAGTCAACCAAAATAGATAAAGAGATTCCAGACAAGGTCGCTAATTCAAATATGGCCTCCCATGATACTATATGGCGAATGTTCTTTGACGGTGCTTCAAGAACTGGGCCCAAAGGCAACATCATCGCTGGAGTCGGAGTAGTGCTGATTTCTCCCTCCGGACTAGTGATCAATCGGGCTTACTCCCTCACAGAGCCCTGTTCAAACAATGTGGCCGAGTACAATGCCTTGGTCATTGGCCTCCGACTTGCAAAAGAGCTGGGGATAGAGCGCCTTAAAGCATACGGCGATTCACAGCTAATCGTCAACCAGATCCGGGGCTCATACGAAGTTTGCCATGAGGACATGATCCCCTACCACCAAATAGCGATCGACATCATCTCGTCCCTGGAGGGGTTCTTCATAGAGCACGTGCCCTGGCTCCAAAATATTGAAGCCGATGCCCTTGCAGGTCTTGTCGCTTCCTTAGCAGTACCAAATCATGCTCATCATCTGGTTGACATCATAGGCCGTGATATGGTCTGTCCCAGGAATAATGTTCAGTGTGTCGAGAGTTACTCCGCTCTGACAGTCGATGAAGCATCAGACTGGAGACAACCGTTCATTGACTTTGTGGTCTACGGCATCCTGTCGGAGAATCCGAAGGAAGCCACTTCTATCAGAAGGCGTTCCCTCAGATTCTTCTACGACACAGAGACGAAAATGCTATATCGGTGATCATACGACGGATTACTGCTTCGATGCCTGTCAAATACAGAAGCCAAAGAAGCCATGCGTAAAGCTCACAATGACATTTGTGGGGCCTATCAGCCTGGCCCGAAACTACAAGATCGCCTTTGCCGAATGGGCTACTACTGGCCCACGATGGTTGCAGACGCGATAGACTATGCACGAAAATGCAAAGCATGTCAAGTCCACACAGATTTCATCCACCAGCCCTCCGAGTTTTTACATCCGATAGTGGCATCTTGGCCATTCGAAGCATGGGGAATGGACATCATTGGTCCAATCACTCCGCCTTCGTCCCGAGGACATCGTTTCATACTCGCCATCACAGATTACTTCTCCAAATGGGCGAAGGCTATTCCGCTAGTAGAAGTGAAGACTTCAAACGTGATCAACTTCCTCAAGCATCACGTTATCTACCGCTTTGGACTGCCCCGAAAGATCATCCACGACAATTGTCCGCAGTTTGCAAGCCACGCCTTCTATCGATTTTGCCACAAACATCGTATCCAGAATATTGCTTCAACACCATACAACCCAGCGGCTAATGGTCTGGCTGAAGCATTCAATAAAACAATCATCAAGCTTCTCAAGAAATTTGTGTCATCAAACAAACGCGACTGGAATGAAAAGCTCGGGGCGTACCGTACTACAGTACGGACTGCCACCGAAAACACACCATTCTCTCTGATATACAGAAGTGAGGCAATCCTCCTACTGGAGACTCAAATCCCCTCACTCCGCGTTGCTCTCACATACAGATTAACGACGGAGGATAATCACCATCGCAGACTACAAGAATTAGAGGCCCTAGATGAAAAACGCCTACTAGCTCAACAACGAATCGAGCTGTACCAGGCACGTATCTCCGGAGCCTTCAACAAGAAGGTTAAAATCAGAACATTCCAAGTGGACGACCTCGTTCTAGCAGTTCGGAGGCCGATGGTTATGACTCACAAAACCGTCGGCAGGTTCCAGCCAAAGTGGGAAGGCCCGTTCATCATCGACGCTGTATTCTCCAATGGAGCTTACCGCCTCGCAAAACAAAATGGAGACTTGCTCATGTTGCCCATCAACGGCAAGTTCCTAAAGAAGTATTACGTCTGAAATGACATACTCCAAGATGATGAGTCATGTACCCTCTCGTACCGCTGAACTCACATTCCGACTACAAATCCTCCAAGATGACGAGTCATGTACCCGCTGGTACCGTTGAACTCATATCCCGACAACAAATCTGCCACAGTGATAAGTTTTCTCTGATACCGCTGAACTCACATCCTGAAAATAAATCTTCCGAAGCAACGAGTCATGTACCCGCTGGTACCACTGAACTCACAGTCCGACTCTAGATTGCCAGATTGTTGAGTCACGTACCCGCAGGTACCGCTGAGCTTACACTCTGGTCCTAAATCTCCCAGATTATCGAGTTATGTACCCGCAGGTACCGCTGAACTTACATCCTGGCCACTACAGATAAGTCTATATCGCATTTTTTAGGTAGTAAGTCATGTATGATTATACCTCTGAACTTTCTCCCTAAAAGAGCTCCCTCTTTATGATCCAATACCCGTACTCTCAGTGCACAAAAAAGGGTAACAGATTCACAAATTTTCCGAAACAACTACGTCGATGCTACCTCTGAGTTGTTTCCCTTCCATCAAAAATAAACCGCCCCTCAAATAGAACCTCCATGTCCTCATTACCTCTGAGTTGTTCTATATTCCCTTCATGGAGCCCCCTCCTGCCATGTTCTCATTACCTCTGAGTGGGAAGGCTCCATCGAAGAAACTCGCATATTTACCATGTCCTCATTACCTCTGAGTAAGTATGTTGGTTCTTCCCTCTCTCATCTTATTATCCGTATCCAAAACTAGGATATGACAAGGATAATAAGTCTACAAAAAGTCTCTCAAAGAACAGAGCTACATTCACATGACTGTATCTCATGAGCAAGCCAGAAAAGTTCTCTATCATTTCATTCAGACAAGAAGAAAAAGATTACATTGATGCCCAAAAGAAGCAAAACACAAACTACAGCTAAAGACAGACAAAAAATATCAAGATAAAAGATGGACAGTTATGGGAGCCCACGAATCCTAGTTGCGGGGGCGCCTATACCATTCCCTCAGCCATTTTTCATAGGAAGGATCTATGTGAGTAAAGTCCACGCCCGAAGCAAGAAGGTCAGAAGTCCCACCTTCAGACTGGGACTCCTCCTTTTCAGCCACTCCAGTGTTGAAAGTTTTTCCCTCCCCTATAGGCGCCAGCTCTTCTTTTTGTTCCTCCTCCTTAACGAGCAACGGCTCTTGTTTGATGAAAGGAGGCGGCAATTCTTCCTTTACAATAGTCTCAGCCTTCGGCAGGGAGGCTGCAAGAATCAAAGATAAGAAGAAACAAAGTTAGAAAATGGCCAGAGCCTATGCGACCCAGGGCAGCTTATGCGGCCCCATTGGCAAAGTGCTTATGTGGCCACAGTAACAATTCTCATGCGGCTCGGACATGGAGCATACCCCATGCGGCTCGGACATGAGACGTACATACGGCACATATGAAGATGAAGGCTTGCGCATAGAGCATGCGACGTAGCCACAACAGTTAGGGTTTCAAGCTCACGCAACGTCCTTACCAGCAATGGTGGGGTGGACGTCGGGGTGAACTACGGGCACGTCGGCTGGCGGAGGAGCTGCCACATTATCATTCGTCGCCGCAGTCGAAGTAGAAGAAGCCTTCTTACCCTTCGCCATCGCAGCCGACGAAGACGCCGCCTTCTTACCCTTCGCCGCAGCGGTCTTCTTGGGAGCCATCGGTGATCGAAGAATGAGGATGACAGTCAGGACAGGAAAGGCTTGAATTGAAAGAGAGAGTAAAGAAGTTTCTTCTCTTAATTCCTCTTATTTATAGGAGGACAAAAGAGGGGGACACGTAGACCAATAACCGCTTCGAGTCGTGTACTGCAGGCAAAACCGACTCCTCAAATTTCGCCCCCTCTCTCATAAAGGAGATTCACCCAGGGCATAAAATCCAAAGATTTAATGAACCAACCCTTGGGATTCCCCCAAAAGATGGCTCTAAAATAAATTAAAGGCAATTAATGATACGCACGCGTAGCAGGGAGCCCATGCGGCTAGGAAGTCTATACGGCCAGACAGGCCATGCAGCAAAGAGGTTCATACGGCCATAGCATCCTATGCGGCCAGTGGAGCTCACATAGCCATGCTTCTTATTTAAAGTATTTCAATTTTATAAATTGAAAACTTTGAAAGGGGTCTTGTAGAAGCATGGAAAAGAACATGATTGCCTATGCGGCTCAGAACAGGAAAACCCATACGGCTCAAAAACAGACGAGCTTCATACGGCTCAAGAGTATCATGCGGCCCAAAAGTCACCAACATGGACATGCGGCTCAAGCAACACCACGTGGCCTTCTGCAGTTCGCTTCTACACTTGGCCATTAAACAACGGCCCTATTAAATGCTCTGACATAAAGGAGAAACCGACGGCTCTGACATAAAGCTGCAATGATGACTCTATCATAATGACAGACTCCTAGGGAAACGAAAGAAATCTCTGACACAATCCATCAAACCCCAAAATCCTTCATGCGGCCTTGACACGTGGCCAGTCGCATGCGGCTCAGGCAGAGACCACCCCATGCGGCTCAGGCAGAGGCTATCCTATGCGGCTCACGAAGACTGTCTTCATGCGGCTCACTGAGAAGCCACCCATCATGCGGTCGCCTACGCTCATGCGGCTCAGATCATCTCCATGCAGTTCAAATGTTCAGAGGCTACGCCCAAGTAGCCTTGACACGTGGCCAGTCTTATGCGGCTCAGTAGGTAACAATCCTCATGCGGGTCAAATTTCCTAAGTGGCTCACGGTTAAGACACGTGGCAGAAGATTAGTTTTCCCCGTGTCCCTACAGCTAGTAACATAATAATAGTGGGATACGTGGCATCAAATCAATCAAGATTCATCAACAAATCCCAACAACCAGATTTAGTGCCATCCTCATAATTACTGGGATCAAATCAGATCATTTGCAATCAAGAAAATTGAACACGTGGCGAGAGATCCGAGCTTGGCATAACAAATCATGAGGATTTATGGCAATCATCATTAATTATTCACAGAGATTTGACACAATCCACATTAATTGCCTAGATTTGCTATAATCAGAATTAATGGCCCAGATTAATTGATCCTTAACCGCCGACTTCTCAAGGAGACAATTATTTGCAAACCCTAATGATCACACCCTACTCCTATAAATAGCAAGGTGCCATTTCCTTGTAAATGGCTGGCAAAAAAAGAGAGAGAGTACTACAAAGACATCCAGAGATCTAGCAACAGAAGGTGCAAGGGAGTCTCCCCATACGTCCAAGAGCATTTCTTCACCAGAGTCAAGGCTACGTCTGATCGTCCAAGAAGTAAGGCAGAGCGGCCGTCGCTTTCCCGAGCCTCTACTGTCACCCCCAGAAAAAACTAAACAATTGTACTTAGATTGCTGTACCTAGGTTTTCGTCCCTAGGCTTTCTTTGTACGAGCGAGTTTGTATTGTGAAGTAAAAGTCCAGTCCTCCGATATAACTGTTCTGTTCTTTTATAATCAATGGCAAACATGGACTCCTTTATGTCGACCCTAACTATTATGACTATTCTGAACTCGGTGGAACAGTTCGTGCCATTAGCAGAGGCCGTCTAGCGTAGTTGTAATACCGAAGTCACATGATGTGCCCCCTTGAACACCATACCACACCAGGCGTCGCTACCAGGCAAGACACCTTGCCATTTCTATTTAATTACTTGCTCGATATCATGCATGCTTTTACTTATTATTTATTTATAGCAAATATAAACTCGTTATTTCAAAATTATATGTAGATGCAAATTACTATACTTTAGTTTTCTTTATGCATTTGGCCTAGAGTTAAGGGACCACCCTTTGTGTGTGTCGCATTTATTGGCCTCGACACCTGTGTGCTACGAAGTCACGATTCGCATATAGATACAGACTTGCGTGCTGATTGATCATCGGTGCGTACAGGCCGTGCGTTAGGATATGACTGCTAATAGTTATGGATGTCTAGAAGACTTAACGGTTATTAGGAATATCGTGATGTGGATACAGCACGTGTAGTGCATGGGAAGGGATAAGACAACTATTATGCGTAGGGTCTTTCACTCATTTACTTTCCTTTAGATGCCCTTAGTGACTCGATCGAGTGCTAGTGGGCCGTACATTTACTTTTCTCTAGCTGTCGTTAGTGACTCACCCGAGAGCTAGTGTGCCGTGCACTTATTTACTTTTCTCTAGATGCCACTAGTGCCTCGGGTGAAACACTAATGCGTCATATTTCTAGTTTCGGAAGGCCCCTGTATGGAACGTTGTCTTCAATGTGCATTTACACATAGAATGGTTAAGGACCTTTATCTGTTTAGACATATGTAATTTTTTGTTGAGCTAACTATATTTAGTTTATGGCATGATATTATGTGTCTTGTTATGTCTCTCTGAGGACCTGGTGACTTCTCCAGGTGTACTTTTATGATGTTGCGCAGGTGCTCTAGCCAAGGCCATGACTTGCTCTTTTCGATCGAGGATGATTGTACTTGAATCGTCTTCGCATCACTCGACAAATTTCTTAATTTTATATTTCTCTCTTTTTGGTAGTGGATTTGTCTCCGCCCAACGACTTGTGTAAACAATAATTCATAAGTTATTATAAATCTTTTTTCTTTAATTGTGGATGAGATTAGTGTCGTAGCTTTCTACACTTTACAGCTTATGTATACATACGATGGTTCCATATATTGGAGTATACTTCGTATGTATGCAGCTGGCATGATTACTTTCCTAGTCCTACGTATTTTGGGACTGGGATGTTACATATTTTTGTGGTGGCCCATGCAGGTCTAGATAAATTGTTTGGTTACTTTACCATACCAAGCAAGCCTACATATAGGATTAGAGTCTAGGATCTCGTCCACATACTTGATCTCCTTTCTCGATTCTGTTTTCAAACTACCGCTTGACTCATCGATTTGCATCTTACTTGATTCCTTCCATCATTATTCCTATCTTTCCTTCGTGCTTGCTAGAGGTTAGGAATGTGACCCCTACTAGATAGACATGTTTCATTTGTCCCAAAATACCATTAGTTTAACTCTTGTAAGTTGGGTAGAATGCCTTACAACCTAACCTTCCTTATGGCCTTAACTAAGTCTTAGACAAGTAAACCGTAGGACGACTGCATAGGCCCAAACTTTGGGCGAGACTTAGATTTTAAGGATCTTGGACTGTTTAATTTCTTTCATCATTATCCCCTATTTATATTTTGACTATCTTATGCTGCAGATTTATCCTAAGTTTTGCAAGTTTATTTCTTTATCGAGCTTGATCATGACATATTTTATTGGGTGTGCACCCACTAATATATTGTCTAATCGAAATTAGTATATGATGGTCTGATCACCCTAGTGCACTTTGGTTCGTTTTTCATATATTGTTCTACGTTGATGGAGACATAGTTAAACTTGGCCTCTAGAATCTCATCCGCGACTGTCTTTGCAATTCATTTAGAAAATTTTCAATCGTCTTTAAACCACTTATTAGTATTCGCTAATATCTTCTTCGAACTCATTATCGTTTTGTCTTTCACCTATTTTAGAAAGACAAACACTTGTATTTGATAGATAGACACAGAGTGTCCCCTTTTAGCTGTCCTATCACTTATGACCATGATAGTTGTACATACACAACTTAGATAGCCATTACCAACCCATGTGCCCACATTCACGTCCCTAGTTACTCGTCCTTTCTTTCTCGACTCTAGATGAATTATCGCGACCTTCTAATCATCCTTTTAATATACTTCCAACCTATACGACTATCACACAATCTTTTCTAAGGAACTACCTACTCTCGATCTATAATTATTTTTTCTTCATTTCCTAACCCTTAATCCTTCTATATCTTACATTGACTAGCGACCCTTATTCAACTTCTAAACCATAAACCGTGATTTTGCTTTCCTAATAAACTAAATCATGATCTCCTAAAATGGCTTATTTTATTGTCAATCGTTTCTTCTCAAATGCCTTGATCACGTTTTCTTAAGAGAAAATCCTTCCATCCTCTCAACCCTACCTACCCTAATTATTCCTAAATTTCGAGGACAAAATTCTTGTAAGTTGGGTAGGATGCAAACTCCCTAAAATTTCACTAGGATTTTTTTAAATTTATTTTGGCATTTGTTTTTATTTATATATGTACAAATGCGTGATACGACATATTTTCTAAATTAATTTTACTATAAATTGTTGCTAAATATAGCGAATAAATATTTTGGTTCAAAATACTTATATGAAAGTAAATTTTGCTTTGTTTAGCGTCATAGCAATTCCTTGCCAAAACATAGATTTTATTTTCTTATAAAAGTTATTTTATTTATTATACAAATATGGTTATTAATTTCAAAAATAGTATTTATAAATTTTTTTCGTATGCGAGGAACATGAAATTAGATTCATGTATATAGTAGTTTTTGAAACCAATTGTAACTATTTTTTTACCTAAGAAAGGTTATTCAAATATTTAAATATTTATTTTCGAAATTAATAATATGATTTTAGTATTTATAAAAGATATTTTAAAATGGTTTGATTGATGTTTAAATTAATTATGATGATTTAGAAATTTGAATTTATGGATTTTATTTTATATAGATTTAATGTAAAAGTAGATTTTACTATAATTAAATTGGATTTGAATTTGGATTTAGATTTGATTGTATTGATTTAAATTAATAGTGAAATTATCGATTCGGGTTTAAATAAGTCCTAACCTTTATCCCACTAGAAGTTTCCACCCCCTATATGTAGGGGAGCCTCCATATGATTTCTCTTCACAACTAATTCCACAAATAATTTCGCCATGTGTTGTGCACCGTGTCGGTGTCCACAATTTCCACTATAGTTTACTGGTACAGATACATAGGATCCTTCTCCGGTTGACCATTCTGACACAATCTCCGTCCTCTCGCTGCTCCGACCTCTACCTCACGACTACCCCCCTCCGCGATAGCCAACCCAAACCGCCATACACGCACTACCTATCCACGCCTTGACCACCACCGTTATCATCTATACCACCAGCATCGTCCTCCGGCCACCCCGACCGGAGAGACCGACCGCCGACCATCTGCAGTCGCACACCACCTTCATTGCCACCACTACTCTCCAGGACCCTCCCAAGCACCGCTTCCCCACAACCGAGCCTAAACCACCACCGCCACCATAACCCGCATCACCCATCGGCGTGTCCGGACCCTTCGTTCCCCAAATCAACGCAATACTTTCGATTTGACCACCACCGTCACCATAGAGAACTCCTTACCTCTGCGGCGTCCGCTTCCGACATTCCTCTGATAACCTCGATGTCCGTTGTGCTTCCCGCACCAGTATCACCCTCTGCGGCCGATGACAAACGGACCACCGTACCACACCGCACAGGCCAGCCTGTGTCGCCGTGCCCCTCCGTTATGATCCTGGCCAGCCATCTCCTCTTTCCGTCTCCTCCAGTCTCCAGGTCTGCGCTACCACTATGACCATCTTTGTCCCCAGCCACGCCCAGCCCGACGTCCAACCCCGATGATGCGCGAGAACACGACGACACTCGGCGCCGTCCTGGCGCGCTCAGTATTCCGTGCTGCCTCGTCTAGAGCAGCCCTGCTGGTCATGCCAAAGTCCCTTGGCGAGCCTCTGAGTCCCCCGTGCGCCACCGACGCGCTCCTACGACGAGCCCTAGGTATGTGCCTCCCAGTCCTCTCTCGCTCGCCCCTCCTTTTATCCCTCTTCTCACTTTTTTTTTGTTTCTCTCTCTTAAGAGAGGAACAGCTGTAGCATCTTAACTTATTTTTTTCTTCTTTTTTTATTGCTATTTTCTTCTTATTTTTGTCTTTTAGCACTAACATTAATAGCAGTAGCTAAAGTACACTTATTCTAAGTTTATTAGTATTATTAGCATTAGCAATGCTATTAGTTTGGAAAAATGTATATTCCTATTCATATTTAAAGAGTAAAATTTTGGAAAAATATTGCCATATATATTACCTAGAAAATTTTACTTGACAAAATTTGGATTCTAACCATAAAACCAATTTTGCACATTTTCAAGTATATAGTTAATATATTTTAAACTTATGAACTACAGTTTTCCCCCTAGAACCATGTTTACAACCTTAGAGTGTTTTTAGCCTAAATCTATTTTTTATATATTCAAGTATTTATCAAATATTATTTACTAGTAAATATAGCTTTCAAATATTAGAAATTTCCTAAAGTATATGTGTTTTTCCACCAATTTCCATCATTGTCGAATCTTGACCACTATATTCCTACTCTCTCCGAATCTGGACTCCTTTATGTCGACCCTAACTATTATGACTATTCTGAACTCGGTGGAACAGTTCGTACCATCAGCACAGGCCGTCTGGCGTAGTTAATACCGAAGTCACATGATGTGCCACCTTGAACACCGCACCACACCAGGCGTCGCTACCAGGCAAGACACCTTGCCATTTCTGTTTAATTACTTGTTCGATATCATGCATGCTTTTACTTATTATTTATTTATAGCAAATATAAACTCGTTCTTTCAAAATTGTATGTGTAAAATCCCTTATAATTTGAAGGAATATTTAAATTATTTTTGGATTTTATTTAATTCTAATTTATTTTTATCTTATTTATTATATAAAAGGACTATAGCCATGGTTGAGTTTGAATATGCAAGACGACTAGAAAGTATGGCATGCCTAGCGTAGTCGGGTGCTTTAACTAGTATGCTAGCCATGTTAGGAATGCCATGGTCATATTGTAATCTCTTGCATGTTAACCATTCAAATTATGGCACAAGTTATATTTTTATTTAATTAATTAGTTAAGAAAGCATTTATGACTTTTTAGGAGACCCGGTTGCACCAAACCTTCCCAAACCTCTTCCAAGCCAAATCCAACCCTATGTAGGCATGTTGGGCATTAATAAATATTAATAATTACATTTATTTGTATTTAATTCAGATTTTGTAGTGTAATTACATAGATAGAATTAAATAGTTCTATATTAGGAAACCTCTTTTTAAATCCTCAATCCAATCAACTTGCCAACTCACCAAACAACCAAATCATGCCAAGTGGACCCCACCATGCTAATTTCGGCCAAGCAACCCTCCCATGGCCGAATACATCAAATTAAATAGAATTTAAATCCTAGATTGCTTAAAATTTATTTAAGGATATGTTTAAATATACCAACTTATCCCAAACCTTAACCAAATCCTAATCTTTCTCTCCCTCACCTTTGGCCGACCAAAAACCCTCTCTCTCTCCATAATTTCAGCAGCAACAAACTCCCTATAGCCCCCACATCGTCCCTTCATTACACATCTTCCCATCCTTCACAAAAAAACTCATCTCCTCCACCATACATCCATCCAACCCCTCAAAACAAACCCTAAAAAACTCCATCTCCCCCATCCAATCCTCTATAGCCATTATCAAATCTCCCATACTCATCAAGAGAGGATTAGAAAGCGGAGATAGCGAAAAAGATTGGAGCTTTGGTGAAGAGAAGTCATCGTCACCCTTTCTAGCAAGGATCTTTGGTAAGAACCCTAATCTTTTTCTAAAAACTTTTACTAAAATTCTGTAGAAATATGTTATTAATTTTGTAGAAACATATTTTGATGGCTTTTGTTAGTTATAATTCATCCATAAAGATTTTATGAAATATATGCGTAATATTCATGTGTCGGTAGGATCAAAATTAACCCCATTGTAAAGGAACTATGAGTTATTGGTGCCTATTTCGAAACTAAATTTTATGTGTGTTCATATACATAAATTAGGATTTTTAAGTATTTTTCCATGATTTTAGCAACTTAAATCTGGTCGAGAAAATTGTAGGTCAAAACTAGCTAATTTCGGATAACCGGCTGACCTAGAATGTCCCAAACTTGTAGTATAACTCAACCCTTGTATCTATAATATTATTCTATAAAATAAATTATTTTATTGTTTAAAATATATTTTTGGTTATTTTAGCAATTTTGAGTCATTAACTATGTTTCGGACGAGTTTCGGGTAGACTAGCCGACTTAGTAATCAACCAGTCGTAAATGTCTTTATAAATATTAATTATGGAATTTCAGAGATAAATCTGTAGAAAATTAGTTTAATTATTATTTTTATGATTTTTATATGATTTTTAAGTATGTTATTGAAGTAGGGGCATAACCGACTAATTTAAAGTTAGAAACCCTAAACTGTGTTTCGATGTCTCGTGGAACATGTGTGTGATTGTATGGATCTAAATGGTCACGAGAGATTGAATATATTTTTAACACATTACTTTAACTAATTAAGTCGTATCGTAAGTTTCATAAGTAGTGACTTAATTTAGTTAATTAATTATCTAGGAGCGTCGGGTTCCGGAGGCGTGGACGTGAGAGCGGCGTTTCATATTTACAGCACGGAATCAGGCAAGATACCTTGCCACTTACTCTGTGATTTACTATTCTTATTTTTATTTGTTATTTTCAGCATTTCTTATTTGTTGTTATTATAAACTGTGCGTCCAAGTCACACTTGGGTTCAAGCGACCTTGTCGGTCGTTTTTCTCGCTTTTTTATTTATTTTTCTTACGTTGACTTAGTCTATGACCACCCCTTTGTTGATGAGGTATTGGTATATCTCATGCGGCATTGACACATACTTTATTACGTGAGATGAGTCACATGTAGGACACGTACTCGCGTAGTCGCCGACCACCGATACGTATGAGACGTA
>JANAVB010002281.1:0-50409 GCA_029216955.1 Iris pallida | reverse complement strand
CCGAGCAAGCCGTTGCAAGGCTAAGGCCGAACGCCGTCGGCGTTTCGATTCCTTCGATTGACTTTGCGGGACGGGGCACTACATCATACACCACTCAGAACAAGTCTCGTCCTCGAGACTTTCCTGAAGGCAAGCTATCCTACCATTTCTATGGCCAAGACTTAATCGTACACATTTCGCCTACGCGTTCCTTCGATTTCGAGCCACGCTCGCACTATTATCAATCTTTCCTTTAACACGATTTCAAGATTTCGACACACTCCCATCTTTCAAGCCTTACTTGAACTCGTCGTATCACTTGGCTGGATCGTGCACGCATTCCAAGCGTCCCTAAAATACATGCATTCAGCCAAGCCGCATGATAAAGAATTGTCATTCTCACTCGAGTCGCATCGTGCACATACCCAGGCATCCCTGAAATATATGCATGTCAGCCGAGTCTCGTGAGCAGGGTTTCTATATTCGTGATTTTCATGCATGCCAATCCTCAAGATCAATCTTTTCGATTTGCTAACACTTGCAACAGGGCGTCTCGCCTAACCGCTAGGCTATTTCTTTTCGAGGCTAAGTCAATGTCAGGATTGGAATCATAGTTCCCCAACAATAATGCCAACACTGACCCCAATCCTAGGGTCAAACCAAAGTCGATAGTACGAGGTTTTCTACCCAAGCTCGCGTTACTCAGATTTCTAAACATCGAGCACGATCACCTAATTCGCATTACGGCACGCGTTGCGTATATTCGAATCCTTTCAATTCACCAATTCTAACCAATTCATGTAATCGATCACGAGGTTGTCTCGCTCGACAATACGTTGCGCCCAATCTCACGCGAGTCCGATAATCCGCGGTGGTCCATGAATCACCATGCAACGCTCCCGCAGAATAATCATTCTCATCGGGGCGTAACTCTTGTTTGAGTTTAGACTCATTCATTCTCGATACGCGGATTGGACCTACGCAATCCTCAAATTCAATTATTCAAGCACATAATTCATTCTCGAGTCATCTTCGCATCAAACCACAAGTCGAAGCATACAGATTGCCATGCCATCCAAGTTCAATCACTTCTGCTGTATGAATCACCATACCAGCGCTCACGCGGAGTGATCGTCTCAAATCGACGCGATATATGCGAGGCTCGAGTTGCGCTCGCATAAGACAAGGATGTCGAAGTTGTGGTTATCGACGAAGCAAATCCAAATATTCCAGTTTTCATCCAAGCCAAGTTCGATCGTCATTCGTTCAACTTAGAAAATTCTCGAGCCAAGTCTATCTTTTTCTCGATACATTTTAACATCTCGATTATAACATCCATCGGAACAATGATATTTGTACGATCGTCATTTGCCGAGTCAGAGTATCCCTGAGTTATCGCATATCGATCTTTGATACGCCTCAATACCATCGACGATATGCGTAACCTGACGATCTTTCTTGCAACCAATTTCGAGTCGTACGACTGATGCCATTGTCCGAACTGGATATTCCACAATTTTCTCGATGTTCAAGATCAAGTTTGGTCGCTATTCCTCAAGCTCGTTTCAAGATCGTTGTTCAAAACTCAAGTCACATTTCATTTGCATCACTCCAAATCATACGTGCGATCCTCTAAGTTTCCTCGATCAAGACCATTCATTTTTATTCATCGTTCCGAATCATTTTCTAACACGCATTGCCCATTGACAAGTTGTCCGAACGAGATGCTCGTTCGGGACATTCAAAGTTACGACCAACTAAGCGTGACGCGTTCTAAGGCTTTGCGCGATTGCATCGCCTCGCCGACATACTTGTAATCCTCAATATTTACTCGAACAATTTCCAAGACGAACCATACACCACTCGGATTTGAGCCACTCGACTAATCGTCGACACTCATTCTTATTCTTCTCCGAACCTATCGCATACACCACTCGGATTCAAGCTATACGATCTAGTCCTCAATCACGTTCGCGTCATTCGCTAAGACATCCTTCAGGTTCGTTCGACGAATCGCTAGCGTAGTCGCTCGCATCGTATCGACGCACTAAGTCGTTCGCACTATTTCCTCGAAATCCAAATCAATCTTCCGTGTACGCCTAAGGGTTAGTCCGATAGCGTTTCTATCGTTAGACACTCTAAGTGTATCTCCGTTCCCGACCGAGCAATACTTGTTATCGCTCGCAATTCGTTTGCACCAAGGGTCGAGGTGCGCGATGCGAAACACAACTTAGCCAAAAGGTAGTGTGCATAGCCATCCCGTGCGGACTATATTCCAAGTTTGCACGCTCAATTGCTAGGGTCGACGTTGGACTAATTAGGCATGTACGCGACTTGCTAAGGTCGACGTAGGACTATTCGGGCACAGTACGACTTTGCTAACATTAGCACATGTTTTCTATCGAGTCAAGTTTGCAACATTCGGCACAAAGGCCCTATCGACGCATTTGGCAACGGCCTACCGATCGTTAGATTGAACGCTTGTACGACTTTTCGAAATATTTAGACTTATTGTATGGACAATGCCGAGAGACATTGAGAGAGAGCGCACAAACGATAACAACTTGCGGAAGCAACAGAGTTTTTACGGAAACATCGAAGTTTAAAGAATTCAATAACGGTCCAAGGACGTAAAGCCGTGCTCTGATACCATTATGTCCGCCCCGCTTCGTAGGAGCGAACGTCCTCGCTAAGGCGTGATGCCGCAAGAACCTAAATTGCGCTCGTGCAAGGTGTCACGCCCCGCTCCCGCAGGAGCGATCTCCTCGCTAAGGCGTGATGCCGCACGGCCTAGGTTGCGCCCGTGCAGGCCATGTCCAGAAACGGCCGATTTGAGCTAGGCCACAGAGTCGCACAGAGTGTCCCCATTTGCAACGGAAAGTAATTGAACACAAGTTGAGACGACTCAAACACTTTATTGATTTTCAAGAAGTTTACAAGCGTGCTAGGCCGATATTACAAATCGCTCAAGCTCTCTCTCTGAAACATAAAAGGCGTGCCAAGTGGCTTACAAGATGGAATGATTCATGGCAATGTTCCAATACATTATGTCCTGTATAGGGTGCTAGTCTCCTCCTTGCAACGCTCCAAGGCTCCAGAGATAGCTCTGCGCCTTAGCACGTTCGATGGAAGCTCCGCACCCGCCGACGATACCTGCATCCTGCAGTAGACTGTGGGTTATCAGTACATTGTTATGCACTGGTGGGGAGGCTAGCTCGCCCACAACGCTATCATTATCAAACACGTTCCATTTACTTTTGTGCACCGTCTACCATTCATTGTCTTTCTAATCTTGCCTTAGGATCAGTTTTATTGCATATTCTGACCTATCTCGTGTTGTGCCGAATTCAAGTGTGTGCATGGAAATGAATGCCGACTTACCCATACTTACCGTCCGGCCTTCCCTGTCCAAAGTAAACCAAGTTAGTCAACAATTCATATGGAACAACATAATATGATTCTTGGAAACATTCAATATCAAGGGCGTGTCCCTGCCTCAGTTACTAGCGCATCGTAGGCGTATTCTCTAACTCATTGTACGAAGCATTCATTATCATTTGGTATGATACATTTCAAGCTTATTCAGAAGGTACTTTGTTCAGATTAACTTAGACTACTTTGATTTCAATGCAAGGACTTGTACGTGGATTGCCACCAGCAAAGCCCACTTAATCTATATGCATCGGTCGCTGGCATCACAAGCCATCCTGGACATATTCTTCCTTGGTAATTTCTCATCTATCACTGTGTGCGGCTAGTACACATCTGATAGTCTCTTGAAATTACCCCGCACTTACGTCTCCTGGGTGGACAAGCCCCCCTCCAGTTAAGCCCGTAAGCCCCTTTTGATTCCGCCTAGGCCGGTATATCCCCCCTTTGATCATGCCGCGGAATCCCTTTCTCTTTACGGTCACAGCATATGCCACCCCTCGCTCGTGCCGTTTGTCCACGACCATTTCGTATTAACTTGTCTTTTTAACTTAACGGCTGTCTTTGAGCCATAGGCTAACCCTTAGCCTTAATGCGTTATCGACCAGGTTGGCGTCCGTGCAGCGGGTAGCGAGCCCCGTTGCACGTGTCCGTCACACCTGCCGCTAACTATTCTTTTCTTCTTATCTTTTATTCATTCTTTCTTTTCTTTCTTTCACTTGTCCGTTTGTTCATCGATTCATTCACGTATTCATTCTTTCATTCGTTGATTCATTCATTCACATATTTGTTCGTTCATTCATTCATACATTTTACAACTCCTCGTGCGGGAGTCGCCTTGGCGACCCATTGGCCCCATAGCCTTTCAATGTTGCTATACTCTACTCGAAACGACTATGTTGATAGTCTTCCGTTTTATTGTTGTAAACCATTCATTATTTCATTGTTGAACGCAAGCTTGTGCCGTAGCACGAGCGTGGAGCGCGGTGCGAGAGTTCTCGTATTTTTCTATGTTCCTTTCCATATTCTATGCAAGCATACAAGGTGGGATTATTCCCTTAGCTACGTGCGTTGAGTCATTTATTAGCATGCACGGGGTTATCGCCTAGCGATTCTCATGATAGTGTCGTATTGTTATGTGTCTAGGCTAAGCAAGACGGGTTCATCGGAGCCACCCACCTTAGCGATGTTCGCATCGGCCGAGCGATACTCCGAGCGCGTCTTTGATAGTCTAAGTTTGGATTCATCTTTGACGGGCCATTTTAATTCATGCATCGATTCTTCATTAAGTCGATACCAACTCTTCGGGTCGACGGCTCGTTTGAGTCGTTGCACTTGCCGTTTGAATCGGCGTTCCGCTAGGGCGGAGCGGTCATTACATAATACACCACTCAAAACAAGTCTCGTCCTCGAGACTTCCTGAGTGCAGGTCATCCTACCATTCCTTAACTCGTGTCATCGTATTTCTTAGACAATTCATGTCGGATGGCTCTATCATTCTATGGCACCGAACTATACTCGATAACATTTCAAGTTCTGTGTCGCATACGTTTGGTCGATTTTATTGGATAACTTTTCATTCATTTTAGAGTTGATGGCACTTATTCAATTCAAGTGTTTCTTCGACTTGGTTGCTATTTCGACGTATCATGGGACTGAAACGGTCGAACGAGGTGCGTTGTATTTTATCAAACTCGAGAGTCGTAGGCTGAGGTAAACTCACTCATTCCTTCTTGCGCATCTCAACACCACTTGCAGCTGCATTCGAGTTCATCACATCGCTGAGTTTGGATCGTGTACATATTCAAGGCGTCCCCCGAATACGTACATTTCAACCAAGCTTATCGATTAGTGAAGTCGGACAAGCTACTCGTGATAGTTTCGATTTGCCGATCGTTCGCTAACTTCGATTTAAAACCGAACTCATGTGTATCTCACTATCGTTTATCTCGGTCCTCGAGATGATCCGGTTCGCTTTTCAAGCGTTCTTGTCTACGAAATCAATACGATTTCTTCTTAGCGGGGTCGACCAAGTCTAAGTAATTTCAGTCCGATTCAAGACCAAGTATTGCACTATCGTCGAGTACGTCTTTCGATCAACGATTCAATTCGTTATCCCAACTTTACTTGCGCATCATCCATCCCTATCATTCCCTTTGTTTGGGGCCAATCTCGTCGTCGTTCACGCACACTTTCAGTTCCCATCCTACTCTAAGTCTTGTTGCCACAAGTCTATCGTCCGTCCAGACGATATTGTAATGTCAATCGCACCAGTTCAATCACTCGGCATAGGGTCGTCCGCCTATCCGCTAGGTCAGCTCACAGGGTCATAGTTACACGTCAAGTCCGTGGCTCATCGCGCAAGGTCGTTGCACGACGCTCGCCCCAAATCCTATGGTCAAACCATTTGTTCGTTTGTATGGGAGTTTCTACCCAAGTTCGTTTCACTCAATTTTCTAAACATCGAGCATGATCACCTAATTCGCATCAAGATTTATGTTGTACATATTCAATTCAGTTCAATCACCAGTTCTAACCAATTCATGTATTCGATTACGAGGTCATCCAGCTCGACAATACGTTGCGCCCCAATCTCACGCGAGTCCGATTATCCACGACGGATCATGAATCACCATGCAACGCTCCCGCAGAATAATCATTCTCATCGGGGCATAACTCTTGTTCGAGTTTCAGACTAACCCATTCTCGATACGCGGATTGGACCTACTCAATCCTCAAGTTCAATTCCTCAAGCACACAAATTCATTCTCGAGTCCACCTTCGCGTCAAACCACAAGTCGAAACAATCAGATTGCCATGCCATCCAAGTTCAATCACTCCCGCCGTATGAATCACCATATCAGCGCTCACGCAGAGTGATCGTCCTAATCCGGCGCGACGCATGTGCGAGGCTGGAGTTGTGCTCGCATAAGACAAGAATGTCAATGTTGTGGTTGTCAACGAAGCAAATCCAAGCATTCACATTTTTCATCCAAACCGAATCAATTCGATAGTATGACCGTCACACGTTCAACTAGAAAATCCTCGAGCCAAATCTATCCTTTCTTCGACACATTTTTAACATCCCAAGTATAGCATCCAACGGAACATTGACATTTGCACGACCGTCATCTGCCGAGTCAGAGTACCCCCGAGTTATCGCATATCGATCTTTGATACGCCTCAATACCATCGATGATATGCGTAACCTGACGATCTTCCCTTGCAACTGATTTCGAGTCGTACGTCGATGCTGTTGTCCGAGTTGGATATTTCACAATTTCCTTGATATTCAAGATCAAGTTTGATCGCTATTCCTCAAGCTCGTTGTTCAAAACTCAAGTCATATTTCATCTGAATCAATCCCAAATCATACGCGTGATCCTCTAAGTTTCCTCAATCCAGACCATTCACTTTCATTCATCGTTCCGAATCATTTTCTAACATGCGTTATCCATTCACAAGTTGTCCGAACGACAACTCGTTCGGGATATTCGAAGTCACGATCAACTAAGCGTGACGCATTCTAAGGCTTTGCGCGATCGCATCGCCTCGCCGACATACCCATTCTATCCGTATATCTTATAGTCTCGCTCGAACAATTTCTATAACGTCCATACACCACTCAGGGTTCGAGCCACTCGACTAGTCGTCGACACTCACTCTTATCCTTCTCCAAACCTATCACATACACCACTCGAATTCAAGCCATACGATCTTAGTCCTCAATCACGTTCGCGTCATGCGCTAAGACATCCTTTAGATTCGTTCGACAATCTCTAGCGTAATCGCTTACGTCGCCTCGACGTACTAAGTCGTTCATACAAATCCTCAAAATCCAAGCCAATCCTTCGGGTACGTCTAAGCGTTAACTCGATAGCATTCCTATCGATAGACACTCAAAGTGTATCTCCGTTCCCGACCGAGCGGTACTTGATATCGCTCGCCACTCGATTGCACCAGAAGTCGAGGTGCACGACACGCGGCACAACATAACCAAAAGGTCGTATGTATAGCCATCCCGTACGGACTATATTCGCGTTCGCATGTTCACTTATTCTCGTTCGAGCGATAATCGATCTCACTCGCAACTCGTTTGCACCAGAAGGTCTAGGTGCGCGATACTCTGCACAACTTAGCCAAAAGGCTGCGTACATAACAATCTCGTTCGAACTATACTTTGGTCTCGTGTACTCGTTTGCTGTCAGCGTAAGCTCATTCAAGCACGCACTGCGTTTGCTAACTCTTAGCATCGGTTCCTTCCAACTCAAGTCCGTTGTGGTGGCACAAAAGCCTTCGCCTATCGATCCCGTCCAACCGAGTAATCGTACGAGCTTTTGAAAGTATTAGACTTATTGTATGGAACATTCCAATGCACAACGAGAGAGAGCGTACACTTCTTTTGTTTCAACGAGCTTTCAAAACTGAGAGAATTAAAATAAAGTCCAAGGACGTGAAGCCGTGCTCTGATACCAATCTGTCACGCCCCGCTCCCGCAGGAGCGATCGTCCTCGCTAAGGCGTGATGCCGCACGGGCCTAGATTGCGCTCGTGCAAGGCCAAGTCCAGAAACGGCCGATTTGAGCTAGGCCACAGAGTCGCACAGAGTGTCCCCATTTACAGCGGAAAGTAATTGAACACAAGTTGAGACGAACTCAAACACTTTATTGATTTTCAAGAAGTTTAAGCGGCGCTAGGCCGATATTACAAATCGCTCAAGCTCTCTCTCTGAAACATAAAAGACGTGCCAAGTGGCTTACAAGATGGAATAATTCATGGCAATGTTCCAATACATTATGTTCTGTATAGGGTGCTTCAGCTCCTTGCAACGCTCCAAGGCTCCAGAGATAGCTCCGCGCCTTAGCACGTTCGATGGAAGCTCCGCACCCGCCGACGATACCTGCATCCTGCAAGTAGACTGTGGGGTTATCAGTACATTGTTATGCACTGGTGGGGAGGCTAGCTCGCCCACAACGCTATCATTACCAAACATGTTCCATTTACTTTTGTGCACCGTCTACCATTCATTGTCTTTCTAATCTTGCCTTAGGATCAGTTTCATGGCATATTTCATGACCTATCTCGTGTTGTCGAATTCAAGTGTGTGCATGGAAATGAATGCACGACTTACCCATACTTACCGTCCGGCCTTCCCTGTCCAAAGTAAACCAAGTTAGTCAACAATTCATATGGAACAACATAATGTGATTCTTGGAAACATTCAATATCAAGGGCGTGTCCCTGCCTCGGTTACTAGCGCATCGTAGGCGTATTCTCTAACTCATTGTACGAAGCATTCATTATCATTTGGTATGATACATTTCAAGCTTATTCAGAAGGTACTTTGTTCAGATTAACTTAGACTACTTTGATTTCAATGCAAGGACTTGTACGTGGATCGCCACCAGCAAAGCCCACTTAATCTATATGCATCGGTCGCTGGCATCACAAGCCATCCTGGACATATTCTCCTTTGGTAATTTTTTACCTATCACTGTGTGTGGCTGGTACACATCTGATAGTCTCTTGAAATTACCCCGCACTTACGTCTCCTTGGTGGCCAAGCCCCCCCAGTTAAGCCCGTAAGCCCCTTTTGATTCCGCCTAGGCCGGCATATCCCCCATTTGATCATGCCGCGGAATCCCTTTCTCTTTACGGTCACAGCATACGCCACCCCTCACTCGTGCCGTTTGTCCACGACCATTTCGTATTAACTTGTCTTTTTAACTTAACGACTGTCTTTGAGCCATAGGCTAACCCTTAGCCTTAATGCGTTATCGACCAGGTTGGCGTCCGTGCATCGCGGGTAGCGAGTCCCGTTGCACGTGCCCGTCACACCTGCCGCTAACCATTCTTTTCTTCTTATCTTTTATTCATTCTTTCTTTTCTTTCTTTCACTTGTCCGTTTGTTCATCGATTCATTCACGTATTCATTCTTTCATTCGTTGATTCATTCATTCACATATTTGTTCGTTCATTCATTCATACATTTTACAACTCCTCGTGTGGGAGTCGCCTTGGTGACCCATTGGCCCCATAGCCTTTCAATATTGCTATACTCTACTCGGAACGACTATGTTGATAGTCTTTCGTTTATTGTTGTAAACCATTCATTGTTTCATTGTTGAACGCAAGCTTGTGCCGTAGCACGAGCGTGGAGCGCGGTGCGAGAGTTCTCGTATTTTTCCATATTCCTTTCTATATTCTATGCAAGCATACAAGGTGGGATTATTCCCTTAGCTAGGTGCGTTGAGTCATTTATTAGCATGCACGGGGTTATCGCCTAGCGATTCTCGTGATAGTGTCCGTATTGTTATGTGTCTAGGCTAAGCAAAGACGGGTTCATCGGAGCCACCCACCTTAGCGATGTTCGCTTCGGTCGAGCGATACTCCGAGCGCGTCTTTGATAGTCTAAGTCTGGATTCATCTTTGACGGGCCATTGTAAGTCTTGTATCGATTCTTCATTAAGTCGATGCCAACTCTTCGGGTCGACGGCTCGTTTGAGTCGTTGCACTTGCCGTTAGAATCGACATTCCGCTAGGGCGGAGCGGGTCATTACACAAGACAGTTTCATAACGGTCGATTACATCGGCGGCGACGGGGTCGTCGCACAGAAGTCCCAAGCAGAAATATTGAAACATGCAGCAGAATTTAAGAACAAGTAACACATGAACACAAATTATTCAAAGAAGCTCTTTATTGATATTGAATACAAGATTACATTTGTGGGCGCAAGGCCAAATTACAAGTCTCTCATGCTCACTTTTCTCTCGATTACAAGTCACTCTGCTCTCTCTCATCTCTCGATTACAATGCTTGAGCCAGCGGGAGCTTCGGAAGGCGATGTCCATACATTATGTCTTGTATAAGTCTTCAGATCACGCGGCCGCACGCTTTGAATCGCCAAGGAACTCCGTGCCTCGACGCATTCAAGCGAGCTCCGCACCACGAGCTCCTACCTGTGCCTGCACATGAAATACTGTGTGGGTGTCAGTACCACTGTACTGGTGGAGTGAGCTCCTCGCCCACCCATACAAAATCTACACGTTTCATTTACTTTGTGCAACAAAACCCTTTTTACGATTGTCTTTCTATTCTTGCCTTAGGATCAGTTTTAGGACCGGCGCCTTAGCGCAACTTGTGTATCGGAACCATCCCGTGCTTGCAATGTCAACGTTAACTCATACTTGTCTCTAAACTACTCCTCGTGCCAACAACGTTAACCTATCAAGTCGTGTTTGCCTTACGGCCATAATCAGAGACGCAACTACACGAAAGACTCCATTTTTTTGCCTCTAGACCTTTCTCGTGCTTGCATTGTCGACGCACCGACTTATACTTATCTTTCGTGCCAAACTCTGGGACATAACGACTCGATCGTGCCATACTCGATTCGTGCTTCAATATCTCCGAGGCAGCGCCTCCCCGCTTAGTCTCGCCTATACTTGTGTTGTGACAACGCGGCTGTGCCTAACAACTTAACACTCGACGCCATATCTCGTGCCGAAGCACGTCGCCTTCGCTGTAGCCAAATCTTAGGCTCGGACATTGTGTCTTCTTAACTCATACATATTCAACTCAATCCAAAGGCACCCACGCGGATTGCCGCCCGTGCCGACACATCTATATGAAAGGTCACTGGCCTAACCAGCCATTTTGGACATAGCCTGGCAAACGGGACCCTTGCACCGCCAGTTGCGATCCTCGATGCAAGTCCCCGTACTACCAATTGCCTATTACCCAGCTCGGCTACAATCAGTTCTTCCTAGGCCGAGTCGGTCCCGTGGCCCCGGGTTGCCGCTCGAAGAACCACCCCTTGTCGACAAGTCATCCATGACCACGCGCCTACGCTAACTTCTAGACTTAACGTAATGCAAGGTCTTATCATCATCATTTTACTTCTTTTGCTTTACTCTTTCCACTTTTCATACATCATTCGCAGAGCCCAAACCAGGTTACCTCGGCGACTGAACCACAGTCCCAATATATTTCCTCTCGGTGACTAACCATCGCTTAGACTTAACATTCTTTGAACTCAGGGAACGGCTACTGCATAGCCTTCCAACTCAACTTGAACATAACGTGTTTCCTTAAGTATCGACCGACCGTGGCTAACTTTCCACTGAACCAACTGTGGCTCGTGCCTCTAAACCGACTCGTGTTCTACGCAACGCTATCGCCCGAGTCATACTTCATATGACGGGCCTTGGGATCGTAGGACTATTTAACTTGACAACCGCCGAATGAGCGGGACAGCACGTAGAATAACTTAGGTCGACCGGCATAACTTTGCCTAACTCACTCAAGCCTACAACATAACCCAAGGGACGAGCAAAGGCTATGCCAAGCTTTACGGGATAGGACCGTGCATGCTTTAGCAAGCATTTGTGCGGGCGATGCCTATGACTTAGGCTAACTCTCAGCTTTTGCACCGAAGACCAACTTTCTTTCTCCCAAGCCACGGGATGAAGGACCGAGTGTCATTTTCAAATCACGCCGTGCACCAACTCTAAGCCGACCGTGGGACGTTTTTTATGTTCTAACTCGATTCAAACCGTCGGGATTATTCCCTTAGCTATGTGGATTCGTCTCTTGTATTATCAAGCCTATTGTGCAAGTTGAAAACATGCATTTTATTATGTGAAGGCAAAGATGAGGCAAGTTCACCGAAACTACCCCACCTGAGCGATGTCTCCGAGCAAGCCGTTGCAAGGCTAAGGCCGAACGCCGTCGGCGTTTCGATTCCTCCGATTGACTTTACGGGACGGGGCACTACAGGCGGGGGCGGGTGGCTGGAGGCGAGAGAGGGGCGGAAGCGGGAAGGGGGGTGGGGGTGTAGGGGGTGGGGGGGGTAATTTTCAAGTTTGACTAAGGGTATTTTCGTCCAAAAAAAAATTTCGGGTATTAACTTGTTTATCTGTAAGTGTACTCTTTCGGGTTGATTTTTTTCGGGTTGATTTTTTTTATTTTTCTGATTGATTGGTTTTGATTAATATTCGGGTTGATTTTTTTTTTTTTTTTTTCTGATTGATTGGTTTTGATTAATATTTTATTTTATTTATTTATCTATAAGTGTACTTTTTCATGCCATTGATATTTGGAGTGTCAGGGATGTTCAACTCTGGAAATCTTCTTCACGAGTTTTGGAGTGGACATGATTACCTTCATGACGGTATATAGTGTCCCGTCCAAACTTGTTCCCTTATACTCTTTCTGCTTCGCTGAACTTAGGGTCGATTTAGACCATTTGAGTATTATTATTTTTCCCACTCTTTTCCTTGATCATTTTTAGCACGTTACCGTGACTTTTAAATTGGGAGCGCAAGACCAGTCAGTTAAGAACCAACTCCTCATTGATGATCTACTCGAGACGCTCATCACCGATGACCTTCGTGTCCCACTCAGACACGTCATTTTGTGCTCCATTTGATTCGTACAACTTTCCCGACACGTGATCCGATTTTATTTCACTCCACGGCGTCACATTCATCTTCCAATTTGATTTGTGGGTCCCCTGTCGACCAAAACCTGTCCGCCCCAATCATGGACATGGCCTACATTGAGCCTACTATCCGTCCGCCACTTGTGTCCCATTTATTGGAATCCCCATGTGCTACTTATTTGCCCATGATTGTCAACTCCTATTTTAATTCGAATATTCGCCATGTCCGATTTTCATCCAACCCGGTTTGACCGAACCCAGTCCAAGCCCCATATTATCCTCCATCACCACCCTCAGCCTTTTTTCTCTTGAAAAAATATCAGGTACTCTCTGACATATTTTCCTATATTTATTGGAAATTTCTTTTTATTTAATTCCCTTAGGAATGGCCATTTTCCTCTAATTTAGTCCTAGCCATTTGATCAACCTAAGTAATCCTAGCCACTCATTTCCTCCATCTCATTAGCAGCCAAGTGTGCCGGCCCTAACTCCAATGGACATACTTTTTCTCTCACCTCCCTCTCTCACAATTTTCTCTCTCTCTTCCTAATTTTTACTACACACAACTCAACACCAAACCGAGCCACCCTTCTCCCTGGACCGACCTCCCCTCCTCCTGGCCGTCGACCACCCTGGCCGTCGGGCACAACCACCATCCTTCTCCTCACCACTTCTTCTCCTTCCATGAGCCATTCCCACCACCATCAATACCATCATCACCACCATCTCCACATCATTTCATCTCCACCACCACCACCACCTTGCACTCACTCGGCCACCACCAGCCTTCTTAGGCCGAGCCCCTGGCCAGCTCGCCGTCGGCCACCCCGGTCGGCTGGCCACCACCGCACCACCCTACCTCTCCTCTTCCTACTTCTCTCCTCCTTTCGCACCATCTCTTCATCACCATCACCGCGACTATCACTCCCCGAGCCACCAAACCACCTCCTCCAACACCACCCAAGGCCGCCGCCACCTCGCCGTAATCCGTCCATGCAGCCGCCGGCCGCCGTCGCAGCTGCCGCGCCCGGCCAACGCGCCACCAGCGCGCGGCAGCAGCAGCTTGCGCTTTGAGCGCGCGCGTGCGAACGGCGTGGGCGCCGCCGTCGTCGCCGCCATGGCCCCGGCGACCCCCGCCGTGGTGGCCCCCTGGGCGAACTCAGGCCTGCCTTCCCCTGGC
The DNA here is from genome assembly GCA_029216955.1 of Iris pallida. Lineage (NCBI taxonomy): Eukaryota > Viridiplantae > Streptophyta > Magnoliopsida > Asparagales > Iridaceae > Iris > Iris pallida. The sequence continues at coordinate 36,379 of JANAVB010002281.1, read as the reverse complement.
GGCCAACGTCCTCCGGGACGCGCCGTCGAGGCGATTCGTGCATTTTGAACGAGATCCCGTCGGCGCGCGCGAGTTTGGAACTCAGAATTCGCGCCCGTCGCAGCAACTTTGTGCATATTTTTCCGGAGATCCGACCGTTGGATCAGCAATTTCTTCACTCTGTCACAATCTCGGTATATCCACCTTCACTCATGTCAATTTTCGTCCGTTGATTTTATCGTTTGATACATGAAAATCGGCCACCAAGTTGACCGTTTAAATTGTATTAAATTTGGACAGTTTTGCGGGGCCAACTTCGACAGCTTGTATCTCCTCCACCGCAGCTCCGTTTGGCGTGCTACCAGTTCCGATACGAAGCTGGTATAACCCTCTTACTCTTCCTCCAGTTTCGTTTCATTGTGAGCTTGTTTGATTGGTTGAATTCGACGCCAAAATTGGTCGTCCGAATTCGTAATTTCCAAATTGTAAAATTCCATTTTTGAACACGGGACTCCAGATTTCATTTTAGACACCACCATTAGACTTGTGGCGTCATTCTGGCATATTTTTATATAAAATTTGTTAGATTTGGAGAACGTGGGCCCGGACACGTTTTTCGGTGCAAAGCGGGTCCCACTTTCTGGGTCAACGGAACTTTTTGATGCCGGCTCATCGGAATCCAATTCTGGAGATACCGTTGGGTTCGTATCGACATTCTGGTTTCGTGGACATATAATTTGTTATATTTTGTAGACTTGTTTTCTTGTACATTTTTCGGTGCAAAACTACTCCGACACGGACACCGTTTTGACCCGAAATTACCTTTTTGCCCTTGTGTCCAAATTGGACCGTTGGATAGGCTATCCTAGCTAATTTGACCATTCTGGACACGTTGGCAATGTTCATTTCATCGTCCGACAATGTTTGTTGATAATTTCTCTGAGCTTAACCTTTTTATAATTAATTAATAATTAATTCATATAATGTTCGTATTTCGGGATTAGTACAACGAAACTGAGATCAGCCAATTCCAGTGATCTCACATCGCTGAAATTGACAAGTTGGACACGTGGATCACTATAATAAGATTATCAACCTTACCGATAATCTTCTTATCTCGGTTTGCGTGTCGTAAGTTTCGACGTACCAATAACGAAGTACACTTTATATTAGACTAGAATTGACCCTGTTTGACCAGAGTTGACCAGTTGACCCAAAGTCAACTGTAAGTCAACACTTGACCTAGTTTGACTAGATTATTGACCGGAGTCGACCTAGAGTTGTTTTGACTTAGAAGAACCTAGAATAATGTAGATTGATTATAGAGATTCATTTATTTTCAACTTGAACACCTTGTAACCTGTGTTGCTTTAAATAGGACTCTGTGGCTTCAGTTGGACCCCTATACTTATCAGCTGTTCAGGTTATCAGGCGAGTATATTCTCTGATCATTTCATATCATGTTTAGGATTATATTTCCTGCTTTAGACTATCTTACTTGATGCTGACACGTTGGTAACACGGATTGGTACTATATGGATCCCTTCATGAGATATTATCCCTCTCGGGAGCATCAGATACTTTTGCTCGGTGTGTTTCACTTACATCACGTATCTTATGCTTCTATTATCATGAATCTTCGTTATCAGCTAGTGACTCATGTACTCACATGATCACCGAGCCTTCACGAATCCATTCATGAATCACCCTATACGGGTAGTAGTTTAGTCATGAATCTTAACGTAACTTGACTGGATCCTTGTGTATTGATTGGGGTACGGAGGAGTATGAATGGTCATGTGAATAATATCCAAAGTAGTGTAGTCATGAATCACTCTTAGTGTAGTCATGAATCAGTCCTAAGCCATTCACATGATTCGTCTGTACTCTAAATCACTAGCACTGTCTCTCTTTATATATATCGTAGATATTTACTTACAGTCTCTCTTTTACATTATGCTATTCTTCAGATCTTGTATTTTATTCTCTAGCATGATTACATTTCCTTTCCTGCTATGACTTGTTGAGATGTACTGTGCTCGCTCCAGTCCTGACTGGACCTGTTGATAAATTTTACAGATAGCCTGGAGGTGCCTGCTAGCCTAGAGGAGGCACATTAGAGGTTGTTTAGGTAGTTATTTCTTTTTGTCTGGAGTTGTATTTACTTTATGGATTACTGTATCTGTATTAGAGTTTTTGAGATGTATTTCTGGGTTTATGTATCTTAGACACTTAGACTTCTATCTCCTGTATCTCTTTGGATTTCATGTTTATCTATCCTTATCATGCTCTACCTTAGATGTGATTGAGTTTGTATCTGCTATGTCACCCCCATTCAGGGAGTATAAACTGCTTAGCTCTATATGTTAGATGTTGTGACCTAGGACAGCGTTCTACCGCCGACACTGCGGCGTAGGCTGGGCGTCGTTACGTTCTCGTACCCTAACAGTGGGTGCGGGTCGTGACAGATGCTAAGCTAATCCCCATGGTGTTGAGAATCTCATCAGTAGGCAGTTTCTTTCTGATGATTCTCCACATAAGGAAAGACCACTTCATAGGGATGCAAGAGTGCCAATAGGGGGCAATGGACGGGTTCGGCTTCCCAGTAACTCAAGCAACGCATCTAGCCGACCGCATCGAGAATGCCCCCGAAGCCTCGAGCGACCACCGCCAATCATCCGCCTCGTTGCCGATTTTAACTCCGTAAAGTCGGATGCTCTCCACCGTATCGTTTCCGGACCAATCACGGATCTTGTCCCAGTTCCAATCGTTGCTACTAAAGTCCCACAGGTCGCTGATCCTGCAGTCTCTAGGGGTCTCCGTGATACTCGGGATCATGCTATCTCCAATCCATCTCTCCAGGAAAGGATCCGAATCCTCGTCACCCACATGTAGCCTGATAACCGGTTTCTGCGCTGTCCCGCCCATCAAGAATACGACGCCACGCCGCCGAAGATCGGCTGTTGGAGATGGCAACCGATGGGTGAATGTGCTTGAAGTATCTGGCCTTCATATACCTGGTCCATAAGTTGTTCCTCGTCCGAAGATTCCACCACAGTTTCAACGAGAATGCTTTAACGATGTAGGAGAGTTTGGTAAAGCCCAGGCCCCCTTCCTCGGTGGGGCGCGTCATAGAATCCCAACTCGCCCAGTGATGCTTGTCTTGGCCTTTGTCCTGCCCCCAGAAGAAGTTACAAAAAGTCTGTTCGATGAAGGTCGGAACCTTCTTGGGTGGGGAACACATCGCCAATGTGTGAATTGGGATAGAGGTGAGGACATGTTTGATGAGGATCATTTTGCCGCCAGGGGATAGTGTGGCATTATGCCAACCCTCAAGTTTTTTTTCCTGATTCTAGCAATTAATTCCTCGAAGATTCCATAATTGGATTTTCCGTATACAAGGGGGCATCCCAGGTATTTGAAGGGCGGATAGGCGACATTGAATGATGTTAAGTTGGAGAGGCCGCGGGCGTGCTCTCGATTGAAGTTGTGGTGGGCGTAAATAACGCTCTTGACGGGGTTGATTTTCTGACCGGAGCATCTGGAGTATCTCCACAGTGTGTGGTGTACCACTTCCACCGCGCCAATATCCTCGGACGAGAATATGAGAACATCGTCGGCGAAAGCCAAGTGGGTGATGAGGGGACAGCCGCTAGAGGTGTGATAGTGCTGGAAGTTGGGGGTGTTAATCATGTTATTAAGATTTCTGCTCAAAGCATCGGCCGCAATGATGAAAACAGTGGAAGAAAGAGGGTCGCCTTGTCTAACTCCGCGAGTGGATTTGAAGAACCCTTCGATCTGACCGTTGATAACCGTGGAGAACCATGAGTTGCTAATGGATCTCCACACAGTGTTGGTCCAATTTTCCGAAAATCCGAAGGCTCTGAAGACCCAGATAATAAACTGCCAATCCAGTCTGTCATAAGCTTTCTCCATGTCGAGTTTGATAGCTGTCACGCACCAGAACCAGAATACTGGAGAGCGGGGGAATGACTCAGCCAGCTACGTATTACGGGTAGATGAATACCGTATAATACGATCAATGCTGTCTAACCAGACGAGGGGGTGCATACTACATAAAAGTCTTACTATGGTCATTTCGCATCTATTGTCTCAATCATTCAAATAAGAAACAGTAATACAGAACATGTAAGATAAAGCAGTAAGGCGTCCCAAACGTTCAGTCAGAATGTTCTGGAAATCTGGCTTTACAAAACATAGCCAGATGGTATAGTAAGGTATACACAATTGTTATCAGCTGCAGTCTGACTTAATTACAATCATGCAAAAGTAAGTACAAGACGATCCGACCAACATGTCGGTGCCAAACGGCTAAGTATAAAGTAAATGACAAAATGAGCGGTGAAGTAGGGAAACCCACTCTACAACGATACCTGTGCGGCTAGGTTATAGGTCTTACATAGCGTGATGCAACAATCAAATTAACCACGGAATAATCATGCCTTGACCATAGAGTACACATACTGTCTTTGTAAGATAAATAGATAATTAAATAATAAATAATTACTTTGAAGCCTGCATGTGCCTGTATGCCAATATTCGGGATCGGCTAATCGAGTATAATAGTTCATTACATGAACGTGTCTCATTCATTCAATTCAATAAGACGACTAGTCAGTCTCTTAGTTCCAACTAGGAACGCATGATCAATTATTTAGTTCATGTCATAATCATTATCAATGGTGACAAGGCATGAAAGTCCATCAATATTACATGGGGTCGGGTCTATAACTCTCAGGGTTAAGTTTTAGTCATACTGGATATCCATGGATCAATCAGGACACAAGGTGCATTTTACATAACAATCCATTTTAACAAATTTAACATATCATGATTTATCAAGAAATTCACGCAAAAAGGTGCAAGGATATAATAGAAGAATTATCATGCCATCATTAATGAATAGGTTGAGGAATAATAAAACACCCAGGTCAGGAAGTCACGCCAACAAGTCTATGCTAAGGCCAAAAGTCACGCAAGAAGTCTATGCTTAAGACCAACAAGTCACGCTAAGTCTAGCTGGGGTGAGCGTGGAAAATGGGCGTGAACAGTGAGCGTGAAAAGTGATACACGCTGGCAAGCGTGAGCGTGAAAAGTCACGCAAGCAAGCACAGCGTGAGCGTGAAGGGAAAATCCACGCACTCACAAGAGAGCTTGACTAAAAATCCACGCACTCATGGAAGTGTGCGTGACTAAAAATACACGCAGACTCGTGGATGTGTGCGTGACTAAAAATACACGTAGACTCGTGAGAACGTGAGCGTGACTGAAAATACACGCACGCTCATGAGAACGTGAGCGTGACTGAAAATACACGCACGCTCATGAGAACGTGAGCGTGACTAAAAATACACGCACGCTCATGAGAACGTGAGCGTGACTGAAAATACACGCTAACATGTAAGAACATAAGCGTGTCTCAAAATCCACGCAGACACGTAGAGACGTGTGCATGACTCAGCCTTCGTCCCAAGCCAGAAGATGACGTTCCCAGCCAGAAACACGCTAAGTTGGGAGGTCAAAACCCATGAATAACCGAAAATATAGCAACTTAGATCTAGAAAAAACCAGCCATAGAAATCGAAAATGCCAAGTAGTAAACTCTCTCAGAATCTTGAGAGGAAGAGTAATGATCAATAAAAATGGATGAAGGAGAAGCAAGATTGCACTTGCCTTCTCCTGCTGCTGGTAGGTGGTGGAGAGTAATGGGAGGAAGAAGAAGAAGTAATGGTGAGAATGAAGTTATGAGGAGAGAGAATGGAGAGGGGAGCTTTAAATAGCAAAGGGGTGGTAGGTGGGAATTAATGGGCCGGGTCTGCATTCGGGTCCAACAAGGCCAACCCGAAAAGACTAACTAAAGCAGAGAATAAAATTGCAGAAAATAAAATACAGATAATTAATGCAGGAATTAAAATTGCAGAAAATAATAAACATGGAAATTAAAGAGCAGTTAATTAATTAACATGAAAATTAAAGGAATTTAAATACAGGATAATGCATGATAAATATTAAATAAATACATGAGTTGTACATGAGTAAAAATACGCATTCTGGGAACGGGGAGTGACATCTCTACCTACCTTAGAAAAATTCTGTCCTCGGAATTTCAAATCCAAGCAGGTAGAAATATCGGAGCTAAACTAATACAAGCAATTCTAGTGAGCAAGAAATCATTATTACCATATCAAAAGCAAGTAATATATATGTAAATTCATCAATCCACGATATCAAGTAGTTCTACCAATAAGGTGATAAGCATGAAGAATCAGGACAATCAAGGTATACGGAAAGAGATATACCTTGTGAGTCAAACAGGTGTGGATACCGTGATCGGATATCATCCTCACGTTCCCACGTTGACTCTTCCAATGAGTGATGACCCCAAGCAACACGGATAAGACTAATTGTTCGGTTCTTGAGTACCTTCTCTCTTCGGTCCAAAATGGACACAGGCTGTTCCTCGTAAGACAGGTTGGTACCAACAACCAGCTCAGAGTGATCGAGGACATGGCTTGGGTCCGATACGTACCTACGTAATTGAGACACATGAAACACGTCATGCACCTCTCGTAACGAAGGCGGAAGGGATAAACGATAAGCAACATCGCCTATCCGATCAAGGATAACAAATGGGCCCACGTACCGCGGACTCAATTTCCCGCGAACGCCAAATCTAATGACCCCACGAGTAGGTAAGATCCACAAGAATACGTGGTCCCCAATAGAGAACTCTAACGGCCTACGATGCTGATCCGTCCAATGACGATGCCGGTCCTGCGTAACTCGAAGCCGCTCTCTAATTCCCTTAACCACTTCAACGGTCTGGACAATCATTTCTGGGCCTAACATCTTCCTCTCCCCGATATCATCCCATGCAAGCGGTGACCGGCACTTCTTACCATATAATGCTTCGAATGGCGCCATCTGGATACTGGCTTGATAACTATTATTGTACGAGAACTCAACCAAGTGCAGGTGGCTCTTCCAAGATCCTCCAAAATCTAAAGTGCAGGCTCGTAACATGTTTTCTAAAGTTTGAATCGTTCTTTCTGATTGCCCATCCGTCTGCGGATGGTAAGCCGTGCTAAATCTTAACTTGGTACCCAGACGGTGATGTAAGCTCTTCCAGAAATGTGATGTAAAGCGGGTATCTCGATCCGACACAATACTGACAGGGACTCCATGCTGCCTGACTATCTGTTGCATATACAACTCTGCCAACTTTTCTGTAGATTGTCCTACTCTGAAAGGAAGAAAGTGTGCTACCTTCGTAAGCCGGTCCACTATCACCCAAATAGCGTCCTTACCACTTGGTGATCTCGGTAAACCGGTTACAAAGTCCATTGTAATATGCTCCCATTTCCATTTCGGAATAGAAAGCGGTTGTAATAATCCGGCTGGCCTCTGCTGTTCTGCCTTCACTTGCTGACATACCAAGCAACGGGAAACAAATCTAGCTATCTCCCTCTTCATCCCGTTCCACCAGAAATGCTGCTTGATATCTTGGTACATCTTGGTCCCCCCAGGGTGAATAGAATATTGAGAACTGTGAGCTTCTGCCATAACCTCATGTCTGATATCTCCACTAGGCACACATAGACGTGATCCAAACCTAAGTGTACCATCTTCATGAATTCTCATCTCCTTCCTGAGTCCTGACTCACATTCTGCCCTAAGCTTCTGAATCCTTGGATCTTGTGCATGAGCTGCCTTGATCCTGTCTACTAAGTCAGATTGAATTTGTAGACTTGTTAGAACTCCTACATCACTAGGAAGTATAACTTCAATGCCCATCTCCTGAAGGTCTTCTAAGATATGCTTCTGTGTTGTCAACATAAAGGCGCCGCCTCTCCTGCTAAGAGCGTCTGCTACTACATTAGCCTTGCCTGGATGATACTGAAGCTCTACGTCATAATCCTTAATCAATTCTAGCCATCTTCTCTGCCTCATATTCAGCTCCTTCTGAGTAAAGATGTACTTCAGACTTTTATGATCTGTGTACATCTCCACCCGGTCACCATATAGGTAATGCCTCCATAGCTTCAGAGCAAACACTACTGCCGCTAACTCCAAATCATGAGTTGGGTAATTTTTCTCGTGGTCCCGAAGCTGCCTAGATGCATATGCTATCACCTTCGCATGCTGCATAAGGACACATCCAAGTCCCCTACCTGACGCATCACAATATACTGTAAAACCTCCGGATCCAACTGGCAATGTAAGAATAGGTGCTGATATCAACTTCTGCTTCAAAGTCTCGAATGATGCCTGACATTCTGCCGACCAAACGAATGGTACATCCTTCCGGGTTAAGCGGGTCATGGGTGCTGAAAGCCTTGCAAAGTCTGACACAAACCTTCTGTAATATCCTGCTAATCCCAAGAAATTCCGTACATCTGCTACGGTCTTGGGTACTGGCCAACTCTCTACTGCTTCTACCTTCTTGGAATCTACTGCTACTCCAGCTCCTGAGATGATATGACCCAAAAATGAAATGTGATCCATCCAGAACTCACACTTACTGAGCTTGGCATACAACTGGTTCTCTCTCAGAACCTGCAACACTTCTCTGAGGTGGTCTTCATGTTCCTCTTCACTAGTAGAGTACACGAGTATGTCGTCAAAAAACACAACGACAAACTGGTCTAAGTATGGTATAAAGATGCGGTTCATCAAATCCATGAATATTGCTGGAGCATTGGTCAAACCAAACGGCATTACTAAGAACTCATAATGCCCATACTTCGACCTGAATGCTGTCTTGGGAATGTCCTCCTTCCGAACCCTCACCTGATGGTACCATGAACGAAGATCTATCTTGGAGAAAACTCTAGCCTTGCTCAACTGGTCAAATAAGTCGTCGATCCTGGGTAATGGGTACTTGTTCTTCACTGTTGCCGCGTTAAGCTTCCTGTAGTCAATGCATAATCTGGATGACCCATCCTTCTTTCCCACAAGTACCACTGGTGCTGCCCATGGTGACACGCTAGCTTGGATAAACTTCTTCTCCTTCAGTTCCTCAATATGCTGATATACCTTGGCCTGCTCTGAATCCGTCATTCTGTAAACCCGATCTGATATCGATTTAGTTCCTGGTGCCAATTCTATACTGAACTCAATATCTTTAACCGGTGGTAGACCTGGAAGTTCTTCGGAAAATACGTCCAGAAATTCTTCAACTACCTTCGGAATCTGAACTTTTTCCATTGCCGCTACTATTCCCTGCTCCTGCTGAGTTGCCTCTGATCTGACTAAGGTGAACCGCTCCATGCCTGGAATATCAAAAGATACACTCCCTCTACGACAATCTATTGTCGCATGACTGTCTTTCAGCCAGTCCATGCCTAAGATAACGTTGAAATTTCCGACAGAAAATTCTATCAACCGGGCAGGTAAAGAATGCCCGCAAACTACAACGCTACACGCTAGAATAACTCTACTAACTCCTACGAGCCCATTGCCAGTGAGTATATTCAACCTCCCTGGCAATGCCTCGAACTCCATTCCTAGTCGTGTCGCAAATTGTGCAGATATAAATGAATGGGATGCTCCTGAATCAAACATTGCTACTGCGGGATATGAGGCGACGAGAATGTTACCTGCCACAACATCTTCCGATGCCAATGCCTCCTCCAAGGACAAAGTGAACGCTTGCCCTCGACCTCCTTGCTGGTTTCCATGCTGCGGCCTAGCCTGATGTTGCTGCTGGCCCCTTCCTTGATGATGCTGGGGTGGTCTATGCTGGTGTTGCTGCATCGGCGATCCCTGCTGCCGAAACATCTGAGCCTGCGGACGCTGTGCCAACGGCCTTACTGCCACTGCTGGTCCTCGATATTGTCCTGCCCCTGGGGCTGGCAGAGCAGGAAACTGCTGCCCTGGTCCTCCTGCCCTCGAATTCATGGGACATGTGGTAACCCGATGGTCTGGATTTCCACATATCAGACACAGTCCATTCAATGTCCGACACACATCTCTAGTGTGCTCCATCTTTCCACAATAAGTGCAGCCCGCCGGGGGTTGCTGGTTCTTCCTCTGTTGCTGTTGCTGCTGCCTGGGTGGTGCTGGTCCTCGTATCGCCACATCGTGGATACGAACGCCAGTGGATGGTGCTGTTGTTCGGGGCGCTGCTCCCCCTCCTCCTTCAATCTGACTGTGGGATCTCTTCTGACCCCCAGTCCTTACTACAAGCCTCTGAATGGTGATTTCATGCCTTCGAGTCGCCGTCAATATCTCATCAAAAGTTTAGTAATTGTGCCCCTCGATCAATTGCAAGAGTTCAAGATGAAACCCTTGCTGAAACCTCATAGCCCTCTGGCTCTCTGTTGCTACCATCTCTGGGGCAAATCTACTCAATCTGCAGAATTCCGCTGCATAAGCATCTACAGTCTTGCCGGCCTGCCTGAGGTTGATAAACTTCTGTTGTAGCTCAAACCGTGCCACAACTCCATAGTACTTGGTCTTGAATCTTGCTGTGAAATCGTCCCAAGTCACAGGACGTCTGATGCCCACTTCCTCTGATTCCCACCAATCACGTGCGAGATCCTGAAGTAACAACTTCACTAGATCCACACGTTCTGCTGTCGGTACCTTAGCTGCTGTCAGAATAGCCTCCATGTCCTTAAGCCATGCATCTGCTGAGATGGCATCCTCCGTGCCCTCGAAACGGCGGGGGTTTGTCAGCCCCTGTTTTTCAAATTTTTGTTAATTAGTGCTAATTGGCCATTAATGATTATTTTGACATTAAATGATTAATTATAATTATTAGAAATTTTTCCTGAATTTTTAAATAATTTTAAAATGGTTTTAAATACCTAAAAATACCATTTTGCAATTTTAGAAATTGTTTTAAATTAGGTTTGTAATATTTAAAATTATTTCAATCATGTTTTGTAATTTTTTGAATTGTTTAAACCCTTTTTGTAATTTCCCAAACTCAGTTTGCAAATTTTATTTGCAAACTTAAACTGCGGGCCTCGTTTTGCAAATTCGATTTTGCACAAACTATTGGACAGGGACTTATGGGTAATTCCTATTGTTTCTAGGGGGTTTCCTGCAAAACTCCTACCCACTCCCTGCCCGACGACCGACGACCGCCGACCGGGCTGCCCCCGCCATTTTCGGCCAGCGCGACAGCCCCCGACCGACCTAACCAGCCTATAAATAACCCCCAAACCTCCCTCTTCTCGACTACCACCGCCACGACCCTCCACAGCCCCAGCTCCGCCCCGTTCTTCGACCTAAAACCTAACCCTAACCCTAACTCCGGCGACCCCCATTCAGCCACCACCGCTCGACGTCGTCGTCCCCAACCACCACCATCAGGACCGCCTCGTCGAGCCGCGTCCAGCGCCGCCCAAGCGCCACGACGCCGACGTCTCCTCCGCCCGTTCGCCCTCTCGAAACCCTTCTTCTCCGCCGGACACGTGGGTAACTCTCTCCCCTCTGTGTCGTACGTGTCTCAAACTGAGACACGAGACTCGCCTAGACACGGGGGACTCAACTGTGGTGCTGGACACGTGTTAGCCGAGTCGTACGTGTCGTGCTGGGCACGGACACGTCGACTCTGTGTCAGATTCGACTTCTCGTGTCCTGGACTGTATGGACACGAGACAAACTGTGAAATAGACTAACGGGTTGGGCTTTGATTAACGGGTAAAAACCCATTTAAATCCTGACCTAAATAAATGTTAACTAAGACCTAACCCTAACAGACTTAGCGGGCTGACCCACTGGCCAGCCCGAACAATTTAAACCCCCCCCCCCCCGCTGAGCCGAGTTCGAATCCCCCCCCCCTTTGCTGTTGTGTATTTTTCTTTTCTTTTCCTTTTCTTTTTCTTTTGTTTTTATATATAATTATGTATATAAATATATGTATACATATATTTGTGTATATATGTATATGTATTATTATACATACTATATTTAGGTATATATAGTTGCTGTTTTTTATATATATATATATATATATATATATATATATATATATATATATATATATATATGTATACTTCATTATTTATATGTATATATATATTATGTATACATATATATTTATGTATATATATATGTTTCTTTGTGTATGTATATTATCATATATATATATACTATTATATGTATATGTATACATTAATTTTGTATATATATATATATATTAAATGGTTAAGTATTTTCTTATATGTATGTATATATACATATATTTGTATATATATATATATACAATAATCTAGTTAAACATTTTCCTATATATATGTAAATATCCCTATATTTATATATATATATATTATTTCCTATGTATATTTTACTTAGCTTAGTGTAAAATAATTATATAAAAATAATGTTCATACTTTTATAGTTGATATGTAAAACTTTACCTTATTAAAATATTAATATTTATTTTACATTTCAGTTTACTTGTACTTGGATATTTTACTATATACGACGACTTTTGTGTTTGGAGCATTTATGATTCTTCTTCACTTATAGAACTGTTAGCACATTTAGTCTTATCTTGTTATCTCTAGAACAGCTTACTGCGCTTTATCTTAAGCGTAGGCTGGACATGGCTCGGCCCGGCCCAACAATTTGGGTAACGGGTCGTGACATGTTTTTTTGGCGGCCCATGCAGGTCCTGACTAAACTGTTTGGTTACGTTATTGTACCAAGCATACCTGCAATTAGGAACTTAAGGTAATTAGACAACATTAGGAAAGACGCTTAGAACACCTAGAGGAATGCTAGGATTGCAACATAGGAAATGCATCACATGTTTGCTATTATAATTAGATTTTCTTGCCTATGATTGCTTACTTTAGACAAACCTTTATACGTCCTTGTTACCTTTATTTTAGATGGTGCTTACCCATTCATCCCAGTATGTTACCCCCGAGAATGGGGCCCTCCATGTCCAGTCAGCTGACCAGTTGACTGATACACCTCCACCTACCACATTCCCCCACTCTACAGATCCACAGACCCAGATACCACCTTCCACATCCCAGGCCCAGCAGGACCCGATACTTCCACCACCCCCTATCACTATACCCACCCAGGCTTCCGTCACACTCGACGGGACCCAGCTGCTCACACTGATCCAGGGATTCCTAACAACCCATCAGGAGCAGACTACCCTACTCTACCAGAGCCTAGAATTGGCCCGGAGCATTGAGGAGCGTCTTCTGTCTAGCAAGAGGCCGGCTTCTGTACACCATAAGGGACCGTCCAAACGTCAGGCTTTCCAGCAGAGAGCACCGACGCCACCCCAGCAGACTTACCGTTCCCCTACATCACATCACCCGACCCAGCCAGTTAGAGCCCCGGGACCCCGACAGCAGCAGCAGAAGGGAACTTTTTGTGCATTCTGTAAAAAGGTAGGCCACGACGTTTCCATCTGCAGGAAGAAGTTGGGGCAGTGTTTGGCTTGTGGGTCTCCCACCCATCAGCTTCGAGAGTGTCCAGTAGCGAAGTCTAGAGGGCCGCTTCCGGCTCAGCAGCAGCAGAATGGAGCTTTTTGTGTATACTGCAAGAGGCAAGGCCATGAATTCGTCGTTTGTAGGAAGAGGTTGGGTCAGTGTTTAGTTTGTGGATCTGCCATCCATCAGATTCGGGACTGCCCAGTAGCCAAGGGACCCCAGGGGAAGACTTATAGCCTAGTCCTTGAGCCGGAGCCGGAACAGGTTTCGGGAGGTTAGTTTCGATCGCAGCCTTAGTCTTTTGTTGCATTGCTTGCTATGTTAGAATATTGTCGGGTCTTCAATCCTTGTGAATTTCGAGGACGAAATTTTTCAAGGAGGGAAGACTTGTCAGCCCCTGTTTTTCAAATTTTTGTTAATTAGTGCTAATTGGCCATTAATGATTATTTTGACATTAAAATGATTAATTATAATTATTAGGAATTTTTCCTGAATTTTTAAATAATTTTAAAATGGTTTTTAAATACCTAAAAATACCATTTTGCAATTTTAGAAATTGTTTTAAATTAGGTTTGTAATATTTAAAATTATTTCAATCATGTTTTGTAATTTTTTGAATTGTTTAAACCCTTTTTGTAATTTCCCAAACTCAGTTTGCAAATTTTATTTGCAAACTTAAACTGCGGGCCTCGTTTTGCAAATTCGATTTGCACAAACTATTGGACAGGGACTTATGGGTAATTCCTATTGTTTCTAGGGGGTTTCCTGCAAAACTCCTACCCACTCCCTGCCCGACGACCGACGACCGCCGACCGGGCTGCCCCCGCCATTTCCGGCCAGCGCGACAGCCCCCGACCGACCTAACCAGCCTATAAATAACCCCCAAACCTCCCTCTTCTCGACTACCACCGCCACGACCCTCCACAGCCCCAGCTCCGCCCCGTTCTCCGACCTAAAACCTAACCCTAACCCTAACTCCGGCGACCCCCATTCAGCCACCACCGCTCGACGTCGTCGTCCCCAACCACCACCATCAGGACCGCCTCGTCGAGCCGCGTCCAGCGCCGCCCAAGCGCCACGACGCCGACGTCTCCTCCGCCCGTTCGCCCTCTCGAAACCCTTCTTCTCCGCCGGACACGTGGGTAACTCTCTCCCCTCTGTGTCGTACGTGTCTCAAACTGAGACACGAGACTCGCCTAGACACGGGGGACTCAACTGTGGTGCTGGACACGTGTTAGCCGAGTCGTACGTGTCGTGCTGGGCACGGACACGTCGACTCTGTGTCAGATTCGACTTCTCGTGTCCTGGACTGTATGGACACGAGACAAACTGTGAAATAGACTAACGGGTTGGGCTTTGATTAACGGGTAAAAACCCATTTAAATCCTGACCTAAATAAATGTTAACTAAGACCTAACCCTAACAGACTTAGCGGGCTGACCCACTGGCCAGCCCGAACAATTTAAAACCCCCCCCCCCCCCCCCCCCCCCCGCTGAGCCGAGTTCGAATCCCCCCCCCTTTGCTGTTGTGTATTTTTCTTTTCTTTCCTTTTCTTTTTCTTTTTCTTTTGTTTTATATATAATTATGTATATAAATATATGTATACATATATTTGTGTATATATGTATATGTATTATTATACATACTATATTTAGGTATATATAGTTGCTGTTTTTATATATATATATATATATATATATATATATATGTATACTTCATTATTTATATGTATATATATATTATGTATACATATATATTTATGTATATATATATGTTTCTTTGTGTATGTATATTATCATATATATATATATACTATTATATGTATATGTATACATTAATTTTGTATATATATATATATATTAAATGGTTAAGTATTTTCTTATATGTATGTATATATACATATATTTGTATATATATATATACAATAATCTAGTTAAACATTTTCCTATATATATGTAAATATCCCTATATTATATATATATATATATTATTTCCTATGTATATTTTACTTAGCTTAGTGTAAAATAATTATATAAAAATAATGTTCATACTTTTATAGTTGATATGTAAAACTTTACCTTATTAAAATATTAATATTTATTTTACATTTCAGTTTACTTGTACTTGGATATTTTACTATATACGACGACTTTTGTGTTTGGAGCATTTATGATTCTTCTTCACTTATAGAACTGTTAGCACATTTAGTCTTATCTTGTTATCTCTAGAACAGCTTACTGCGCTTTATCTTAAGCGTAGGCTGGACATGGCTCGGCCCGGCCCAACAATTTGGGTAACGGGTCGTGACAGGGTTGTACTTGTAAAACCTGGCTGATGCTCCTGAATCTGGCCTTGCCCCTCTTTCCAATGCTGTCTGCAATCCTTGGTTGAGTAGCACATTCTGCTCTTGTAGCTGAGTGTGCATGCATTGCTGGGCCAACATCTGATGTTGCTGAGTGGCCATCATTCCTCTCATAATCTCCAGAAGGGCTGGTGTGTCCACTTGGGTAGGTGGAACTGTCGGTGGTGGTGGAACATTCGGATACTGCGATCCAGCCGCTGGTTCCACTATCACTTCTTCCTGGGTAGCCTCTTGGGTTAGTACCGGCCCTTGTTGCTGACCAACAGGGTCAGGTTGTCCATGTTGCTCTTATTGCTGTTGACCAGTCCTGGCAGATGCGGACGAAGTGCCCCTAAGAAAAGGGACAAGAGAACAATCAAACAACCAGACATGAAGGATCAATGAAGACAAAGGATACCGGAATGTCAAGCAAGGGCTGAGAATAACGAATCATGAGATCAAGGGGGAACATGTGTGATTGAGACATCCTATAAATCGAAACACCCTACAAGTCTGAAATCAGACCTGCATGGGCCACCACTAAAACCTTGTCACGCCCCAAAACCAGAATACTGGTGAACGGGGGGAATGACTCAGCCAGCTACGTATTACGGGTAGATGAATACCGTATAATACGATCAATGCTGTCTAACCAGACGAGGGGGTGCATACTACATAAAAGTCTTACTATGGTCATTTCGCATCTATTGTCTCAATCATTCAAATAAGAAACAATAATACAGAACATGTAAGATAAAGCAGTAAGACGTCCCAAACGCTCAGTCAGAATGTTCTGGAAATCTGGCTTTACAAAACATAGCCAGATGGTATAGTAAGGTATACACAATTGTTATCAGCTACAGTCTGACTTAATTACAATCATGCAAAAGTAAGTACAAGACGATCCGACCAACATGTCGGTGCCAAACGGCTAAGTATAAAGTAAATGACAAAACGAGCGGTGAAGTAGGAAAACCCACCCGAGTCCTCCTGCGATCATCCCTCTAGTATTGACCATCTTGGAGGTAGAGGTAAGCTGGATCCTCGGGGACCGGCTCTAAATCTGGCCATGCAAAACCAGAGAGGTTAGACCTCTAATAGCAAGTACCACAAGGGAGCACGATATGAAGGACTAAACCAGTAAGTAAGAGAATATAATAATAGATCTCCGCTTCCCACTAGGATTCACATAACATCACGACACTTCGAACCAACCTCCCAACCAAACAAGGACAGAAGTTGGCCCGTCATGTCCTGACATCCTGATCATCTCAGTTAGGCAACAGAGTAGATACATTACACAAACAAATCATCTGAACGGCCAATCAATTCCTACGGCTAGCTATTGTGAGTCCCAAGTTATCATGGAATTATGCAAAAATAGGGATTCCTCAGTTCTTACTATGTGCGAGCAAGGCTAGTCTATCCAGTCAATCAATTGCGCCAATCATGTAGTTAGACGAGTCCCAGCGGGACGCCCGCCGTTATAGCGTGTACAATAATATAAGCAGATACGTTCCATGCCCGTGTGACAGATTTACAGTATCTGTGGGAACCAGCCGGCCCGTCGGGCACTTAATAGTCCCAAGGGGGCTGTCATGTAAGAACTCGGGAATCCATTATCTCAATGCCATTATTATTTTATTTAACTTAATAGTCCCTACGTTGAGCGAAGTTCCATGCCGTGGATCATGGCCATTCAAATGAGTACTTTCGTACGGGGTACGATATGCGCAACTCTACAACGATACCTGTGCGGCTAGGTTGTAGGTCTTACATAGCGTGATGCAACAATCAAATTAACCACGGAATAATCATGCCTTGACCATAGAGTACACATGCTGTCTTTGTAAGATAAATAGATAATTAAATAATAAATAATTACTTTGAAGCCTGCATGTGCCTGTATGCCAATATTCGGGATCGGCTAATCGAGTATAATAGTTCATTACATGAACGTGTCTCATTCATTCAATTCAATAAGACGACTAGCCAGTCTCTTAGTTCCAACTAGGAACGCATGATCAATTATTTAGTCCATGTCATAATCATTATCAATGGTGACAAGGCATAAAAGTCCATCAATATTACATGGGGTCTGGTCTATAACTCTCAGGGTTAAGTTCTAGTCATACTGGATATCCATGGATCAATC
This sequence comes from Iris pallida, assembly GCA_029216955.1. Classification (NCBI taxonomy): domain Eukaryota; kingdom Viridiplantae; phylum Streptophyta; class Magnoliopsida; order Asparagales; family Iridaceae; genus Iris; species Iris pallida. Next base: position 18,473 of record JANAVB010002281.1, on the reverse strand, counting down.
AGGACACAAGGTGCATTTTACATAACAATCCATTTTAACAAATTTAACATATCATGATTTATCAAGAAATTCACGCAAAAAGGCGCAAGGATATAATAGAAGAATTATCATGCCATCATTAATTGAATAGGTTGAGAAATAAATAAAAACACCCAGGTCAGGAAGTCACGCCAACAAGTCTATGCTAAGGCCAAAAGTCACGCAAGAAGTCTATGCTTAAGACCAACAAGTCACGCTAAGTCTAGCTGGGGTGAGCGTGGAAAATGGGCGTGAACAGTGAGCGTGAAAAGTGATACACGCTGGCAAGCGTGAGAATGAAAAGTCACGCAAGCAAGCACAGCGTGAGCGTGAAGGAAAAATCCACGCACTCACAAGAGAGCGTGACTAAAAATCCACGCACTCATGGAAGTGTGCGTGACTAAAAATACACGCAGACTCGTGGATGTGTGCATGACTAAAAATACACGCAGACTCGTGAGAACGTGAGCGTGACTGAAAATACACGCACGCTCATGAGAACGTGAGCGTGCCTAAAAATACACGCACGCTCATGAGAACGTGAGCGTGACTGAAAATACACGCTAACATGTAAGAACATGAGCGTGTCTCAAAATCCACGCAGACACGTAGAGACGTGTGCGTGACTCAGCCTTCGTCCCAAGCCAGAAGTGACGTTTTCAGCCAGAAACACGCTAAGTTGGGAGGTCAAAACCCATGAATAACCGAAAATATAGCAACTTAGATCTAGAAAAAACCAGCCATGGAAATCGAAAATGCCAAGTAGTAAACTCTCTCAGAATCTTGAGAGGAAGAGTAATGATCCATAAAAATGGATGAAGGAGAAGCAAGATTGTACTTGCCTTCTCCTGCTGCTGGTAGGTGGTGGAGAGTAATGGGAGAAAGAAGAAGGAGTAATGGTGAGAATGAAGTTATGAGGAGAGAGAATGGAGAGGGGAGCTTTAAATAGCAAAGGGGTGGTAGGTGGGAATTAATGGGCCGGGTCTGCATTCGGGTCCAACAAGGCCAACCCGAAAAGACTAACTAAAGCAGAGAATAAAATTGCAGAAAATAAAATACAGATAATTAATGCAGGAATTAAAATTGCAGAAAATAATAAATATGAAAATTAAAGAGCAGCTAATTAATTAATATGAAAATTAAAGGAATTTAAATACAGGATAATGCATGATAAATACTAAATAAATACATGAGTTGTACATGAGTAAAAATACGCATTCTGGGAACGGGGAGTGACAATAGCGATGTTGCCCCCCTCTTGCTGGGAACTTCATGCAGGTGATTAACTCTTGAGCTAACATGATGTTGTCCTGGATATTTCTACCGCGAACAAAGCCGCTTTGCTCCTCGGAAATGATCTTCGGAAGAAATCGGCCATCATGTTTGCAATTATCTTGGAGATGATCTTGTTGGTGAAAGTGCATAGACTGATGGGGCGAAAGTCTCTGAAGGATTCAGGGTTGGGATTTTTTCGGGATAAGGATGAGCTTGGCGCTGGAGATGGCTTTGGGTAAGGGGCTCCCTTGAAGAGTGCGATGGCCCCTCACTTGAATAATTATTTGGCATATATATATATGAGGAAAATGTACCTAAGGTCGACCTTAGGTAAGTTACCTAAGGTCGACCTCATTTTCCTCACTTTACAACATTTTTTTTTTGAGATTTTGCACCTTATTGATAGGGGGCTAAACAATATTTTTTTCTTGAAATTGGTATGTTGCCAATCAATAAGGTGTAGATGAATCCTATTAAAAAAAATTCAAGAAAAAAATATTGTAAAGTGAGAAAAATGAGGTCGACTTAGGTACATTTTCCTCATTATATATATATATATATATATTATATATATATATATATAATATATTATATATATAATATATATATATTTTGAAGCAATGGGTACTTGTGGCGAACTCGCCTCCACCGGGGCTCGAACTCCTGACCACTTGGGTCGCATGCATCTCTCTTAACCATTAGACTAGAGGTCATTTGCATATATATATATATTATATATATATATATATTATATATAATTTCGCAGATGACCTCTAGCCTAGTGGTTAAGAGAGTTGCATGCGACCCAAGTGGTCGGGAGTTCGAGCCCGAGGCGAGTTCACCACAAGTACCATTGTTTCAAAAAATATATATATAAAATTTCTGTTATTACAGAGTTAGCCTAATTAGTACTGGAGGGGTTCATATCTGGTTTCTAGAGGAAGAAACAATGCTTGTCACACTCTGATTCGTCACTTGGTCGATGTTGATCCTTCGGATCGAACGTCCTTTTATTTGTGTACATATGCCAAAAATAAAGAAGGAATCATCGGCAAGTTCTTCTGAAAAGACAATCCTGGCCCGTAGTGGAAACTATATAAACATGAGAATCTTCGCCACCGCCACCGGATCTACTGAAAGAATTATACCCCTAGCATGTGACGGGAGTTCCTAAGACCAAGACTAGATCACTGTCCGTAGAGCCTTGTGAAGGACTGGCCGTCCCAAGTCTTGTATAAATATGTAGGACATGTGTGCCTATGTCTGCAGAATACGCACAGTTGCTGAGCTTTAGTTAGTGTCCTAAAAGATGGCAAGGGTACCCTCTACTCCTGATCAGATCACGGTCAAGACTCCTTCCCCATATGTGCTGCCGGAACCAAATACGTGGATCAAGAAGTCTTTCCTCTTCCGGAGGAGGAAGCTCTCCAGATTTCTCCAACCATTATCCAAAAGGTCAAGTTTCTCAATCTGTCCATCTATTTGCGTACACATTGTTACCATTGATAGTGCCACGAGGCCGAGTCGGAAAAGATCAAGATGTACGCAACCTCGCTCTCAATATATATTATATATATATATATATAATATATATATATATATATATATATATATATATATATGACCTCTAGCCTAGTGGTTAAGAGAGATGCATGCGGCCCAAGTGGTCAGAGTTCAGAGTTCGAGCCTCAGTGAAGGCGAGTTCACCAAAAATTACCCATTGCTTCAAAATATATATATATATATATATATATATATATATATATAGGAAAATTCTTCAATACATCCTATGAAAAAATTTGTATCGATACATCAAAAATATGAACTATTGGATGTTGATCCAATGGTTCGGATTGAGGTCAGAAGTCAAAATCAACATTAATGTTAATTTAGATTAATAGAGTAGAGAATATCATTTAATGCTGATTTTGACTTTTGACCTCAATCCGAACCATTGGATCAACATCCAATAGTTCAGATTTTGGATATATCGATACAAATTTTTTCATAGGATGTATTGTAGAAGGACCCATATATATATATATATATATATATATATATATATATATATATATATATTACAATTATTTATATAACTACATATAGAAATTTTTTTTAGTGAAATTAAATTTTTGGTCCATATTTAATTAAGTATTTGTTACCATCACTATTTAACAGGGCCAACTATTCTAAAAAAAACTTAAAAATATAATTACGGAGTAAATGATACCTTATATCTCCTCCAAAACCGATGTTTTTTCTTATTCTTTCGTTCTTTTAAAAAAATAATAAGATTTTCTTCTCCTTCAAATTTGGAAACTGGAAAGAGATACCCAGAAAGTCTGAATTCTACTTCCACTAAAGTGTCAAAATGAAGGTTTATTTTATTTCTTTTAGTCTAATATTATTTCAATTGAGGGTCTGTTTGGATTGAGGGTTACGAGAGTTAAGTGAGAAAAATCATTCTTGGTTTGAGAGTGGGGGTTTAAAAGAGAGGGTTATGGAGGGTTAAGTGAGGGTTTATTCACCCTCTTTTGTCCATTTTTTTAAACCTTCAAATCGGAGGGTTAATGAGGGGATTGAGAAATTTTATTTAAAAAGTCATATATACCCTTATTTGTTCTATAAAATATCATGATTTTTTTTCATTTTTTTTTCAACATGTTGCTCCGTACCTTCCTAATTTGTGAATATATTTTGATAAGTTCTGATTAAAATTTCAATCAAATTTAATTTTATGGCATATATAATAAAGTTATTTTGGTAACTATCATATTTTATTAATCCCCTCTTACTCAAAATCTCCAATCCAAGCAAGAGTTATAAACACCCTCCATTAACTCTCCCTCAATCGAAACAAGGTTCTATGTATTGACTCTACTCCCCTCACTTAATCCCACTTAACTCTATTTATTTATTTTCCACTCAATTAGTGATTTTTAGTTGAATGATTTTTCTTACTTGATGTTAATTTAATTTATGTTTTATTTTATTAGAATTTTTTTATATGAGAATAGTTCTTAATTTATCTTTGATATATTTTAGCAAATACCCGTTTCAAATGTAGAAAGTAGCATATACCTTCACTTTTCTTTTAAAAAAAATAGCAAATATCCTCATTTCTTTGTATGGAATAATTTTTTTTTAAGATGTACCTCCACTGTTTTAATTAAAATCTTTACTATTTTACAAAGAAAGTAGGCATTTGCTATTTTTTTAAAATGTGATATATATTAGTTTCTACCTTTAAAACGGAAACATTTGCTAAAATATTACTTTATTTTTGTACCGGGTCTAGTCATTCTTGATGAGTTTCAGTTCCGAAGATCAAGATGTACACAACCTCACTCCCATATAATCATATAATCATGGGAATATAATATACATGGGAAGGCTGTTTCTAGGACTTGAATCTTACTTTTCTCTGGTGCTGATGATTGAAACAGGTTGCGCTGAGTTCGTAGGGACCTTCCTGCTTGTATTCATAGGATGCGGGTCGGCTTACACAAACCAGCAGGCTAGCTTGACGCTGGTCGGCGTTGCATTCACTTGGGCCCTGCTCGTCGCCGCGCTGGTCTACACTCTCGGACACGTATCCGGTGGCCATTTCAATCCGGCTATCACAATCGCCTTCGCCACCGTCGGAAAATTCCCATGGAGAGGTAGGTACTCGCTCGCTGTCCTACTGGACGGAGCTAGAAAAATTTGTTAGGGGGGACTAAGAGCAAGAATGGAAAAAAAAAAAATTCATGCGATAACTCAAAAATTAGAAAGGGCTTAATTGTAACTTGATACCCTCAACTATTTCAGTTTTTTAATTTTATATCCTAAACTTGTTTTTGTAACAACTTGATACCATAAAATTTTTGGACGAAAATATCCATAATCTACACTTAAAATTACATCCCTCTCCCCCACCCACCCCTCTCCACCCTCCCCTTCAGCCACCGTCGACCCTACCCCTCCCCCGCCCCCTTTCAGCCACCGTGCGCGTCCGGAGAAAGGGGACGGTGGTGCAGTAGGGGTGGGGGGAGCGAGGACGATGGTGGGGCAGCGGGGGGGGGGGGGGGGGTCGAGGGTGGCTGGAGAGTGGGCGGGGTGGGGGCGAGGGGAGTGGGGGAGAGGAGTTGAGTTCTGTTGAAAAGTGAAGGGCAATGGTATTTTTGTCCTTTTTAAAATTTTGGGTATCAAATTGAAAATATTAAATAGTTGATGGTATCGAGTAAAAAAGTTTAGGGTATCAAGTTGAAAAATAAGAATAGTTGAGGTTATCAAGTTACAATTAAGCTATTAGAAAGTAAAATTTACAAAACCAACACAGGAATCGAACCATCAACCTTCACTAATATACCCAACCACGCTGCAACTGACATGTGATACTATACATAGTAGTCCATGATATTTATTTGATTTTAAATCCGATTTACAGTTCGAGACAGTCCAGCTTATGCTCCGCCACTTCAGCTACCGTCACCATGCACATAGATCTTTTTTACACTTGATGGTCGGCTATAACGACAATATTAATTATTCGGTTGCTTTGAGTTTTTCTTTTAATTTTTTTTTTGTTTGCAGCTCCATTTCTACGTTGTGGCTCAGGTGATGGGCTCGATACTCGCGAGTTACAGCCTGAAGGGAATATACAAGGGGGACCGGCCTGAAATAATGCTGACGCTGCCCTCTCCTTCGCTCGATAATCTCACCGTCATAGTGTGGGAAATCATCGCGTCGTTTGTGCTGATGTGGGTCATCTGTGGTGCTGCCACCGATGAAAGAGCGGTAAGAACCGATGTCATTGACTCTCTTTTTTTCTTTGAAATATTTAGTAATAGAATCTTAAAGATATATGAAAATTAGAATTTGAGTTCGAAAATAACAAATATTAAAATTTGAGTCTCGAATTCATTGTTTATTATCCTACTTAAATAGTGATTTCGAAATTTAAACTCTAACGTTGGTCATTTTCGAAACAAAAAACCTTATATGTATACTAGTAAATGCACGTGCTTTGCACGTATAATCATATATAATAAGAACATTATTAATTATAGTCAAATATTTTTTCTAACTCATGTGGTTAAGGTGGAAATATTTTGCTTGTTTGGTTGAGTTCAATTTTCTATGTTGAATATATAATAATTTCAAACTTTTTCAACATTTGTTTACATAATTAATTTTTTTAAAATAAAATAGACCGTAATATAATGACGACTTAGACGGCTCACTTATATATATATAATATAATTATATATATATAGATATATACAAAAAAATATATACATATATATATATATACAAAACACAAAGGTTTTTGAATTATAATGACGACTTAGACGGCTCACTTATATATATATATATATATATATATATATATATATATATATTATATATATATATATATATATATATATACAAAACACAAAGGTTTTTGAATCCTAGGGCTGACTGTGCCAAGATAAAGAGTGGTTGGGATTTAATCTTGGTGAATCAACGGTTGTGGAATTTTATGGGGAAGAGCATTATTGGGAGTGGGGTTTTATGGGAAATCTAAAGATGGAAATTTAATATTTTGATGGTTGGGATTTAATATTTTAATGGGCCTCATAATGGTTGTGGATGAGCATTATTGAGAGTGTGATTTTATGGAAAATCCAAATAAAATTCACATCCAGCAGTGGTTGGAGATCCAAGATTTTGAGGGAGAATACCTTAAATGAACCATGCCCTATGGGCACGGGTTATGACTAGTATATATATATATATATGAGACCCTGTTACTAAATAATTTTTTCTCCTTCTCATTCATTTACTTCTGGCATTCTAGTTTCTATAAGAAAATAATATTTTAGTAGCTCCGGCCGTGCATCCGCTGTGCACGTGCGGCGGAACACGGCAGCGGCGTCGGAGCGAGCCCCCTCACCCCCCTCCGCTCCGCCGACGACTCAATCCTTCTCCTACTACTCCCTCATGCTACTATGCCGGGCTTGGCCGTGCGCGTGCACAGCGTGTGCATGCGACACGTGCCAAATGACAGGGGTTGAAAAAAAAATAAATAAATATTACATATATATATATATATATATATATATATATATATACTCAATTATTAGTTAGTTTCAGAAGGATCATAAGAACTTGATCACCGTACATATCAAACCTCAAGTCAAGCTAGGTTTCTAACAAAAAAAAGGTTAAAATATAGAGTGTTGATATAGAGCTCAACGTATATATATTATGGCTACTTTGCAGGCGAAAGGGATCGCTGGTGCTGCAATAGGAGCAGCCATCTTCGTCGATGTCATTCTTGTAGGGTGAGCGTAGATATTTTGTCAGTCCCAATCTAGTCTTGTGGAGCTTCTTTTCTTGTGCAATCCTAAGCTTGTCTCACCAATTTCAAGTTGTGCATATATATATATATATATACTGCAGAATCCACACCGGAGCATCGTTGAACCCTGCACGAAGCTTAGGTCCCGCAATCGTGACGATGAAGATGAGGAAGTTACCTATATACTTGGTCTCTCCGGTGATTGGCATGGTCATTGCCGCTACATTGTACGAGCAGCTCCGGCTGCCGACAAAGAATGCGCCGAGCAAAGTTACCAAGAGCCTCAGCCCGTCACATGCAGGTTTGAGTCCGATCATTGTAAATTCACCAGAAATTTTTCAAAAAGGTACCAAAAGAGTGTAAAATTATAGAGAAGGTAAAGTGATGTGTGAGTTGGCGAATGTCGCCAACACACTTGGCGACATGAATGTAATTTTTTTTTCTTTTCTTTTTTTCAGAGTGGTAGTGCGTGCTCTATAACTTCAGTAACAAATACAAAGTCTTTTCCGTCACTAAAACCTGGAATTTTTTTTTAAATTTTTTTGCAACGATGTCGTCAACTTAGTTGGCGACATGAGTGCATACACTCATGTTATCTTTTGTAATTTAATACTCTTTTACCTTTTAAAAAAATTCTGTAAATTCACACATCCACACGCACACCATGATCAAGCAACTCTTAAACTGCTTGCAGTTCTCTATACTTGACAAATAAAATTCTCTTGGGATTTTGCAGGGAAGTCACATGAGCTCCCCTAGCTTGAAAGTCCACTGTTCCGATCGAAAGCCGCCATAGAATCTACGTGTTTATAGCAAAGTCTGTATCAATCAAGTATGAAATCAAGAGAACAATGCTGATCTTCAGTGGTGTACATGTCTGCTTCAGCAGATGAATATATAATCTTGAATAAAAAAGAAAGCTCTGAATGATCTCCAGTTCATTACCCATGAATGTTATTTCACTGTAACTGTGTTTCTCCCATCATTAATCCGAACAATGCTCTCAAGATTCCACTAGACATGAAGTGTGTTTAGTAAAACAAGGAAAGCATTCAAAAAAGACAAATGATTTTCTTTGGTTGGTGCAGAAAGAAAAAGAAGAACAACATATCGATGTTTCAATAATATTCTTATATTTTAAAATAAAATTAACATCATGGAAATTCAAAATGACAGAAAAATAGTTTTCAAGTTTATGACTACGAAATAAACGAATAAATCCATGAACCAAACATGGCCTTAGAACAAACCAAAGAGCCTCATAATTAATGATCTGTCTTAAAGTACTAGGCATAAATCCCAGCAATTGCCAAGAAGTCTCGCTAAAGAACGTGTAACATCAACATATATAGTACTTTTATTAGATCTTAATGCCATGGCTAAGTATTCAAGAGAACCATACCTCTCTATAATAATATTACTGAAAATTGCTGAGAAACCTAATTTTGGGGTTGGTTTGTATAAAAAATCTACCCGCAGGATATGTTTTATAAAATGTCCAAAATTATATATTTTCACGTTAAATATCCTAATATTTTCTTTAGATATTCTGTATTTACAAAATTGCCATCTTTATAATACCATAACTACCCTTCGTACAAACTCAGATTTGGATTGCGATTTTCGTCTCTTCTTCACGAGAGATCTGAATTCCATTGCTCTCATCTTCAGCAGAGATCGCAAAGATCGTTCGTAGTTCACTGTGCTTTTCTTCAGTCGGACTCCGATCATCGCTCATCATCATCATCATCGTGGAGAGATTTGAAGTTTTTCGACGATTAGGTCAATTGTGGAGAGAAGAGCTTCTTCTCTTTTCCATAAGAGTTAGCATCGTTTTAAAAGAAGAACGAAAACTCTTGAATTTTTGTTCCTGATAAATTTTTTCCACAAAAAAAATTAAAAATTAGGTTTTAGGTTTCTGTCGCCTGTTCTCCATCATTCTCCGTGCTAAAACCACGGAGAATGAACATTCTTCGTGCTAAAATGATGGAGAATGGTCATTCTCCGTGTTAAAACCACGGAGAATGGCTCCGTGATAAAATGACTGAGAATAACCATTCTCCGTTATTTTAACACGGAGAATGGCCATTCTCCGTGTTAAAATAACGAAGAATGACCATTCTCCTTCTTAAATTGACGGAGAATGGCCATTCTCAGTCATTTTATCACGGAGAATGGCTATTCTTTGTAAATTTAACAAGGATAATGGCCATTCTCCGTGGTTTTAGCACGAACCACGGAGAATAGTCTTATCCATGTCAAAATGATGGAGAATGGCCATGCTCCGTGTCAAAATGACGGAGAATGGCCATTCTCCGTGTTAAAATGACGGCTCCTTGTTAAATTGACGGAGAATGGCCATTCATCATTCTCCGTCATTTTAACACGGAGAGTGGCTATTCTTTGTCAATTTAACAAGGAGAATGGTCATTCTCCGTGGATTTAGCACGGAGAATGGCCATTCTTCGTGATTTTAGCACGGAGAATGATCATTCTCCTGCATTTTATGTCCAGTTGAAACTTTGAAGGGCCATAACTTTTGACTGGGAGGTCGAAACGAGACCCGGTTTGTCGCAAAAGGAGCGTATTTTCGAGGAGCCGGAGATTAACAGCTTCTTCGTTAGTCGGCCTTTCAAAATTTTAGAATCGCACAAAAATGATGTTTGGACCTCCGTTTTAACAATTTTACCGTTTGTCCGTCTTTCCGAAATTTTTCGACGAGCTTTTGAAGTAATGTTTGAAGATTTTGGAAGAGAAAACCTATATTTGAATCTGAGCGGCGCATGGAAGAAGATGAAGTATAGAAATGTTTTTTTTTTTTGAAGTGTAGGGTTCGGAGATATTTTCAATGAATTAGAAGGGTAAAAAGGTCATTCAAAATCCCCTTTACATATTTTTCACTAATTCTGGACACGCGATAAAATGTTATTTTGCGGTAGACTTTTCATAAAACTTTTACAAGTTTTGGATATTTCATAAATTTTTCCATAATATTATGGCAATATATAAGGTTGACATATTAAGTTCTATTCTTCAACATAGACTTTGAGACATCATATCCACGTCTCTTTAGGAGGAACTGAAAAGGATAAGGCAAAAACTGATGCAAACTAAAAAGAAAGGGTTTTGAATTTCGAGATGCAATAGACAATTGTGGGAAAATGTTCTATGCTTCAAACATTGGAAAATGATTGATACGGACTCTTGACGCAAGGATAATCAACAAAGTAAAAGAGTAGACGCATGAGCGTATATGAACTACTTTTTTTTTTTTTTAGAAAAAGGAAATATTATAAAAACAAAAGGAAGAACAAAACGTTGCTGGGACAGCCCCAGCAAACGAAAACAAAAAAGTGCTACATGTAGCCCAAACACAAAAGGCCGCTCCCCAAAATAAAAGAAACGGCAAGAAAAGAGCTACAGGACACACCAAAAAACCCATTGGGCTAAAGAAACACAACAAACTAGGGCCAAAATAAAATACGCCCAGCAAGAAGCAAAAGGAAAACCGAAAACAAGCTAGCCCTATGGCCGGTCCTCCGTATTCTCTGCAGCAAGAGCATGGACAATAGCAGGAGGAAGGTCGACGGAGTGGAAGAAGATCTGCTCATCTTTGGAATCCTTAGCGAGATGACAAAGAGCTTGTGCCACGCCGTTCTGCCGACTAGCGATGTAATTGATAGTCACGTTCCGAGTCAGCATTCTAATCTTCCTGATACTGTACGTGAGGGCCTAAGGAGTTCTAGCTCTTGAGTTGAGAATGTTAGCAATCCTTTGAGAAGAAATGTCAATACTGTTGATGTCTTTGTTGTGGCTTTGGCATAACAATAATCCATACAGCAGCCCATCAATATCTGCATTCGTAGTCATGTCCGCCGTCCGGAAAATGTAGAAAGCGACGACCATCTGCCCCCCGTGGTCGCGAACAATTCTGCCCCCTGCCGTATCTCCATCTCCCCCGCAACAGTCATAGACGCTGAGCCTGACGCCAGTGTTCGACGGGGGCCGGGTGGGATGCAGCTGATTCCGCGCGTCCGCAGGGAGCCGACCGATCGCAGGAGCCCCAGCCCGCGAGTCCATCGTTGACACGCTATGCTCCTCGCTGTCTCGAATCTGTAAGTGGTGGGCGCTGGTTGCAGAATTCAGGGCAGCGCCGACCCGAAATTGTAATGTCCCAAATTCGTGATACGTATTTAGTATACGTACGTGTTTTGGACCCCTATTTTTTTATTTATTCATGGTTAGTTATCTTGGTTTATTTTGCATTGGCTTGGTTTTATTGGCATTGATAGTTTAATTGGTTTTAATGGTTCATGGTTTATTTGGGCTTGGTTTATTCCTGGGTTGGTTCGGCTTGGTTTGGTTTGCTTGGTTCATTATGAAAGGGGTGAACCCCCTACCCCCACCATCCCCCTTTATAACACACCTAACTTTTCTCTCTCCTCCACTTTCTCATTAACTCTTCTTCCTTCTCCATTAAACCCACCACCAACCAAGAACACCCCTTAGGCAAGTGCAACTTGCTTCCACAAGAGAGCCCATTTTTATTGTTCCATTAGCTTCTCCTCATGTTTTTAAGACACATTGGAACTTGTCATTTTCCATTTTGAGGCTTTAATTTTTGTAGATCTAGAAATTAGTTATTTTCGGATTTTGGTGGTTTTGATCTATCAAACTTCTTTGTTTTTAAGTTTTGATGGTTTCATGTTGTAGAGAATTTTATTCTACCCAATTTTGACCTTTGAAAAGTTGGATTTGGAGTTATTTTGACTAAGTTATGGACTTTTGAAGCTTTGGGTTCAAACCATGGAGTTCTTGCTGATTTGGAGAAGACAGTGAGCAGTGCACGAGCTTGTTAGCTTGCGCCACTGAGCTGCGCGCGCTCTTTAGCGCAGCGCAGTCTGACTCATACGCTGCCTTTTGGAAGCGTATGTCTTGCATACGCTACCTTGGCAAGGAGTCGTATGGACCTCATACGCTGCCTTGGCAAGGAGTCGTATGGACCTCATACGCTGCCTTGACGAGGAGTCGTATGGACCTCATACGCTGCCTTGATGAGAGTCGTATGGAGTACATACGCTGCCTTTTGGAGACGTATGTCTTGCGTAGCCTGACTTGAGCGTAGCCTGACTTGAGCGCAGTCTGACTCAGGCGCAACCTGATGTTTAGGCGCAACTGGACCTGACCCTACTTATCCTGGATCTTCTATAGCCCTGTATATTAATATTTATTAGATATTTAACGTCTATTTTATATCCTTACGCCTTTTGTCCTGAACTTGATAATCACGAATTTACTTGATATGTTTGGAATTGAGCATGACGTGATAGTGACCCGTAGTGGTGCACTCCTGACATGATAACCTGACATGACCTGATAGTGGCCCGCCGTGGCGCACTCCTGACAAGTACATTTGGCATGATAACCTGACCTGATATATCTTGAATAGCTGTTGCGACGGCTAACTGACATGACATGACTTGTATAATTAATCCTGACACCGTGGACGATTGTGCTTGTATAAATAATCCAGTCCTGTCTTGCATCATGTCTAGGAGGGGACTCCTGAGTACCACGGTCAGGAGTACCTACTGAAATGGACTAAGGTTAATGATTAGTATAATTCACTAGTCAAAGAGATGTTCCCCAGTTACAGGCCATCCCGTTATTCCGGCCGCAAATGTTTGGACTTGTAGCCTGCCGACGAGTAGGGCACATTTCCAGCCCACTGTTATGTGGGACACCCACCATTGTCACTTAAATGATTGAACTCTATTGTCACTCTAATGCATTGTACTCTCTAAATTGTCACTATAATGATTGCCTGGATAACCTGGATAGCTGCAGGGCCTGTGGCTACTTGGAGCATCTCATTGCATCTTGCTAGTAACTAGGATGTGATAACCTTAGTTAGTTAATGTAGAAAGTCGTAGGCAATGATTGGCCGTGATTGCTTGGATGGAGTCTAGTCCAGTATTGTCTAAAATTGATTGATTGTAAGATTGTACCAGAATGATTGAATGATTGTCACTCCAGATTGTCACTATAACGATTGTACTCTATTGTCACTCTAGCGTATTGCACTCTTCATTGTCACTTTTATCATTGTACTCTCTCCTTTTCACCTTAATGATTGTCACCTATAGCAATAAATGATCAGAGACTAAGTTCTGTTCAGGCGAAGGGTTACAATCTCGGTCCTTATTTGGTTTAAGGATTGTAACCTGGCTTCCGGAATAGTACATTCGTCTTCTCTTCGTATATTGCCTGGCTCTATTTTATTTAGCATGATTCTCCAGTTATCGTATGTCAATGATGCTTCACTTAATTATTTTCTCTGATTGGGATAAGTGCATTGGTAGTGCACAAACCTCAATCTGTGTTATTTATTGTTGTTTCTTATGTATTGAATGCTAATGATTTGTTGGTTTTAGTTCTTAAGTGAAGCCTCCTTTGTGGCACTTGCTCTTTCTGGGGTCTGACCCAACTGGTTTTGTATGGCCAGATACCGGAGCAGCACCAAAGGATCTCCCTGCTTCCCAGCCCGATGGTGGTCACTAGGCGTAACCAGGACATCGAGTGGGTTTCTTTTGTTCTCCCCACTGTAATATTGTAAATTATTCTTTTGAGGCGTTTAGCCGACGAGTAAGTGTTAGCTCGATTGTACTTACTTACTGTCCGCCTACGGGCCGTAACATGATTGACTAGCCCTGGAGGTTGATCATGTATGACTGAACTCTTGCTAGTCCTCACACTTTGTAACGACTAGCTTCATGATCACTCCGAATATGTAATTTATGGGACGCCTTACTATTGTATATTTGGTGGTCTGACATCTTGTAACTATTATTAGTTGGTTGAGATTGAGACAATAGGCTACTTTATGACCTTAAGACTGATGGATTGTAGTGAAACCCTCACATATCTAGACAGCCGTGACCGTATAGCGGTGTGGATTCCATTTCGTTATACGTAGCTGGCTATGTCTGCCCCCGCTCTCCAGTATTCTGGTTCTGGGGCGTGACACAAATGATGTCCCTGCTGTTCCGTTCCCCTCCGTTGAATATGATAACATTCCGCTGTTTCCAAATCTCCCATAGACCAGTCGCGAAGATGATGTTCCTCCTGCGCACACCAACATGGTTATTTAAAGAGGCGTCAAGAAGCCATACCTCTGCAAGCTTGTCCACGTTGTTCGGGGCCGTCGATAGGTTAAAATTCTGTGCGAAATGCAACCAGGTAGCAACGACAATCTCGCTATTCACAAAAAGGTGGCCGACCGACTCCTCCATGTGATTCTTGCAACACACGCACTTAGACGCAATATTGTAGCCCATGCGTTTCAGTTTTTGATCGACCGGGATGACGTTCCGGTATAAACGCCACATGAAAGCTCCGATCCGCGGAGGGATATATTTATTCCAGATATATGCGCTCCAACTGAATTTATTCCGAGGCGTCCTGTACTGGTCCCAATACGATTTGGTGGTGAAGTCGCCGTGTTGAGTGAGCGTCCAGCATCTCGTGTCTGACTCCTCAGAGGATGATACTGTCCAGAACTTTGCGCGGCTCTTCCTGAATTAAAACTCTAGCATCAACCCAATTTCCGCGCCGCGTCAGAATATGGGAATCATTCAGAATTTGCCTAATAGATGGATTGTGTCTGATGTTGGGCGGGATCGGGATGCAGGTGCCACTCCAATTTTCTTTCCAGAGAGTAACGTTCCCCCTCCCGATGACCCATCGGCAATGCCTTGTGACCGTTGGGAGAAGCTTCATCATGTTCCGCCACAACGGGGACGACGCATGCGGTATCGAGTAGTTGTCGTTGAGAGGGTCACCATATTTCCGTATGATATAATGGGCCCACACGGACTCCCCTTTGATCAAAGCCCGTGTTCTTTTTGCGTGTAGTGCCACCGTCACCTGTTGGAGAGAACGAATACCAAGGCCCCCTTCATCCAGGGGAAACAAACCTGATTCCAATCAACCCAGCGCCGTCTTTTTTATCACTGGAGTTCCAAAGGAACTCCGCCATATACCGCTCTAACGTTTTGAAATAATTGCCGGGCAGTTTCATAACAGATAAGGATGAATAGGTAAGGAAGTAAGAACACTCTTAATGATAGTAATTTTACCTCCAAAAAAAGTCTCCCTTTCCATCCGGATATCCGGTTTTTGATTTTGTCGGATAAGGCGTCAAAATACTCCCGTTTAGCTTTCCCCTTGTACAATGGAATGCCAAGATAGGTGATCGGCAGGTACGTAATGGAAAGCCCGGTCCGCCAAGATAGGTGATCGGCAGGTACAATGAACTACTTGAATTAATGTGATAATGGTAATGAAATTCAAAAAATGGCAAATATAGTGCGAAAAACTTAATACTTAGGATGCCTAAATTTGCTAAAAGACAGTAAAAGCTGGGAAGATTGGAGCTTTATGAATGTATATATGAAGTCAAGCTAATTATTATTATTATTATTATTATTATTCAGCATGTGCGGGTTCAGTTAAATCGTGTCTTTCCGCATACGATTTTTAGCCAGTCATCATATCATTTCGGACTCTTCGTGCAGATCTTTTCCGCACTGGCTTTGTCATCATCGCCCCACACGTATATCCCGCGCACTCTACGAGACGGCCATGATGTCTTTCGATGTCCGCAACTCAACGTCTCGCTTAGCCCACGACGGCAAAGGCGCCCCCGACGTCTTCACGACGCCTACAACAGTTGATGCCGCCCAACCAATGCCGTCCAACCACCCGTTCTATGCGCATGACGTCCTTACGACGCCCTTACGGCACCGCACGACGAGCAGCATGGTCGGCCATTGTTTATATCCCTGGTACAATGATGCCGGTCCTCAACCGTCCGTGCGGCACCCTATTAGTTGAATTTTTATGAACGGACGTCCCATTCTGGCCCACGCCAGCTCAAATCGTGACCATTTTTCGTCAGTCCTCCGACGTTGCCGGTGCCCCCCACCCCGCAGGCCGGGCTCATCATCGCCCTAAAAATATTTAAAAAAAAAAAAACTGAAGCTAATATGGATTTTAAACGGATGCAGAGAGTAACTATTCTGATCTGAATCGAATAGCACGTACACAAATAGAGTAACAAGACCGTATTTTAGCATGAACAGAGGAATTTGAAACAGTGGAATCCTGATAGAGCCATCATATATTTGGAACTGATGCTGAATAACTTAGTGACCCAGTTGAACCTGCTAATATTTCATAGGAAGAAGTAATGTCAGCAAAGATCAAATTGAACCTGCTAATATTTTATAGGAAGAAGTAATGTCAGCAAGATCGATATTCGGAAATTTCACACCACAAAGAAGTCTATCTACAAGGATACTGTCCCATACATGACTTTGGGAATCTCCAACACCAAACCTAACCCATGAAAAGTAGCAGAAGTCCATGATGAAATTAAGGATGATAAGTATAGCAGTTAAGAAAGGGGCACACACTTGCATTTATTATAAAACCCAGATTGCCTAATGAAGGACACACCTCTCACATCTATACAACAATATGATACACTGATGTAGTGAAGGATATTAGAGTCTCTGCACAGATTAGATCATTCTATACTAGAAAAAGGATGGATGGTTACGTAACTAATTTGCCATGACGAATCTATCCGATAGCATTTGGTTGCATAGCATTCTCCATTTCCCAACTTCTAGTCCTGTCAAGTAAGAAATTAGTAATGTTAGTATGGTGACCACACAGAAGTGTGTATGTGTGTGTGTGTGTGTGTGTGTGCGCGCGTGTGTCTATATAATATAATGAGAGAGAAAAACTAGTATAAATTTCCTACAAGCAGCATAAATGTTCCATGTTCAAAATTGGAACGGAAGGCAACAACCTTAGCAGGCAGAAGCCTATGTAAAGTATCAAGCTTTTTCATGGTTAAGTCAGACATACCAAACGTTAAGAGTCGTAAATTGCTAGATGTATTGAGTCTTTGAAGTCTACTTTAAAGGTTCGGTATCGGACAATTCCTATGAGTATCGGGATCGGCTTGGTATCGTAAAGAAAATAATTACTAACGAATTATTAATACATTAGAAAATATATTTTATACATTTAGACATAACTTTAAGTATTTTCGGTTTTGTTTCTTAGTAGTTTGAAATTGAATGAAATAGTAGTCACTCTTGCCGATTGGTTTACATGCAATAGATAAGTTTTTTACAATTTAACTATACTTTTACACTATCGCTGATTGGTCTTTTTCGTTCAATTTTCTTTGCCGAATTGACTGGAAAAAAGATCCCCAATGTCGATATTGGTCAGTATCTGGTATTGGTATCAGATCGGGACATGCCAAACATTATCGATATCGGCCATATCAGATCGGTATAAGCCGATAGTGCAAACTATGCTTTATTCCCACGTTTAGTACGAGGTATATATATATATATATATATATACAACAACAACAAATCCCAAGTTTTTGGGATCTGCTACTAGATATCTTTCTATGTAAGAATTCTTTCATATAAGATTATATTTTGTTAGTTGTCTGCTACCTAACACAACTCCCACCAGCCGCCATGCACGACATCCTGAGATCCCTTTTGAGACACCCTCTACTGGTCCCTATCCCAGCAGCAGCTACCCAGCTCTAAGAACCCAATTAAGAGATCAAGTTATTATATGGTCTTCATAAACCCTATGAGCTTATCATGGTATTCTTAATCTGGATGAACCTGATCAATAACGATTAATATATGAATTTATATAAAATGTACTGCCATGATAAGGTGCAGATACAAAGCGGCTGATGCCAGGCTGAGGATTATAGTGTTTGGTACACAGGTTCTAATAAGAAGCTCTA
>JANAVB010002280.1:0-12047 GCA_029216955.1 Iris pallida | reverse complement strand
AAGACAGTTCCACGACCTGAAGCAGGGAAACATGACAGTTGGAGAGTATGCGGCAGAGTTCGGCCGACTTAGCCGCTTTGCCCAGAACTTGGTTGCTGACCCCAAGGATCATGCTGAAAGATTCAGGTATGGACTAAGGGAGGAAATTCGTACCCCTGTGATCGTAGGTGGTGCCAAGACATACGAGAAGATTCTGATACGAGCTCAGGACGTGGAGAAGAGCCAGCCTTCTCGTTCAAAAAGGAGTATCCTGGAACTAACAACTTCCAGGGTAACCAGAAGAGGCCCAACAACAACAACAACAACAGCAACAGGCCTTCGCACCACCAGCAGCAGCACCATCAGGCGAGGACCAGTGACAGAACGCCTCAGAAGCAGATCCCTGTCTGCGACTACTGCAAGAGGCCAGGACACCAGGCGAACATCTGCAGGAAGAAACTGGGACACTGTCTAGTTTGTGGGTTTACCACCCACCAAGTGAGGGACTGCCCCACAGCATTCAACCGGACCGGAACAACTCAACAAAGAGCTCCTCTACCCACTCAACAACAACGGTTCGGATAACATCAGCAGAAGACCAGGCGAGCTTTTGCCCTAGCAGCAGACGAGCAAGAACCAGAGAAGGAACCCACCGCTGATGTCATCACAGGTTCCATTTATGTGTTTTCACATCCTGCTCTAGCATTATTTGATTCGGATGCATCACACAGTTTCATATCATCAAAGTTTATTTCTGCACATCAACTAGATACGAGACTTAGCAAGATGATTAGTAGAGTTATGACCGGTGGTGGACCCATACCCATCACTGAGGCTTATAACTGTCCCATAACTATCTCAGGCCACAAATTCTTAACACCCTTACTTGTGATGCCCTTGCCCAACTATGATGTAGTCCTAGGGATGGACTGGTTAAGTGAGCAGCATGCGCTGATAGATTGTCACAGAGGATGTGTAATCTTCAGTCCACCAGGAGAACCGGAGTTTGAAATCTCTCGAGCTCCGGAAGACATGAAGAGTGTTACCTACTCCTCTATCACCGAAGAACCCGGGCCTCCTCACCCTATTATAACGGAATTCATGGACGTCTTTCCAGATAATCTTCCAGGATTGCCGCCAGATCGAGGTGTGGAATTTACCATCGATCTAGTACCCGGCTCTTCCCCTATTTCTCGGGGATGCTACAGAGTCAATCCTAAGGAGGCAAAGGAGATGAAGGACCAAATTGACGAACTGAAGGCACAAGGATTTATCAGAGACGGGGCTTCACCCTGGGGGACACCAGTTTTGTTCGTGCCCAAGAAGGATGGAACCGTACGGATGTGCATTGATTATCGGGCGCTGAACAACATCACCATTAAGAACAAGTACCCTCTGCCCCGGATCGATGACCTGTTTGATCAACTGAGTGGAGCCAAGGTATTTTCGAAGATAGATCTCAGGTCTGACTACCATCAAATCAAGGTCAGGAAGGAGGATATTCCAAAGACGGCATTCAACACCAAATATGGTCAGTATAAATTTTTGGTCATGCCATTTGGACTGACGAATGCCCCTGCAGTATTCATGAACCTTATGAATAAGATCTTCCATGAATATCTAGATCAGTTTGTTGTTGTCTTCATCGACGACATTCTGATCTACTCGAAGACTGAAGAAGAGCATGAAGAGCACCTGAGGAAAGTTCTAGGAACTTTAAGGAAGGAGAAGCTCTATGGTAAGCTATCTAAATGCGAATTCTTCTTAGACAAAGTGGATTTTCTTGGCCATGTTGTCACAGAAGAAGGAATTTTGGTGGATCCAATGAAGATAACTGCTATCGAGAAGTGGACTGCACCAAGTTCAGTTGCAGAAATCAGAAGCTTTTTGGGTTTAGCTGGCTACTACCGGAAGTTTGTAAAAGATTTCTCCAGAATTGCTGAGCCGATGACGAAGCTCACCAGGAAGAACGAAGAATTTGTTTGGTCGAAAGCTTGCCAGTCAGCATTTGAGGAACTGAAGAAGAGGCTTACAACGGCGCCGATACTTGTGCTACCCTCAGGTACCGGCGGTTTCTCAATTTATAGTGATGCTTCCAGTAAGGGATTGGGCTGTGTTCTTCAACAACACGGGAAAGTAATTGCTTACGCATCTAGACAATTACGGACTCATGAGAAGAACTATCCCACGCATGATTTGGAGCTTGTAGCAGTGATATTTACATTGAAGCTATGGAAGCACTACCTTTATGGAAAGAGAGTAGAAATATTTACAGACCATAAAAGTCTTAAATATGTTTTCACTCAGAAGGAGATGAACATGCGACAGAGACGATGGCTGGAGCTGATGAAGGATTTTGACATCAACCTGCAGTATCATCCGGGTAATGCTAATGTTGTTACAGATGCACTTAGTCGATACTCGATGGCTATGTTCTTGACCAAGGAGCGTCATTTGCTGGAGGACATAGAAAAGCTTGGACTGGAGATTGTACTGCCCGAAGAGGAAATGAAGAAACTGGGAAGAGAAGCTATTGTACCAGGAGCTGATTCAACAATGATGTAGTTGCAAGTACGTTCAAGTCTAATGGACAGAGTCAAGGAGGCACAATTCCAAGACGAGACGCTTTGCAAACTCAGAGATCAAGTGCTTGCAGGAACACTTGAAGGATTCTCAATCGCCAGTGATAGAGCACTGAAGCATGGTACGAGGCTGTGCGTACCAACTGGCGAACTGAGGAACGAGCTGATGCAAGAAGCGCACCAGTCACAGTATTCCATACATCCAAGAGCCAACAAAATGTATCGGGATATGCGTACTATAGTGTGGTGGTACCGAATGAAGAAGGACGTATCCAGGTATGTGGCTAGATGTTTAATTTGTCAACAAGTGAAAGCTAGTAGACAGAGACCAGCAGGACTGTTGCAGCCGCTAGACATTTCGGAGTGGAAATGGGAACACATAACGATAGATTTTGTGTCGGGACTACCTCGATCCCAAGGAGGGAAGGATGTCATTTGGGTTATCGTGGACCGACTGACGAAGTCAGCCAACTTTATTCCTTTCAAGGTGGGTCTATCCACTGAGAAGTTGGCGGCACTGTACATGCGACACATCTACCGGATTCATGGAGTTCCGGTAAGTATTGTATCTGACAGGGATACCAGGTTCACCTCTCACTTCTAGAAGAGTTTGCATGACAGTTTGGGAATGCAACTGAAGTTTAGCACCGCCTATCATCCCCAGACTGACGGACAATCAGAGATAACAATCTAGACGCTAGAAGACATGCTGAGATCCTGCGTCTTGGAATTCGGAGGGTCTTGGGAAGACTATTTGCACTTGTTAGAGTTCTCCTACAACAACAGCTACCAAGCTAGCATCGGTATGACACCGTTCGAGGCACTCTATGGACGTCGTTGCCGCACTCCACTTACTTGGGACGACGTCGAAGAATGAGTATTGCTTGGACCTGAGATAGTGACCGATGCAGCAGAGAAGGTAAGGATGATCAGAGACAAGCTCAGGATTGCCCAGGACAGACAGAAGCATTGGACCGATAGCAGTCGACGGCCGTTGGAGTTTGAAGAATGTGACAGTGTGTTCGTGAAGATCTCTCCTACCAGAGGAACTATTCCTTTCGGCAGAGCAGGAAAGCTAAGCCCCAGGTATATTGGTCCTTTCGAAGTACTTAACAAGATTGGAGAAGTGGCTTATCGGGTGGCTATACTGCCAAGTCTCGAAGGCGTCCACAACGTCTTCCACGTTTCACAGCTGAGACGCTACATCCCGGACACGAGCCACATCTTGGACCATTCGGAGCTAGAAATTGGACCCAGCCTCACAGTGCCAGAGAAGCCAGTGGCAATATTGGACAGAGGAGAGAAGAGAACCAAGAATTCTGTGACGCCAATAGTCAGAGTTATGTGGCGGCACAACTCACCAGGCGAGTCTACCTGGGAGCGAGAAGACAAGATGCGGGACCAGTATCCGTATCTGTTTGAGACTTGAGGTAACCCCTAACCCTGCCTTTAATTTCGAGGACGAAATTTTCTAAGGAGGAAAGATTGTGAAACCCAGATTTTAGGTTTTGTAGTTATTATTATTTATTATTATTATTATGTATTATTATTATATTATTATTATTATTACTATTTAGTCGATTTTAGGAAAAAATATTATTTTTAAAATTATCGTTGATTTTTGATTGTGGCCCTGTCCCCGATCCCGAGTCCGGACTCCGATCCCGAGTCCGAACACCTGATCTTAGTCCGAACCCGTCCTTAGTTCCCTTCTTTTAAAATCCTGACTATTATATATTAATTATATATATAAAAAAAATAGAGAGCTGACTAACTCCTAAATCCTATTTCCCATGACCTGTTACCATATTTTCCCCACGACCATTTCTTCCCTACTACTATTTCTTTCTCCTGCTTTCCCTCATCACCACCCAACTCTCTCCCATAACTCTTTTCCATTTCCATATTTAACCAACCCACCACCAGCAATCTATATTCATTCTTTTCTCAATTTTTCCCGAACTCTCTCCACCCGAGCAATCCCCCAACTCCAGCGCCCCCGTGCCCTAGCCCTTCCACCGGCGTCCAACCCGAGCACCCGTCACCGCGGCCCCGCCTTCCGCCGGCCTCCGGCGACCCCGGCCCAGCCGCGTGCGCCGCCTCCTCCGGCGTTCAAGCCGCGACCCCGGTGGCCATCCGGCCAGCGCCCCGATCTCCGGTCGCGTCCAACCCAGGCCGCGCGCCCCAGGCCGCCCTCCATCGCTGGCCAGCAACCAGCGCGCCTCCAGCGCCCCCTCGCCGAGCTTTCCGTGTTTTTGCGGGTCCCCGATCTCCAGATCCGCTGTCCGGTTCATTTCCGTGCTTCCCGCGGTTCCGGTTTTTGCTGTCCAGCACTGTCCGATCTTCCGATCCGCTGCCCGCGTATTTCTTTCTTCCATTTTCATCTGAGAGCTCTAGCCGAGCAATCCGAGGTATACTTCCGTGTCCCCATGTCCCTTCCGTAGTGTCAATGATGATACGGTTCACGGTCCCGTCTCGGGATTCGATTGCGTTTTCGGTTTCTTCGGATTCCGAACTTTCCTTCGGAAAGTTTCTGTGGTTTTGTTGTCTGCGTTTAGTTTCGGAATTTCTGAAGCTATTACATTTGGGTTCTGTGTTCTTTTCCTAGTTGTTTCCGTGGTATTTTCGGGTTTTCCAAAATGTATTTCGGAAACGTTCTGTGAATGGGATTTTCCATATTTAGTGGATGGAAATTATTTTCAGTGGGTTTCCCTGGTTTGGGATAATTATTTTGGTGTTTGTCGGCATTTTTCCAGTATTGGGTTGTCCCAGTTATAGAGGAAATGCTGCCCAAATTTTTTTAAAAAGTTTTGAAATACTTTCCAAAACCAGTTATTTTGCAAAAGAATTATTTAGTTGATTTTTGTTTTTCGGGTGACGACCGTACCGGTCTGTGGACCCTAGCAAAATGAAAATGAAACCGGTATTGTCCGGACGTTGAGGCATTAGCTAAAAATGATATTTTTAACCAAGTCTGAGACGCATTTAATTATTATCTTTTATTTATTATTATTATTTTTAGAATGGGTACTGTTGTTAGTATTTTTGGTGCAGGGCTTCGGCCTGCTGAATGGACCGCTTCCCGGCGTTCAGGATTCACCCGAGTTTATTATTATTCTTAAAATTCATTTATGTAAATAATTGTAAGGACATAAGCCCAGTTTTCTATTTTCTTTGCTGCGACCCTGTATTGTGTAGCGTAGCTTTTCTTTATTTTTCTGAGTTATTATTTTGGCTTTAAACGCGTAGATTATTAAAATGAGTATTTATTTTTATATAGAAAATTAATAAGGTTTTCTCACAGTAAATAAATTAGTAAATTTACAAGTTTGTTATTTAAACAAATTCACGTTCTTCTCATTTAAAGAAAATATTAGTTTTATATACAATATTACAAAATACAAAGTTTTGCCAAAGTAACCGGTAAATTGCCATTTTCCAATTAATCAATAACCGGCTTATTTCAATTAAATAACAACGAACGTAGAATTGCGACGTTAGACGTTTTCCGGTAGAATAATTATTAAACTTAAAATCTGACTAGGGTCTACTTCTAGAGATTGTAATTAGCACACCTAGAATGGTTTCATAATGGTTCTAAGCCAATGTTCTCAACTGTAGGATCTCGAGACGAACCTGACATCCTCCTCGGAGTTGACCTTACCGATCCAGTCATAAACAAAGGCAAATTACGGTTATATTTTTCTTGTATTTTATTTAGTAATTATCTAGCTGCATGTTTAAAACCACATTGCTACAACGGATTCCGATATTGATTGATTGATTGTGGGGATTGGGGGAATAGTGTAACGTTTATGGCCAATATCCCTCATATTGTATATTGTGCGAGCTTACCCCTCTTACACACGGGGATAAGCCGTATAGCGTTGCTAAGACGCTATTGTATAACCCAAGCCGGTCATAGACGATTACACATTCAAATCATATTGTTTTCAATTGTAGAATGCTGGAAAATATTGTTTAAACTGTTTAGCCTGTACTTTTTCATTATTACTTGAAATATGAGTTACATATTCGTACTTGCTCCCTCCTGACTGGAGACAACATTTTTAGGTAATATTGAGGATGTTGAACTATTATACAATAGCTATTATGACCCGGTTCTGTACCCTGTGGTGTTGCCAGAGTCCCCCTCGGAGGATGCTGGACCTGAGGCCGACGAGTCGAACGTTTAGCTAGTTATTTTCAGTTTCCAGTTTTGTTGTTTTGAAATTTTGTTAATTTGAATTCAGCATTTTATTTCAGTTCTTTTACTTCCAGTTGTACTTTTCGAATGTTGAATAAAGTTTTAAAATTTCTGTAAATTGAGTTGTGACAAATGTATAGATGTTGTGGTGATTACCTGCATATAGAACAGCTTACTGCCGCCGTCTTACAACGGTGCAGGCTGGGCATGATCCGGTTCGACCCAATTATTTGGGATTGGGTCGTGACAAAAGTTATTGCAGTAAAAGTATATTTAACCTTCAACAACTAGGATCTTTAAAGAGCTTTGTAGCTGAGTGTGACACTTTTAGAAATATCCGACACCGAAACCTTATCAAGATACTGACTGTATGTTCAAGTGTGGATTTCAAAGGCAACGACTTCAAGGCAATGGTTCTCGAGTTCAAGTCCAATGGAAATTTAGAAAGTTGGTTGCATTCGGAAGGAAATGATCCTTTCGAACAGAAGACATTGAAGCTTATGCAGGGAAATAATATAGCTATTGATGTGGCACCTGTATTGGAGTATCTCCATCACCATGGCCAGGCTCCTATTATTCATTGTGATTTGAAGCCAAGCAATATTCTTCTTGATCATGACATGACAGCCTTTGTGAGTGACTTTGGGCTAGCCAGAGTTATCCACAACAAGTTCTACTAGCTCCTAATTTGGAATTAAAGGAACTATTGGGTATATTGCTCCAGGTTAGTCAATTACCAAGATGAATTTCTTTTCTGGGATAAAATTATTTTGTATGACGTGTTTGAAAATTGTTCTTCAGATTTAGCTTATTCTTGACAGCTAGAATTAATAATAATTGAATGTCATGTTGAGAAGAACTTAAGGGGAGGCATATGACAATAACTCCTGATCAAGGCTAAGAAAGTCATTTCAATTGTCCATATTCTTGAATAAAAATGAAGACATTAATTGAGTCCATTTTACTTCATCTTAGGCTTTGTTGCATAGATACTCTTGCAAATGACTAACTCTCATCCTTACCTTATATGTATTCGATGACACTTTATCTACACTTATATCAGATATGTCTCGCTCAATTCTAGGTCAAAAGAGACCAAAATAATGGTTGAAAGTCATTTTGTATGGTTGTGATTGTGCTAAACATATTGGAGTTATGAAAAAGTGTGTAAAACAAGTATCCTTGTTGTACCCGTATCAATTTTAGAACTTTTGGAACCTCACATCTACAAGGAACATACATAAATGTAATAAATATAGATATTGTTAGGATCTTGTGAGTGAAATATATGTATTTAGATTGGTAAAGTACAAAAAAAAAACCTTCTTATATTGCATTGTTAGCAAAATAATACCCCGTAGAAGTTTGCATCAATTAAACCCTCTCGCAATGGATAACTTGATCAAAATAAGCACTCCTGTCTATTATCGGTTGGAAGTGAACACTAGCGGCCGATTTTTTTTCCATAAAAATCATGATATACCCAAAATACCCCTGATACTTTTAAAATCGCGACAGGAATGACAGTTTATTATAGGAACGGGTTTTCTTGCATTTTACCCCATGAATGGATTTAGATATAAAAAAATGATATATCCAAATACCACTAACTTTAAAAACATCTTGATATACCCAAAATAAAAATGTAATGGATTTTTTTAACATGCATGTATTGTAAGGTTAGATTTAAATTTAAAAAAAATAAAAAAATCAAAGCAACATATACCCAAAATCTTAATATATTTTAAAATTTTATTGAGTATATATTTAACTTTGATATCCAATAAGTTAAAATATTTGTATTTTGGTCTCCATAATAGACATAATTAGTGTTTGGGTCTTGGACTAATGGTTCACTGTTAAAACCCAACTAATTTTTTTTTAAACGAAAGAAAAAATAAAAAATGAAACTAAAAGCTGACCATAATTAGACTTTTTTTTGTTCGTTTTGTTTTTGTTTTTTCATTTTTTTTGTTTTTTGTTTCGTTTCAGTTTTCTTTTCTTTATCTTTTTTTTTTTTTCTTTTTTTTTCATTTGTTTCATTTCTATCAATTTTTTGTCGCATTTTTCATTTTTTCCCTTTTTTTCTCTTTTTAGTATTAATAACAAATTAACATATACAAATAAATATATTACTATGTTAGTATACAAATTATTATAGATAATAATAAATTAATATAGATAATAACAAATAAATATATTAGCACCCATCCAAAAGCTAATGGCCTTCCTCAATCTTCTGCCACCTAAACAACCTATACAAAACTAACAAGGGGTTTTTTGCACTTAACCCTTAGATTTTAGATAGGTATAATCGTCATTTCACATCTAATTTGACGTCCGTTAACAGCATAAACCAAATTAGTTAAACTGAGCCAAAATAAAAGTTGATGGCTATCTTAAGCTAGGGGTATTTTTTTTTTTTTTGCAAAAAGTATTCATCTAAGGAGGATTTTTTTTTACTTTACCCGTATTTAGATATATCTTCATGCATATATATATATTTTTTTTTATATCTGAAAATATGTGTATCTTAAAATTTCAACAGTTTTTTGTATTCCATATTTGTATCATGTGTATCGGATTTACCTGCATGTCTTTGCAACCTAGTTATTAAAAGAAGTTAAGAATCAATTTTAGTGTTTACTTCTTTTAGTGTGTTGTGCAATTATCTTGTAAACGTTAGTCCAAATCTGGAGAAAAGGAGAGTTACATTAGGAAGAAGATATCCAACACTGAACATGGTAGGATCTCTTTGAAAAATTTAAATAGTAGACAAAAAAATTGGGAATAAAGGATTTGTTCTTGTTTTGTTGTTGTCTACTCTATTTGGAGAATTCTAATTAGCTATTAATGTTTTGTTCAAATGAAGAGTGTGGAATGACCAATAAAATTTCTACACATGGAGATGTCTATAGCTATGGAATACTTCTAATGGAGCTATTTACTGGGAAGAGACCTACTGATGGTGCTTTTAAGGCAGGCCTAACCCCGTACGTTCGTCAATGATGGATTTTTGAAGGGGTCATGAGCACCATAGATGAGCGCTTGCTAGCAAATGAAGTTCAAGCTAGTGCCCATTCTCAGACTATAAATCATGCAAAAACTTTTGAATGCGTTTCTTTGGTGCTTAAGGTTGGTCTCCTATGCACAAATGATTTGCCAACAGAGCGAATGGAGATTAAAAGGGTAAAGAATGAACTAATAGAATCAAGAACATATTTTTTGAGCGATAATTGCAGAGAACTGTAACAATTTCAATTCCACTAGCATATAATGCTACAATTAAATAAAAGTGACATATATGCCTTGAGTTTCTAATTTTAGCATGTATTACTCGTGTATTAGACTTGTTGTCTATTAATTGAACTTCATTTTAATGGCATTAATTTATCATCCTCTTGCTTTACTTCTATTAACAAGGTCAGTTCTGGTGACATATATTGCCAAAAATCTTGTACTTGGTTATTTATTATTATCTTCTAATAAAGGAGCTACTTTTGAGAGTATCATCCCGACTGCTTCTATAGGCTGCTTCTATATCCTGCTCCAAACTCTTGAAGATGTTGCCCCCTCCGCACTGAATCAATCTGATTCTGATGCGGATCTCTCTGACTCTGATGGTATGATCTCTCCACAACCTATTGCTCCCTTAAGGAGATCTTCTCGCATCAATGCGGATAAGGCTCCTAGTCGTTTTGATGATTATGAACTGATATTGCCAACTAGCTTGACACAGGAATCATCCAACCATTATTTTCTACACAAAAGTTCGGCAGCCTATAGTCATTTCTGTGAGGGAATAAGCGCGGTTAATCACCAATCCGGATATGCCTTGACACAGGAATCATCCAACCAGCTTCTTCCTGTGTCATGACGGCTATAGCTTATTCCAAGGTCGGAAGCGTGGATTGGGATAGGAGGATATTCCGTCTCTGCTCAAATACAGGTGTAGTCCCTTCAAGAATTTCATTATACGCTGCCGCAAAATATAAGCCAGGAACGTGAAAGTACTTCGCGAATGCCGGTTCGACTTGTGCATCTTCCATCCCAAGAGGATCATAATGATCTAGATCAGACCAGTACTTCTTCAACAGGGCTGCGTACTCAGAGATGGTACGTTCGTCTTGGGCCACCCTATCGAGTTCATCTTGCAGTTGAAAGACTCGCATAGGGTTGTCGGAGCCGGAGTACATATCTTTTAGAGTCCGCCATATATCAGCAGCAGCCTCCATTGCCTCGACATTGCCCACACCTATCGATTAAAAGCAGTCACCACCCAGCCACGACGTTGTTGACAATCTCCCAAACAGCAAACTCCTTGTGGAGTGATCGGCCGGCGCCTTGGCTTGGCCAGTGACATAGCCAACCAAGCCACGTCCCTTCAGTGTCCGCATCGCCTGCCGCGACCACTTCAAGTTTGGATGTACCTTCCAACTTCATCTCCAGCTTCTCCAATTTCCCTTTTGTAAGGGGACGGATCCATATCAGTATGGATCACACGTGGGGTTACCTCGGTTAATCTTTTTGATAAGATATCATCAACCAAGGCCTTCATCTCTTCGGCCGTCAGTTTGCCACTGATGGAATCTATGGCCTCGGCAACTGTGAACCCTATTCGTCGTCTTCCTCGTCAAACTTCGTCGTCGTCGTCGTCTTCGACGTCAGAGACTTTACGAATGCGCTACTAACTTGGCAAGCACCGCGCGCGCATGTAAAGTGAACCCGTCAGGACACCAGAGAAGACATGATCAGTCTCTGTATAGATCCCGATGTGAATGAGGAATAACAAAATAAACATTTGTTAGTTCCAAACGGCACAATCTAGGAACAGAGTCGGTGCAAATAAAGAATTTGACATCACGACTGCTTCGAAATACACCGTTTTTTTTTTTTTTTTTTTAACTGTAGAAAATAAGAAGAACGGCTAGGGTTTGAAGTAGATTAAAAGGCTAGGGTTAGACATGGCTAGGGTTAGGGTTAGGGTTTGGGAATGGGGGGGTTCTGCCGGTGGCCGGGGGGGTCCTGTAGGTGTCACGTTGGGGGGGGGGGGGGGGGGGCGCAGGGGGAGGTGGGGGGGGGTGGGGGGGGGCGGGGGGGGGGGGGGGGGGGGGGGGGGTTTCGGAGGGGGGGTGGGGGGGGGGGGGGGGGGGGGTTCTGCGAGGGGTCGGCGAGGGTGTGTGTGGGGGGGGGGGGGTGGGGGTCAGGCTGATCGGTCTAGGGGGGGATGGCGCGAGGGTGTGTCGGAGGGGGGTTTGCAGCGGGTGGAGGTCGGGGGG
>JANAVB010002279.1:0-24740 GCA_029216955.1 Iris pallida | reverse complement strand
GGAGGGGAGCAGGGGGAGGGGAGGGTTAGGGTTCGAGTTAGGGGTGGGGGTGAGGAGGGGGTGGCTGTGGGAGGGGAGGGTTAGGGTAGGGTTAGGGTTAGGGTTAGGGTTCGGGTTAGGTTAGTGGTGGTGTAGGGGAGGGGGCTTGGTCAGGGGCACCGATAGTGCCAAAAAATCTGATAATTTAATAAATATTTGTTTTCCGACACCAAAAAATGTGATACTCCGATTCGAACGCACTGATAGTGCCGATATTTGTAACAAGTAGTTTTGTTGGTTGGTTTAATTGGTAACATGGTGATCGGGACATATAGTTCCTGCAGCCATTCGACTGGCGAGGCAAAACTATGTAGCCATAGATAAAGTTGACTGTCCTCTGACCCTCATCCCTCGACAATGATGATACGACAACTATCACTATATCTTTTAGTAGTAGATAATGTCTTAGTATACATTATGTGGGTTCATCTTGATCTGTTATCCTTCAGATACTAGATTCGATAAGAACATATACTACACCATATGTACAGAACAGAGATGATTCACACTAATGTATGTTAGAATGAATTTTGGGTTGTCTTCTGAGCCATCCATTCTCAAACTTAAAAACATATGAATTAGTATTGTGTGTCAATCTTTGTTTTTGTATTTTCGGCGAACCAGGGATTAGATTCTGTATTTTGTATTTTGGATTATGTATTTGGCTCCAGCTTATTTACATTAATCTACGGTACGACATGGTGATCAGGACATAGTCCTACAGTCATTCGACTGGCGAGGCAGAAAACTATGTAGCCGTAGATAAAGTTGACTGTCCTCCGACCCTCATCCTTCGGCATGATATGACAACCTATCACTATATCTTATAAGTAGTAGATGATGTCTTATTACATTATGTGAGTTCATCTTGATTCTGTTACATTCTTCAGATACGATAAGACATCTAACTATATGTACGGAACATAGATGATTCACACTAATGTATCCTAGAAATTTTGGGTTTGTTCTGAGCCATCCGTTCTCACATTAGCAAAAATCAAATTTTTTGTATTTTATCTGCTTTCGAAAATGTACTCAAACGAGATGATGGTTCCTTTAGTTAGCTGCTTATGTTACAATTATATTATTTTGAATATCGATCTTACCAGATGGCACCCAGCCGAGGAGCTGCACATCGTTTGAAGGAAACAGTGAATGCTAAGGTGGCTCCTCCTATGTTAAGGAGGAAGGGGTACCGGTAGCTAGTGAGACGGGAGTTCTATTCATCCAGCACCGGTAGCTAGTGAGACCGGGAGTTCTATTCATCCAGCACTTGCAACGGACTATATCTCTCATGCCGCCGCCGATCCTACTTCTTCGATGTGGTTGCATGATCGTATCACTGAGCGTTTGCGTGAGCTGCATGATTCTCATTAGCTATTAGTACTTATTTGTATTGGACTATTTATATTGGGTTGCTTTTGTATTAGACTATTTGTATTGGACTACATATATGAATTAGTACTGTGTCAATTGGATTGTATTGGACTACGACATGGTGATCAGGACATAGTCCCTGCAACCATTCGACTGGCGAGGCGAAAACTATATAGCCATAGATAAAGTTGACTGTCATTCGACCCTCATCCCTCGACAATGATGATATGACAACCTATCACTATATCTTATAGAGTAGTAGATGATGTCTTAGTATTACATTATATGAGTTCATTTTGATTCTGTTACATTCTTCAGATACTAGATACGATATGATATATACTACACCATATGTATAGAACATAGATGATTCACATTAATGTATGCTAGAATGAATTTGGGTTGTGTTCTGAGCCATTCGTCTCCATACTTGGCAATTAAGCATGTGAAATATATCGTTGAAGAACATAAAACTTGTGGTCGTTACTGCAGAAAGTGCAGACTGACATGAACTGACGCACGAAAAGGAGGAGATCAAAGCTGTAACAAGTAAAGTTGTGTTTTGGATGTTCTACTCTTGTAAGCTCTTTGTTCACAAGCAAGATATAATGAATACAGAAGAAGTATCGAGTTTATAACTCTTGTAAGCTCTATACTTGAGTTACGAACTCGATACTTGTTCTGTATTCTTTATTATAGCTTGCTTTGTGAACAAAGAGTTTACAAGAGTTCTTTTCCAAAGCACAACTTTTCGTGTTCCAGCTTAGAGCTTCTCATTTCGTGCGTCAGATCATTTCGGTTTTCACTTTCTGCAGTAACTTCCTCCAATTAACCTCCCTTTCTTGGCAATGATGATATGACAACCTATCTTGATTCTCTTATTATAGTAGATGATGTCTTAGTATTACATTATGGGGTTCATCTTGATTCTGTTATATCCTTCAGATACTAGATCGATAAGAACATGTACTACACCATATGTACAGAACATAGATGATTCACACTATGCTAGAATGAATTGTTGGGTTGGTTCTGAGCCATCCGTTCTCACACTTAAAACAGATATGAATTAGTACTGTGAGAGCACCGGAGAGAGTGAGAGCGCCGGAGGGGGGAGGAGAGAGAGTGAAAGAGTAAATTGGGGGAAATGAATTAGTGGGGGAAATATAATTAGAATTTAGCAACATTCATACTAACGTTGCTAAATTAGTCGCTATTAGCGACGTCATAGTGACGTTTCGCGACGACTAGCTCATGTAACGATGTAGTCGTAGATGAAGTTGACTGTCCTCTGACCCTTTTCCCTCGACAATGATGACACGACAACCTATCACTATATCTTTTAGTAGTAGATCTTAGTATTACATTATGTGGGTTCATCTTGATTCTATTATATCCTTCAGATACTAGATTCGATAAAACATATACTACACCATATGTACAGAACATAGATGATTCACTAATGTATACTAGAATGAATTTTAGGTTGTGTTCTGAGCCATCCGTTCTCACACTTAAAACACATATGAATTAGTACTGTGTCAATCTTTGTTTTTGTATTTTCGGCGAACCCAGGGATTGGATTCTGTATTTTGTATTTTGGATTCTGTATTTTGGCTTCAGCTCTAGCTCATTTGTATTAATCTACGGTACGACATGGTGATCAGGACATAATACCTACAGCCATTCGACTGGCGAGACAGCAGAAACTATGTAGCCGTAGATAAAGTTGACTTTCCTTCGACCCTATCCCTCGGCAATGATGATATGACAACCTATCACTATATCTTATATAGTAGTAGATGATGTCTTAGTATTACATTATGTGAGTTCATCTTGATTCTGCTACATTCTTCAGATACTAGATGATAAGAACATATACTACACCATATATACAGAACATAGATAATTCACACTAATGTATGCTTGGGTTGTGTTTCTGAGCCATCCATTCTTACACTTGGCAAAAAATCGAATTTTCTGTATTTTATCTGCTTTCAAATGTACTCAAACGAGATGACACCTGTTCTCACAAATGGCACCTAAGACTTGAGGATCTCGCTTGAGGGAGGCACAGATGGCTGTGAAAGAGGAGGTGACTCCAGCTCCAGAGGGCAGTTCCACCGAGAGAGCTGCTCCAGAAGTAATTCATAAAGTCGAGGGAGCTGTGAAGGAGGAGGTGGCACCACAGGGCAGTTCCACCGGGAGTTTCAGTCATACATCTCCTCTGGATATTGATCTGGCTACCGCGGATCCTACTTATGCGCGCTGGCTGAGGGAGTTCTATCTGCCCCCGCATAGACGACAGTAGATACATGTATTGACTGGTTTGTTTTGATGGATATATCTCATCTGGATATTATGATGGATATTTATTTTGATGGTATATCTCCTTTTAGATATTGTGATGGATATTGGTTTTTTATGTGTGAAGTATATGGTTTGTGTGATGCATATTGTGATGTATATTTGTTTGTTGATATGTATGATGCATATTGTGATGTTCCGAGAGGCTTGAGAGACGACCAATTATTTTGGTCTATTTTGGATTGTATTGTGCGTGCCGGTGTTGTGTTCCTCCAAAGGGTCGGCAAACCCAGGGATTAGATTCTGTATTTTGGATTGGTTGGATTCTGTATTTTGGATTGTACATTTGGCATTCTGGATTTTTTTTAATTTTTTTTCAATTTAGCGACGTTTTTAGTGACGTTTATTTTCGTCGCTAACTGTTAGCGACGAATATAAACGTCGCTACTCTCGTCGCTAAATTGTTGATGTGGCAAACAATCTGATGCCACCACATCGCCGCAAAGACATCGCTAATGTGTCGCTAATCGACGATCGATCATAAGAAACGTCGCAAATAACGTCGCTATTTAGCGACGTTATGAGCGTCGCTACCTAACGTCGCCATAGCGACGTTTTGCGACATTTTTTCGATTAGCGACATTCTTTTTTCATCGTTTATTAAACGTCGTTGAAAACGTCGCTAATTTAGTTTAGCGACATTTTGGCCGAGATTAGCGAAGTTTTGAGACGTCGCTAATCTGACAAAATTTTCTAGTGAGTGCAATTTGCAGCAGTATGTGAACGTGATTTATATGATATGTCTGGCGTGATTGACTATAATAAAAAAGTATGGTTATATTTAACCATAGTTGTGCCAGATCCTTTTTGAATCTTGTGTTGTGTCACATTCCTTGTGTATGACTGTCTTGGGTTGAACAACTTGTTTACCCAATCTTATCTCCAACTGTTTAAGATTGTGCAAGCCTCATTATACTTAGCAGTTAATGAGTCTATTCTATGTGTAGCAATGCTATTTTTTTTCTCTGCTTCATAATCTTCATTGAGTTTTGCATGCTCTTGTGTCATCTTATTAATGCATTCTTGAGCATCATGCAGACTCAGCTTAACCGTGGATAGCTCATCTATGTTACTAGCAGTGGTAGTGTCTTTAATCTCATTAAATAGAGAGTTTCATTCTCCAACTGATATATCTTAATCTTTTTTTGTTACTGCTTATACTTATCTAATACTTTCTTGTGTTCTTCTAATAGATCATTGAAAGCATCAGATAACTCGTCATAAGAAAATTCACTCTCTTTATAAAGGAGATTATTTTGTACCTCGTTAGATAATGTCATTGCGTATATATTTGCAGCTAGACGAGGTCTCTCTTCTTCTTCGGAATCGCTTGCTTTGCTTTCACATCACATGCTCATGTTAGTGTACTGATGTGACGACAATCGTCCATAACGATTCACCTTTTAGTTGTAAGAAAATCTTTCATCATGTGGCCTGATCTTCTGTAGTTTTGGCATACAATGTCACGACCCGCACCCTGAGGAAGGGCACGAGAACGTGGTACGTCCAGCCTATGCCGCAGTATCGGTGGTAGAATGATGTATAGTTCGTCTACAACATCTAATATCTAACATCAATATGTTATAAACATATCATCTCTGCACGGAGGTATAATAACAGCTCAACTCTATATCTCAATCACAAGTCTAGGGAAGATAGAGCACGATATGGAATTAGATAAAAGGAAGAAACTGAATATAAATAGAGTTATCACACCACATAAAATAGATGTTCAACACAAATAAATACAAGTCCTGAATATAACTAAGTCTCAACTAACAATCAGAACAATCCGATACAAACTGAAAACTATAAATACTAGACTAGACTAGGCACCCTCTACTGAGCTAGATGCTCCTCGGGCTCCTGAAGGTCACCCTCATGTGCCCCATTGAAGGTAAGGCAGTCACCATCATCATCTGTAATATTTTTAACAGGTCCAGTCAGGATAGGAGCGAGCACAATACATCTCACGCAGTTCATATCATGTTGAGAAATATAAAGCATGCAAAAGTAAGATACATGAACTGTAAGAAGATGTACATAAAATGAGAGAGAATTTATAACTGAAAATATATACAGGATAAGTAAACTGCAAGTATTAGTGATTTAGAGCACAATATGGTTATGTAAATGGGTTAGGTTGTACAATAACAATGGTAACTCCATCATATGTGAGTGTACAATGGACATATACAATAGTTGTACAAGATGGGATTTGATTACATAACCATTTTCTACTCACCCTCCCCAATCAATACACAAGGATCCAATCCAGTTATGCTACCTTGTACAATAGTTTCTCCATGAAGCTCATGTGATCATGAGAGTACAAGATGCACAATGAGTATACATGAATAGTGGTGTACAATAAATACAATATGTTCGTGAAACATACATCACAATATGTATCTGTTGAACACAATGGAGATAACATAGCAAGAGAAGATCCATATAGTATCAATCCGTGATAACAATCGTTCCAGTATCAAGTAAAGTAATCTAGAGCAAGAATATAAGTCCTAACAAATATGAAATGATCAGAGAATGTACTTGCCTGTCACCCTGAATGACTGATATGAATATGTCCGAACTAGTGTCACAGAGTCCAATTTAGAGTAAAACAGGTTATTTAAGTACTCAAATTGAAATAATAAAAATCTACAATACAAACTACATGATTCTAAGTCAACTAGGTCAACTCTGGGTCAAACCAAGTCAATATCTAGTCAAAATAGGTCAACAACAGGGCTATCTTGGTCAACTGGTCCACTTAGGCTATCAAGGATCAACTTTAGGGTTTGGTCAATTAGTCAATTGGTCACTATTGACTCAATGTTGACTTTTGGTCAACTATAAACCTAAACCAACTCATATACATATCTATACCATATTTAAACATAGACAACATCATAAGCCTATAGGGCAACACTATACACTAGGCCTATGTACAATATTACAATATACAAACCTATATACCAAAATCCTATATTATAACTTGGGCTAATATAATACATACCTTACATTCATTCATGTATCTATTCATGCATATTTCCTACATACATATATATATATATATATATTCATATGCATACATACATTCATACATAATATATATATATATATATATATAGATATATATATATATATATATATATATATATGTAGATAGATAGAAGATACTTGGATATATAGATACAAATAGATATGAAGATACCTTAGATAGGTACACACCCTCTCTCTGATACATGTATCAGTCCCATTACCCTTAGTTCATTAAACCAATTCGAAACAGTGTATTTATAATCATTATCAAATTTCTAAATAGTTCTCAGGAAATAACATAGGCAATTTCAGTTTATCCTACCATTCAGTTCACTTTAACTCTAGCTAACAATTGAACCCTATAATCTCATATTTGAATTATCCCTTAACATCTCAAGAATTTAACCCATGCAAACTGTTTTAACACAGTTCAATGAATCCCAAGTTTACATTCCTCTTTTCACATTCAAATCCCTAAATCAATACACAATCCCATTTCAGTTTAACCCAAATCAGTTCACTATTTTCTCATTCTCAGTTATTTCACATTCAACCCTCAGTTATCACTCTAAGACTCGGTTTCATATGAACACCCAATCTCTTAGTTCAAAACAAAACCAAATTTCAGTTGTCTATATAAACAAACCTCAGTTTTTGATATAACCAATCTCAGTTTTCATATATACCAAAACTCGATTCTCAGTTTTCAATTAATGTCATTCCATCTTAGTTTCCATTCAAAACCAAACATAGGATTAGAAGTCAGGTCTTCCTTCAGTTGAAACATAATCCAGGTTTCAAAACCTAAAACCATCTCAAGGTTCAATTTTCCCCATAAACTCAGATTTCATGTATACCTACATAAGTACATACATTAAGATTCGATAATATACATAAATATACATACAATCGAAACTCAACAATCATAAAAACCAACTGGAATACAAACTAATCTCAGGTAATATCTAAATTCAGTTTAAAGTTAAAATCAAATCAGAGTTTTGCATCAATGTAAACCCCAATGATACGTATAATTTTGAATCAAACTTTCAATTGAAAACCCCAGTCTAGTTTCAATTCGATCCCAGTTCATTTTATCACACATCAACCCAAAACTCAGTTTTATACATCAAACAAAACTCAGGTTTGTATATCTTCGAACACAATTCACCCTTAGTATCAAAATAACGAACCCAACCTTCAACCCAAAATTCAATTAAAACCCAAAATCAAAGTGGGTCAGGAGTGTACAGTCATAGGGGTATACTCCACGTGTCTAGGGGAGTCGAACATTTCCAAAAATCAAGACACAAGGTGTCAAAACAGGCAAAAAGATAAAGTATCAGAAAACATTGAATGATGTCTCGTGCTTGCGTGTCGAGTCGATTTGGACTCGACACAGAGCTTGAAAAGCCACGTATTCGTCTCTATGGTTAGGGGGATATAGGGGTACGTGTACATATGTCTGTATACTGTCCAAGTGAGTCGTGTCAGGAGTTATACGTGCGTATCAGTGGAGGAAGTTTTTGCACGTGTGTGTGTGCGTGACACATGCAGTCGGGATTTCTCTCAAACTGCTCGATAATATCACCTCAAATTTTATGTGCACAGTGTCAGTGATTGCCCGCACCCACCCACCAATTTATAGGTGTCGGGGTACCGTGTCCTGTCCGCTAAGACACCCGAGCAGCAGGGCAGCCGTACGATCCCCGTGCGGAGTCTCGTACTGCGTATCCAAGCCCTAAAACCGTGTCCAAACTTTACTAAAATCGACTCAGTCGATTAGGGTTGTAATATACACATGTTAGGCTACATATACATGTAATTAGTTTTAAAAATTATAAAATTCCATTTCTATGTGATAT
This sequence comes from Iris pallida, assembly GCA_029216955.1. Lineage (NCBI taxonomy): Eukaryota > Viridiplantae > Streptophyta > Magnoliopsida > Asparagales > Iridaceae > Iris > Iris pallida. The sequence goes on along the minus strand of JANAVB010002279.1, from coordinate 16,047 downwards.
TTCATTGAACACGCATTTAAAACACCGATACGTGTCTGATACGGATACGAAATGGATACAAACTCCTGCCAAACTTGGGCTACACCTAGGGGAACCCTAAATGGATGCATCTATGGAAAGAAATTGGGAATTTAAAGGTTTTTGATAGGTTTTACCTATTGAGGGTGAAACCTCAATGAATAGGCTCCCGAAATGAGAAGTTGCCTTCCTCGAGCGATGTCCAAACGTGCTCCACTTCTCACAAGCAAGCTCCCACTAGCCTCTACTAATGTAGGGGAGTCCAACGCAATTCGTTTGGTCCAATTTGGTGGGAAAATGAGGAATTGGTGAAGGTTTGGGGAAGAACACAAGTAGGATTCTCAGTAGGTATTTAAAAGAGGCTAGGAATTTTGAAGAGGTGATTAAATAGGGAGGGAATGGACTTGATGACTGTAGGAATAGTTAGGATTAGGGTTTTAGATGTGTGGCTAAGATTTGTCCAACAAATTCTAAGTCCTCCTATTGGTCCAATAGTCCTAAGGCTTCTTTTTCACAAATATCCTAAGAGTAAATATCTTTCCTAGAAATATCTAGATATTAATAATTTTTTCATTTGCTAGGTTACCCTAACCAAGATTCTAAACTCAAGGCTAACCTAGATTAGGCTAAGTTCTATGTCAAGTCTCAAATAATTAGCTAGCACATATTTAATTAATATAATTTATAATTTCACAAAATTGTCAAAATGACCAAAATACTCTTAGGCCAAAAAGTTGCAATTAGTCATCCTAATCATATGACTAGGCTCCCATGGTCATGGTTAGTCTCTAGGCTTAGCAATTTCTAGGGTTGAACTAGCAAAACATCAAAATCACAAGTCATGATTTTAAATAGTTTTAAATTGATTAAAAATTACCATAAATTATATCATGATTTTAAATAACATTATTAAATAAATAAAAATACAAAAGTTTAAAATTATGCTCATTTTAGAAACTGGGTGCTACATACAAGCTCTTCTTCATATAAGAGATTGTATTGTACCTTAAATCCTAATTCCATTATGCATAAATTTGCATCATTATGAGGACTATCCTCCTCTCTGGAGTTGCTAGCTTTGCTTTCATACATGCACTCATAAGTAGCTTCAAGAAGTTTTCAAATTTTATGAGATGTTGTACAAGTAGTATAAGATTGAATACATTTATGTCTACAGCACAATAAAAAGCATGTATTGCTTTTGCATCAAGACTAGCTAACTTCTTTTCTTTCTCCGTGTAACTATAATAAGGCTTGTTAATTATAGAGGAAGTAAGAGTAGAGGTGATAGTAGGCTTTTTGTAGCCATTTATAACAGTTGACCATAAGTCATAGTCTAGAGACTTAGGTACAAGCTCATTCGTGTTTTCTAGTACGTGTAGTTTGTTCCATCAAATAGTGGATGTTTATTTGTGGACTTTTCCTCACTTGTGAACATTGATTTCACGACAGTCATATATATATATATATATATATATATATACTTTCTAGAGTGTTATATGAATATAATCTGCTCTGATACCAATTATAGGAGCAATTGGTATGAGCAGCAATATCTATATAACAAACACCCGCTCTGATACCAATTGTAGGACCGTTGAGTGCTTTGATGATGCCTTTTTTTCCTGACATTTAAGCAGACTTAAAGACGCCTTTTTCTTTGACGGCAGTTGTCCAAAGATAAATATATATGAAAATATGAATACCTTTCGGGAGCTTTGCCCCGAACCCCCACGGGAGGGTACTACCCCCTCGATATGTCCATTGACCGAGCAACGAAACCCCCGAGTCCGAGGCCCTGGATAGGTCATTAGGCGGTTCATAGAAATCTTCTTGTACAATACCATCTTTGGCTCATCATTAATTCTTTATCGCATATGTCCTAGTTTGATCATGCTTACTGCTTGTCTGCAAGCACAAGTTAGGCGAACAAAGCAGTATAACAGTATGATAAGTTTAATGAACAATAAGACAATGCTAAGTTTAAATAGCAATATGATAGAGATTACATGAATATTAGTGACATCATTAAGTTAACCTTAATCGATTAGCCATATTCAAAAATATGATATAATTATTGGACTAACAAGAGGGGCACAACAAGGTACATAATATGTGATCCAAGTGTACAATAGTGATAATAAATATTAAAAAAATATCTGCACGAGGTAGGTCAATCTAGCATAACCGACTAAACAATATACAATTTGAGAAGATCACTCATACATGCGGGCTGTCATGGTGTACCCCGAAAACTTGATAGGCACTGCAACAAACTATGATATAACCCCACAGTCCTTGTAAGGAAAGCTGTGGCAAACTACGAATCCTCGAAGATCTGGAGATGAGACAACGACATACTATGAGGTAAAGTAGCCCAAGCACACGCTGTATATTCTCTCCTCTCATGTGACCTTACAAATCGTTTCCACGAAATGCTCGATCAGATCCTCTAGCTAGGACATCGAGTCATAATATTATATAGTGTAAAGTATCAAGTCGTCCTAGAACCAAACACAGATCCCGATCACTAGAGAACATTAGTACAGAATCTGTCAGTAATATAAGTATCACATGAATATGCCCTAAGGCCTGATGTACCAATAATGATACATCGCAGTGACGTAAAGTAAATTTCTAAACATGATATCCGATGATACTATCGACTATCGGCACTCAATTTGATTTGGACGCGTGGTGCCGATCATGGTCCTAAGGTAAAAAAATATCATGTGTACAGAATAAATATTTAAGAATAAAAATATGGGATCTGAAGTACATAATGGTAAGGTACACTTGCATGGGTCCGAAAGCTAATGAGAAGACGCTGGTCCAATACCCAAATCTGAAGAACCCAAAGAACCTATAAGATAAAATTTTGACTTAATTAATTATTACATTTACCTATTAAACCCACATTAAACTGACTCCATGCCTACATAGAAATTTGAAAGAGTTTATCATATACGTTCTATGGTGAAGGCCAACTCAACACTACACCACCACCACACACACACACATATAGTCCTTCATATGCATGAATACCCCTTCACAGGTTCTTATTTAGATAGGTTCCTACGCTAATAGAACTATAGTAGCATAGAAAAGAGAAAAAAAGAATTCACTGTTGGAAATTCTTAAATAATACTTCGTTTTAAATCTATAATAAAATAAAAAATAATTAAATTGTTACCGACCTCTGGGAAAGTCGTGCATGTAGCACTGTCCTAAGAGTTAGCTTAGGTCTATGTACAGATTGAATCCGAATGCCCCTAGTGGTAAAATCTCCGCTCCACCAGAATCTTGTTGTCGCACACGATGTCGGAAGAATGATCCCGACTTAGCTCTGCCCAGAGCAATAACAGAGAATAGCAGTGATCTTGAGGAGGACGAGAATTTCAGAGAGGAAAATAATTTTTTTGTATTGGATGAAGAAAAAGGACATGAAATATATAGGCATTTCCAACGTAAGAGAATAATGGCAGATTCATGAGACATTAAAACGAACGTTACAAAATATTTTTCAGCACATGGTTCATTAAACCTGGACAAAATTTGAACAGTGAACGTTACAGATAACGGTCAGAAATATTTGAAAAGAGCAAAAAATCTTTTAGGGTCTCGGCCCGAACCCGAAGAGGAAATCGAATCGGCATTCGGTGCCCACAGATGTGGGCATATACCCGCACCTGTTACGCGTGCTGAACCGAACCAAGCCGAGCCGAGTCGGGCGGCGGTGGCGGCACGCATGTGTGGCCTATAGAGCTCCCACACACAAATTTTAATAAAATAAAAGAGGAAGTGGTAATATATACACACAATCCTCCTCATGCCAAACCAATGTAGGACTAAAAATATGATGAACTTGAGCTTTTGCTCACAAGGAACATTAGCAGCCAACAATCCCCCCCCAAAAGGTCAAGTTCTAAGATAATAAAAAGAAGGAGAAAGGACAAGTGTAAGAGAATTTCTGGACAGTTGTATACTATACATAAATAAGATAGACTACAGCATTGAATCTCACGTAGTGACTATTATCTTTGTCTGAAGAAGAGCTTGATGGACTACGCCTTGAATCAGTCTTCTTGAACCAGATTCAGAAAATAGCACACATAGTACGCTAGAGGTACTTGGATCTATCGGGTGGCGTGTTTGATTGGCCATGCGTACTTTTACACATTCATGAGAGTTTTCTCGGATCGCCCTGTCCTATAGTCGCGGCCCTCACGACCTCTTATATAGGTAAGTCCTCAATGGTTGGTGATAGGAATCAACCCTGCATATCATGCTTGGACTTATTAAGAGTTTAAACTCACCATATCCATATCATAAAAGAAACACTGTCACCATAGGAATGGGATATCAATGTACACATGTACAGTCTCCTGGGCTTTATTTTAAAGAGAATTTAATCTCAAGGTCAGTGTTCCATAATAGTCACCTAGTCCAACTTGTTTCTATCCATTGAACCGGCTTCTTGGGATCTCTAGTCAGACTCGGTTGGGTTGCCACTACTGGTGACTATACTATGGACTTAACCCCATCTCCCTCGGTGATTCTAGGATCAATGCCCTAGACAGACCCTTCGTCAAGTGGTCTGCAAGGTTCTTTTCTGACTTTATATATTCAAGAACCACATATTTGCCCAATAGGCTCTTTATTGACTTAAAGTGCAGCTGCAGGTGCCTGTTCATCTTAGCATTCACAGAATCATGCTTTAGTAGTTCTATAACTGTAACACCCAGTTTTTTAGAAGAGGGTAATTTTGAAATTTTATAATTATAATTATTATTTAATGATATTATTTCATTTTATGATTTTTAGTGATTTTTAATTATTTTTAAACTATTTAATATATGACTTGTGATTTTTGGTGATTTACTAGTGAACAGTAGAGACTGCCTACCCTAGAGCCTAGCCATGTGATTAGGGTAATTTTGTCATTTTTGGGGTAATTTAAATTTATTAGAATTAATTTGAATTTATGGAATTTTTAGAAATTATTTTGGAATTGTTTGGACTAGGTTGATTTTTTTGACTAAGTGTTGACCCTTGTAGACCAACATAGGAACTAACCCTAGTTAGTTAGACTTGGTTAGGTCAAGTGACTCTAGTCTAACCTAGCATGACTTAAGTTAGTGGTTTTTTATTCATTAGAAATTGACTTAAGGAATTAGGAATTAAATGGTTTGAGAAAGGGCTTGTGATTTCACAAGTCATTTTGTGACTTAACCTAATAGGACTAGCTAACCTAGTTAAAACCCTAACCTAGCCCATCATGGCCAGCTACTATGGGTTAACCTAGGGATTCCTCCACTATAAAACCCCTCCTAAAATCTAGGGCTAGCCTCATTTCCCTAGGAAAATTATTTCAAGAAGAAAGAGGTGAGTTCCCATCCTTCTAAATTCGTATAAAATCCATTTTAGGTCCTATTTCCCCCAAACTAGTTGCATTAGATTCTAATATTATTGTTCTTGCTGTTATTGGAACCTTGGTTCAGTTTGAGGATGTTTTGATTTGATTGGGACATTAAGAGAGGAGCTCACAAAGGGGATTTTTCATTGAAAGTTCAAGAATAGTTAATCTCTCCATTTCTCCGTGGATTTTCATTTTGTCTTCATCATTAGGGAGCCCTAGGAGTCCCCTAAGTATCAGTATAGGTTTTGTGTCGGGTATCCTAAGTTTCGTGTCCATTTGGACACATATCAGGACTGTAGCCTAGGTGTTTGTCGAAATACCACTGAGGGCATTTCGATCTCGTTTGTGCATTATTTTTAAATAGGAATTAGGGTTTTGTTATTGCCTATGGATTTCCAGTGTCGTGTGGTGATTTTCGTCTCGTGTCGGGTCTTGGGGGACACGTGCACACATGGGTTCGTGCGCGTGCACGAGCACTGTAGCTCCCTTGCTACCAGCGTGCTCGTGCGGGCTGCACAGGGCACGTGAGTGCCTGGTTTTTGACACTGAGCAAGGGGCAGTGTCTGTCATGACACTCCCCAAGCCTCGTGTCATATAGTGTCGTATCGGACACGTATTTGCGTGTGCATGGGGAAGGGACTGTGCGGTTCAGTGCACAGGTTGTGGTTTCTGCTTTAATTCGTTTTTAATGCATTTAATTTGAGTTTTAATGATTGTTTAGAATCTAAATATGTTACCTAAACTCTGTTACATTAGATTGCACATTAGGAATGGTTTAATTTGGAATTTTGGGTCGAAATTGGTTTGAACTGCATTATCCTGATACTGTGAATCCATGTTGTTTTCCAACCTATTTAATTCCCTGTCTTGCGATGTTTTTCAACTAAATTTTATCCCCATATATCACAATACATGTTAGTTAAGTTTTTACATTCGAAAATAGGCTTTTGATTGTGAGTATGAGATTTTGGCTATAGAGTTGGTTTTCAAAATTGATTGATAACTCATATTCCAGATTTTTTTCCATTTGTTAACTTGGTACTGCCAACTGTTTGAAAACGGGTTGACATTATGGTTGATTCATTAGGAACTGAATGTGTTCTAAACTAAGTTACTTCCAGTTTTCCTTTTTCCTAAGAAATTGATGGACTGTTTGGGTTCCTATGTAAAACCTGAGATGCAAGTCTTTTTTTTGAACTGTCATTTAACTGAAGTTATTTGGATGATTCATTATTTCTTAAACTTTAGTACACCCTTACCTTGATCTAAAATCAACTATAGTTGTATGGGTTGTTTTCTTGTTAGCTGTTGATTCATGAATTATGTAGAACCCGAGAGAGGAACTGGGAATTGATCTAGTCCCCACCCCCTCTTAAGGACTGATTCCTTCCAAGTAATCTCGGTGTTGTTTTCTACAAACCTGGAAATTAAGGCCTTTCCAATTTTGTGAATGCAATGTATACACTGATTCCTGTTATGCTATGCCACTGTTTTGCATTGATTTCATTCTTTTACACTGTTTCCTTATTAACCTTTCACTGTTTTCCAGTTTTCTAAAAACCTGAAGTGAAATCTCTTTCCACTTATTTGAGTTGAATGGTTTAACTTCCTAAAACCTGATATGATTCATGTTTCCTTGATATATGTTCACTGTTGTAGCTATTTGATTCCAGGATATTAACACTCACTGTTTTCCTGTGAACACACACACACTTTTCCCTTGACACATACTGCCCTCTCTTCCTTTCACTGTTTTTTGTATAATCCTGCGTATTGGTTACCCTTTCACACACACACAGCTACACTTATACACACACACACAATTTCATGTTGCACACACACACACATGCACCCCCTCTCATTCTCTCTATAAATTCTCTAGTCTCACATAGTTAAGTTATGTATATATTATGTACACATATATAATATATGTAATGTTACCTATACACATATTGGTTGAGCTATTTATATGTGTATAATATATGTGATATTTTTATTAATTGCCTATAACCTATGTATGAACTTGTATAGGTATTGTGTAGGTTGCCATATAACTGGTGTATTACTATTTATAGGTAATGTATATACATGTGTGGAGAATAGGCCTAGGTAGTGTGGTATAGCTTGGTGGGCCTAGATAGGGCTTGAACAACTTTATTAGACCTAGTATAGCCTAGCTTAGACTTGGTTGACCTATTTTGACTTCTAGGGTTGACCAGAGTTGACCAGAAGTTGACTTTGGCTAGATTGACCTAGAATCATGTAGAATGCATAGTAGGACTTCATTTTACCATTTTGGACTTGTTGTGACTTGTGCTGTTCTGATTAGGAGCCAGACACCACTCCTCGGGCAGTACTTTTCATATTGGACACTCAGATACAGGCGAGTACATTCTCTAATCGTTTCATACTTGTCACGACTTATATTCTCGCTCTAGATTACTTTTACTTGATGCTGTCACGTTATCATCACGTATTGGTACTATACGGATCTCTTCTTGGGATGTTACCCCCTTAGCGGGCGCATCGGATACTTTATGACATGTGTTTCATGTACATCATGTATTCTTTGCTTTTGTGTTATTCATGTACACTCATGTTCTCTCATGTTCTTTCATGTACGATCATGTACTCTCATGTTCTTTCATGAACGCTCATGTTTCCTCATGTGTTTCTTGCATAACCAAAACATCATGTCCGTAACGTAACTTTAACAGATCCTTGTGTATTGATTGTGGGTAGGGGTGAGTATAAATGGTCATGTGATTTACCCATCATGTTCACTCTGTTACATCCATGTTTTATCATGTACAACCTAAGCCAATTACATGCCATCTCATACTCTAAATCACTAGTCACTTACAGTTCTTACTTATCATGTATATATTTCTAGTTATCAAATATCTCTCCTGTTTTCAGGTACATCTTCTTACAGCATTTCATGTATCTTACTCTATTGCTTGCTTTATATTTTCTGACATGATATGAACTGCATGAGATGTATTGTGCTCGCTCCTGTCCTGACTGGACCTGTTGAAAATATTACAGAGGACGAGGAGGAGGCCTGTCTGGACACTTTCTACGGGGCAGCCTTAGATGACACTTGCGAGCTGGACCCTCAGGAGGACCCAGCTCTAGCTGAGGACATCACACCCATTGCCTAGACTAGTTTAGTTAGGCTTATCTTATTTTATGTAGTCTCGAGACATATTTTAGCTAGACTTTATTCTGAGTTCAGAGTTGTATATATTCTTTCATTCTGTATCTGAGACCATGTACTTCTGGATATTGCTGGGATTATCTTAGACTACTTTTCATCTATTTATTTCCTTGAGTTCCATTTCATATCGTGCTATCACTTCCTTAGTTGTGACTGAGTTTTACTACTATGTCACCCCCATTCGGGGAGTATAAACTGTTTAGAGATATATTGCTAGATGATTGTTGACCTAGGACAGCGTTCTACCGCCGACACTGCGACGTAGGCTGGGCGTTGTTACGTTCTCGTACCCTCACAGTGGGTGCGGGTCGTGACAATAACAGATTTATTATCATAATTTATAGAAATTGCAGGAATAGGATGAACATAAACATGTATATGCATAATAAGTTTCTGAGCCATTCGACTTCTATATAAGTAGTATCTAAAGCTATCATTTCAGAGTCCATTGTACTTCTGGCTATGATAGTTTATTTACATGATCCCCAGGAGATTGTATCTCCTGCTAGGGTAAAAACATATCCAGTAGTGGATTTCACATCATGTGAATCAGTTACCCATTTTACGTCGGAGTAACGTTCTATGATATCAGGGTGTCTAGTATAATGAAGTTTATAATCAAGAGTTCCCTTAAGATATCTAAATACTCTGTCCAATACAGTCCAATGTAATTGATTTGGGTTATTAGTGTACCTACTTAGTCTTCCAATAGCAAATACAATGTCAGGTCTAGTCCTATTTGTTATGTACATAAGGACCCAATCATTTGTAAATATCTATGTTGTTCTCTAGGTGATCCTTTATTCTTCTTGAGAATAATATTACTGTCATAAGGGGTAAGGACAGATTTTTTGTCAAAATACTCAATCTTTCTTAGCATTTTCTCAATTGAATGTGCTAAGAATAGAGTATAGCCCTCTTTTCTTTTGGACACTTGCATTCCTAGGATCAGATTTGTCTCACCTAGGTCTTTCATATCAAACTGGTTAGATAAATAATTCTTAGTGTTATTTATCAGTTCTAGTGAAGATCCTAGAATAAGGATATCATCAACATACAAGCATAAAATAACACAACTTCCATTTGTATTTTTAGAATACAAACATTTGTCATATTTATTTGGTACAAAACCAAATTCTATAATGACTTTGTCAAATTTGTTGTGCCATTGCTTGGGAGCTTGCTTTAGGCCATAAAGAGATTTTACTAATCTACAAACCTTATTTTCTTGGCCTTTAGCAATAAAACCTTCAGGTTGCTCCATATAAATTTTTTTCCTCTAAATCTCCATTTAGAAATGCTGTCTTTACATCCATTTGATGGATCAGCAAATCATAAATGGAAGATATGGCTAGGAGGGTTCTAATAGAAGAAATCATAGCAACAGGAGAATAGGTATCAAAGTAATCTAATCATTTTTTCTGGATAAAATTTTTGGCTACTAATCTAGCCTTATATTTTTCTATGGTACCATCGGCTATAAGTTTCTTTTTGAAAATCCACTTACAACCTATGGGTTTGCTACCTAAAAAAAGGTATGCTAAAAACTAAGTATTGTTCTCCATGATGGAGTTATACTCATTGTTAATAGCTTCTTTCCAGAAAGGGGCATCAGGAGAGGATATGAATTCTTCATAAGTTGAGGGATCACCCTCTATAAAAAATGTGAAAAATCCTTCTCTCAAATTCTTTTCAATCCTTTCTCTTTTACTCCTTCTAGGTTCTATGACTTATTCAGGTTGAGAACTAGGTATTTGATCATGAGAACTAGTAGATGGAGTAAGAGAATGATTAGAGGAAGATGAAGGGGTTCTATCCTTGAAGGGAAAGATATTCTCAAAGTAAATTGCATCTCTAGCTTCAATAATTGTGTTATTAGAGATTTTATTTACTTCAGAATGAGTTACAAGAAATCTATCGGCATTGCTATCTAAGGCATATCCTATGAACACAGCATCTACAGTCTTAGGTCCTATCTTCCTCTTTTTGGGTTCAGAAATTCCTACTTTAGCTTGATATCCCCAAACTTTGAGGTATTTAATCCTAGGGGTTCGACATTTCCATAACTCATATGGTATCTTATCATTAGTCTTACTGGGTATCCTATTAAGAATATAACAGGCTGACAATAAGGCTTCTCCCCAAAGATTATCAGGAGTACCTGAGCTGAGAAGCATGGCATTGACCATGTCTAACAGAGTGTGATTCTTTCTTTCAGCAACTCCGTTGGACTGTGGTGAATAAGGAGTAGTTACCTCATGAATAATTCAATATTCTTTACAGAAGTTAGTCATATCATTTGAGGTGTACTCTCCACCACGATCTGATCTAAGGATCTTAATCTTTCTATCTAGCTGGTTCTCAGCTTCGGATTTATAGACCTTGAATCTGTTTAGAACTTTATCTTTGGTCTTAAGGAGGTAGGTATAACAATACTTTGAATGGTCATCTATAAAAGTAACAAAGTATTTTCTACCGCCTCGGGTCAAGACCCTATTGGAATCACAAACATCACTATGGATAAGTTCTAGGAGTTCAAAATCTCTATAGACATATTTGAAAGGTAATCTAGTGTGTTTGGCTTGAACACAAATCTCACATTTGTGTTCATCATCTATAGGAGTCTTAGGGATGAGATCTAAGTTCATCATCCTTTTAATAGATCCTAAGTTCACATGACCTAGTCTACCATGCCAAACATTTGATGATTCAACATTTGCAACAAAAGAAAGAATTAAACTTTTATTCATAGTACTTAAAATAAAGAGTCCATCTTTCACAAATCCTTTCCCCACAAACAAATCATTCTTAGAGAAAACTACTTTATTGGCCTCCATTATAATTTTGTATCCTGAGGCTATAAGGAGGGATCCACTAACAAGATTTTTTCTGACAGACGGCACATGAAGCACATCATGAAGAGATAGAATTTTTCCTGATATCATCTTCAGATCTATTCTTCCTCTTCCTACAATTTGTGCCATTGAGCCATCTCCTAGAGTCACGCCTCCTCCATCTGATTCCTGATAGGTTGAAAAACAGGAGCAATCAATAAAACATGAACATTAGCTCCAGAATCCAACCACCAATCATCAGAATGGAAAGATAGGTTTACTATAGGTTGAAAGCTTACAGACCTGAAGGAGCTGGAAGACCCATTCAGAATCATGTTAGTCTCTGGCTTGCCTTTTCCTTTGAAGGAGTTTTGGATAGGTTCTTTCTTCCTTTGGAAGCAGTTGATGGCTGTATGGTTGTAGGGGCCGGATCCCATGTAACGCTCCAGTCCCAAAATACGTAGGACTAGGAACGTAGACATGCCAGCTGTATACATACGAAGTACATAGGCCTCGTATGGATACATAAGCTGTAAAATATAGTAGAACCATAACTAATCTCATCCACACAAAATAAATGATAAAAGATGTCATATAATGATAATGAATTGTCTTGATACAATATGTTGGGCGGAGACAAATCCACTACCAACAAATAAAGAAAAGTACATGAGAAAAAAATAATTTTTGGCGAGAGAAGCGAAGACGATTCAAGTGCAATCATTCTCGAAAAATAGTAATGAACACGGCTAAAGCTAAAGCACCTGCAAAAGACAATAGCACACACCTGGAGAGATAAGCAGGTCCTCAGAGGGACGTAACAAGCCACATAATATCATGCCATATAAACTGAATAAATATTGCTCAAATAAATAAGTCAATTGAATTATAACATGGTCCAATACGCACCTATTGAACGAGCGTACCATCTTCCCAACCAAACAAGGACAGGAGATGGTAAACTAATTCACGGTGACATATCTTCCCATGCTAAAAATCTAATATGGTATCCGGACCCCAACAAGGTTCAATACCTTCTCATCGAAGTAGTAAGTCACACATACAACCAAATAAGGACAAGATGTGACGAACTATTCCGTGACAAGTTATTGTTCCAAGCCACGGTCAGATACAAGTACTCAAACCAAAAGTACTTGTACCTAACGGATAAAAGTAGCCTAACCGTTCTAAGTGAATGTAGTTAAGAACAATTCATGGTCGCGTGACTACCCGATAAAGTCAAGAAAATACCAATGCAGTACCTAAGTAGCGAGTCACAACACCATATAATATTTCTCAGTATCGAGCGAGTCTATAGCATATAGTCTACCTATCGTTCCTCAGTAGCGAGCGAGTCTACGATAGATAGGGTGGTAGTCAACTTCCAATCATGTTCTCCCCGCCCAATGCCAACTCATAACTGCTAAGTCTTCTAGCATGCAATTCTATTAGCAGTTATTTCCTAACGCACGGCTTATACGTACTGGTGGCCAGCCAATCACGCATGTCCGAGTCCTACATGTGACTCACAACAACATGGTATAAATATGTCAAGGCCTATGTATGCAACACACAAGGTGGTCCCTTAAATCTAGGTTTAATGTGTAAGAAAAATAATACATAGCAGAAAATATAAATGAACAGTAAGTTCTAACAGGTTATGCCATGTATCACAGTTTATTTTGCATAAAGAAAATAATGAACATGCATAAAATATGACCTAAAATAAATAAACAGCAAATGATAAGGTGTCTTGCCTGGTAGAGCGCTTGGTGTGCTGCGATAATCAAGCTGACATGAACTGCGACTTCGGTGCAACAACTATACATGGTGACCTCTGATGGTGGCACGGATAGTACCATTGGATCCCGATGGGTCAAATTAGTTAGAGTAGACATAAGGTAGTCTCGAAATGGGCGAAGGAGTAGGGATAATAGGACTAATTGTAAACGAAAAGATAATCAAGGAAAATTCGATAAATAATATATAAAAAAAATTATAATGCTTGAAAATATTTCTTATTAGCTTAAAAATAGTTTTTAAATAAATGTTTGAAAATAATAAAATTATTTTTGGGCAAAAACTTCAGTTTGCCCCAAATAGGATTTTTAGATAAAATACTATATCTTATTATTAAAAATAATAGCAATAATAATAATAATAGAAATAATAAAAGTAAAGAAATAATAATAGTAGTAATAATGACCACAACATAACTGTAAAAACGTAATCTATATATTTACAAAAATCATTTTACTAATGTACCTACATAAATACTTACATATATACAATTATCTTTATAATAATAAAAGGACAGGTTTATAAAAGCATCATATATACATTATATATGTACCAATATATGTATACTAGTATCTACTGCTAATAATAATAATAATAATAATAGTAATAGTAATAATAGCAATAATAATAATAATAATAATAATAATAATAATAATAATGATGATGATGATAAACTAATAATAATAGTAAGTAACAGTAAAAAAATAAGTAAATAGTAATACTAATACTAATAACTATTATTAACCATAATAATTAAATTAAAAAAAAGAAATAATAATAAAAAAACACAGCTGTTGATGTTCTTCTAATTGAAAAATCTAAGAAAGAGGAGAGAGAAACGGAGAGGATAGCGGAAGTGAAGCCGGAGAAATCAGTCGATCGGGGCGGAGTTCGGGGTAGAAGCGAGATGCCGGCGTGAGAGACGAGCGGAGGGGTCATCGCCGAGCGGAGCTGTGGGAGCTGGAGGCTGATCGGAGAAGAAGTCGGGGAAAGGGGCGGCGCGTGCGGCGGAGAAGTGGAAAGAGGGGAGGTGGTGGTTTGGAGGAAGAGTGGGGGTCGGCGGAGTGCGGCGTTGCCGGAGGCGCACGGGAAGAGAGGGAAACAGGGAGGTGGCAGCGACGCTGGGCTGAGTCAGGCAGAGGAAGACGACGAGAAGAGCCGGATGGGATGGACGGAGGGTCGGCCAGGCGGCGGCGTGCCGCTCACGGAGGAGATGGATCGAGGAGCGGCTGATGATGGGGGCTGGTCCAGAGCCGGGGCTGGGTCGGCCGGTGAGCGGGGGTTCCGGCGAGGGGAGCGGTCGGATGGGGTTTTCACGCGGTGGATGTAGAGAAAGGTCGCGCGGGGCTTCTCGGAGGGGCTCGATGGTCCAGCGGAGGGTTCCAGGCGGGTGGCGAGTTCGTCGCAGCACGCTGGTGGCGGCGGGCTCGGCCGCGGCGGTCGTGCGCGAAGTCAGGGCAGCGGCCATGGACGGGGCGCGGGTGGTGTCGATCAACGGAGGTGAGTTTTTAGGGATAGGTTTTATTCAATTTTCTTTATTTGCGTGTGTGCTGACGGGGGTGGCGCACATGGTGGTGCTGGCGTGGGTTTGGTGGTGACGCTGGTGGCCAAGTTGGTATTCATGGCGGTTGTGGAGGAGTCGGAGGATGGCGGGATGGGAGGATTTTTGACGAAGTCGGGATGCTGGCAGTGGTGTGTCGGGGTGACGGGGGTGATCGGGGATACGATGGTTGCTGGGTTTGGTGTGTGCTTCGGATCGACGGGCGACAGTAGGAGGCGAGGGTGGTGGAAAGTTATGCTAGGTTTAGGATTTTATTTTGGTTGTATGTGTCGGGGAGTGTCCGACACAAGGGATACAATGTATATGTATATATATTGGAATAAGAAAGGGGAGGGGACACGGACACGGACACGAACACGGACACGAGGTACTGCACTTGTGGTGGAAGAAATTTTGTGGAGAATGATAAAAAGTTGGAGGAGTACCTGCCTATTTATAGGATGTGGGAATTCCCAATTGGATAAGAATTAGGAGTATTTAAAACCCAATTTAGATAATTCGCAATTTAATTTAAAACAATAAAATCAATCCAAATCCAATACAAATCCAATTTTAAATTAAATCAAATTTTAGTTTAAAATTGAATAGGATAAATCAAATTTCAAGTACTTAACTATTTAAATAAATCCATAAATTTAAATCAAGATTTAAAATGGTCACCAAAATTTTCAAATATATTTTCCAAAAATACCAATAATAATAATTTTGAAAATAATAATCTTTTTGAATTATAAAACATTAATATTAATAAATCTCAAAAATTATTTTTTATTTAACATAGGCTAGTAAAATTTTTAGGAAATGTATGCACAATAATATTTATCAATAGTTGCTATAAATGAAAGGCTTTGTACCAATAAATAAATAAAACAATTAGCTTGAAAGTTTGGTACGATAGCTAAAAAAAATTATTACATATATTATTTTGAAACTATAAAATGGAAAAATATTTTTCTAAAAATATGTACGCTCGCACATATTCGCACTCGTCGAGCAATTTCAAAAAATAAAATTTTCGTACACGACGTACAATACGACTACGTGACATAAAATACAAAATTTTAAATCAGTACCAAAATAAAAAATAAGTAGAAATTTAGGGGTTTTACATCCTACCCAACTTAAAAGAATTTCGTCCTCGAAAAAGAATTAGGAGGGGGTGAAAGGCACAAGTGGGGTGTCGGTGAGGAATAAT
>JANAVB010002278.1:0-22308 GCA_029216955.1 Iris pallida | reverse complement strand
CTAATGGGTTCAAAAGAATGGCTTCTCTTAAGGGTTGGGCTAACAAGACTTGGTCTCCAATATTTGGGCTAAACAAATGTAGTGGGCTAAAAGAAAATAATAGGGAAAGGCTTTGAAAATTATAAATAATTTTTCTTTAGAAAAATATAACTAAATATTTTTAGTTTCAAATTGGGTTCGGGTCTGAGCCAGAAAATTAAAATCCAAGTTATTAATTTTCAAAAGTATTATTTTTTTTAAATAATTTGAAAAAAACTAACTGGCAAACACACACTAAAAAATTTAAAATGTAACTGGAAAATTGCGGGTTTCATAACCTTCCCTCCTTAGAAAATTTCGTCCTCGAAATTTAAAGGATAGGATTAGGAATTACCTCAGGTCTCAAACAAGTACGGGTACTGCTCCCGCATCTCATCTTCTCGCTCCCAGGTAGACTCGCCTGGGTAATCGTGCCTCCACATAACTCTAACTATGGGAGTCACCGAAGTCCTGGTCCTCTTCTCGCCCCTGTCCAAAATTGCCACAGGTTTCTCTGGTACTGTGAGGCTCGGTCCAATCTCCAGCTCTGAATGGTCCAAGATGTGACTCGGATCTGGGATGTAGTGTCTGAGCTGCGAAACGTGGAAGGCGTTGTGAACGCCCTCAAGATTAGCTGGTAGAGCTAACCGATACGCTACTTCACCAATTCGGCTCAAAACTTCAAATGGTCCGATATATCTGGGACTCAGCTTCCCAGCTCTGCCAAATCGGATAGTTCCTCTGGTAGAAGAAATCTTCACAAAGACACTATCTCCTTCTACAAACTCCAGTGGTCGACGACTGCTATCTGCCCAATGCTTCTATCTGTCTTGGGCAATCCTGAGCTTGTCCCTGATCACCTTCACCTTCTCTGCTGCGTCAGTCACCATCTCTGGCCCCAGCAGTACTCTTTCTCCTATGTCGTCCCATGCAAGTGGAGTACGGCAACGACGTCCATAAAGAGCTTCAAATGGTGTTATACCGATGCTAGCTTGGTAACTGTTGTTGTAGGAAAATTCCACCAAATGTAAGTAGTCCTTCCAAGACCCTCCAAATTCTAAGACGCAAGATCTCAGCATATCTTCTAGCGTCTGGATAGTCCTCTCCGATTGTCCGTCAGTTTGGGGATGGTAGGCTGTGCTGAACTTTAGTTTTGTTCCCAAGCTGTCATGCAAACTCTTCCAAAAGTGAGAGGTAAATCTAGTATCTCGGTCAGATACAATACTTACCGATACTCCATGAATCTGGTAGATGTGCTGCATGTATAGTGCCGCCAACTTCTCGGTGGATAAACCAACCTTGAAGGGGATAAAGTGAGCTGACTTAGTCAATCGGTCCACAATAACCCAAATGGCATCCTTTCCTCCTTGGGATCGAGGCAATCCTGACACAAAGTCTATTGTTATATGCTCCCACTTCCACTCCGGAATGTCCAGTGGCTGTAGAAGTCCTGTAGGTCTCTGTCTGCTAGCCTTCACTTGTTGACAAATCAAGCATCTAGCCACAAATCTGGATACATCCTTCTTCATTCCATACCACCAAACAATGGTACGTATATCCCGATACATCTTATTAGCTCCAGGATGTATGGAATACTACGACTGGTGCGCTTCTTGCATCAGCTCAATCCTCAGTTCGCCAGATGGTACACACAGCCTCGTACCATTCTTCAATGCTCCATCACTGGCGATAGAGAATCCTTCAAGTGTTCCTGCCAGCACTTCATCTCTGAGTTTGTAAAGCGTCTCGTCTTGGAATTGTGTCTCCTTGACTTTATCCATCATACTTGAACGTAATTGCAACTGCATCACGGTTGAGTCAGCTCCAGATAAAATAGCTTTTTGCCCCAGTTCTTTCATCTTTTCCTCAGGTAGTACAATCTCCAGACCAAGCTTCTCTATGTCCTCCAACAAGTGTCGCTCCTTAGTCAAGAACATCGCCACTGGGTATCGACTAAGTGCATTTGCAACCACATTAGCCTTACCCGGATGGTACTGTAGGTCGATGTCAAATTCCTTCATCAGCTCCAGCCATCTTCTCTGTCTCATGTTCAACTCCTTCTGAGTGAAAACATTTTTCAGACTTTTGTGGTCTGTATATATTTTCACTCTCTCTCCATAGAGATAATGCTTCCATAGCTTCAAAGCAAAAATGACTGCAGTAAGCTCCAGATCATGTGTGGGATAGTTCTTCTCATGAGTCCGTAATTGCCTAGATGTGTAAGCAATCACTTTCTCATGTTGTTGAAGAACGCAACACAGTCCTTTTCCAGAGGCATCGTTGTAGATTGAGAAATCGTCGGTACCTGCGGGTAGCACAAGTATCGGTGCTGTTGTAAGCCTCTTCATCAGTTCCTCAAACGATGCCTGGCAAGCTTTCGTCCAGATGAACTCTTCATTCTTCCGAGTGAACTTCGTCATCGGTTCAGCAATCTTGGCAAAATCCTTCACAAACTTCTGGTAGTAGCCAGCCAAGCCTAAGAAACGTTTGATTTCAGCAACTGAGCTTAGGGTAGACCACTTTTCAACAGCAGCTATCTTCTTAGGGTCTACCGAAATTCCTTCTCCTGTGACAACATAGCCAAGAAAATCCACCTTGTCTAGAAAGAATTAACATTTGGATAGCTTACCATATAGCTTCTCCTTCCTCAAAGTTTCTAGAACTTTCCTGAGGTGCTCTTCATGCTCCTCTTCAGTCTTCGAGTAGATCAGGATGTCATCGATGAAAACAACGACAAACTGATCTAAGTATTCATGGAAAACCTTGTTCATAAGGTTCATGAACACAGCAGGAGCATTCGTTAGTCCAAACGGCATGACCAAGAATTCAAACTGCCCATACTTGGTGTTGAACGCCGTATTGGGAATGTCCTCCTTCCTGACCTTGATCTGATGGTAGCCGGATCTGAGGTCTATCTTCGAGAACACCTTGGCTCCACTGAGTTGATCAAACAAGTCATCGATTCGGGGCAGAGGGTACTTGTTCTTGATGGTGATATTGTTCAGTGCCCGGTAGTCGATGCACATTCGCACTGTTCCGTCCTTCTTGGGAACAAATAAGACAGGTGCTCCCCAGGATGAAGCCCCATCTCGGATAAATCCCAAAGCCTTCAGTTCATTGATCTGATCCTTCATCTCTTTGGCCTCCTTCGGGTTGACTCTGTAGCATTCCTTAGTAATAGGAGAAGAGCCGAGGACTAGGTCAATGGTGAACTCTATGTCTCGATCAGGGGGTAACCCGGAAAGACTATCAGGGAAGACGTCCATAAATTCTGCTATGATAGGATGGGGAGGTCCGGGTTCTTCTGTGATAGAGGTGTAGGTAACACACTCCATATCCTCCGGAGTTCGAGAGATTTCAAACTCTGGCTCTCCAGGTGGGCTGAAGACTACACATCCTCTGTGACAGTCTATCAGCGCAAGCTGCTTACTCAACCAGTCCATCCCTAGGACTACATCATAGTTGGTTAAGGGCATCACAAGCAAAGGTGCGATGAACTGGTGGCCAGATATGGTGATAGGGCAGTTACAGGTCTCAGTGATGGGTAGGGGTCCTCCACCGGTCATGACTCTACATATCTTCTTGCTAAAGCCCGTATCTATGTGGTGTGCAGAGATGAATTTTGTGGATATGAAACTATGTGATACACCCGAATCAAATAAAGCTAAGGCATGATATGAATGCACATAAATGAAACCTGCGATGACATCAGCTGTAGGTTCCTGCTCTGGATCCGCCTCATCTGCTGCTAAGGCAAAAGCTCGCCAGCCTTTTGTTGATGCTGTCCAAATTGTTGTTGCTGAGGTGGGCAGAGGACCTTTCTGTTGAGTTGCTCTAGTCCGATGGATCGACGAGGGGCAGTCCTTCACTTGGTGGGTGGCAGACCCACAGACTAGGCAGTGTCCTAGCCTCTTCCTGCAGATGTTTGACTGATGCCCTGGCCTCTTGCAAAAATCACAGACATGGATATGCCTCTGAGGTGTTCTATCATTGTTCCTCGCCTGTTGGTGCTGCTGCTGCTGGTGAGGAGGCCGGTTGTTGTTATTGTTGTTAGGCTTCTTCTGATTACCCTGGAAGTTGTTAGTTCCAGGATAATCCCTCTTTGAGCGAGCGGGTTGACTCTTCTCTATATCTTGAGCTCGCTCCAGGATCCTTTCATAAGTCTTAGCACCGCCTGAGATCACATGGGTGCGGATCTCCTCTCTCAGCCCATATCTGAACCTTTCAGCACGATCATCAGGGTCAGCTACCAAGTTTTTGGCAAAACGGCTGAGTTGGCCAAATTCTGCCGCATATTTTCCAACAGTCATATTTCCTTGCTTCAGGTTCTGAAATTGCATCTCCATCTCCCGCAACTCTGATATTGGGAAGAACTTCCTCTGGAACAACCTCTTGAAGGTGTCCTAGTCAAGCTGCTTGTCCTGGAGTCGGGGTTCATTCCGATACCAGGTGCTTGCTACACTTTGCAGTTGGAGTCCTACTGCTTCGGCCTTGAGGTCTTCTGGAAGTCGAGCGACGCTTAGGAGACGCTCCATGCTATCAAGCCATTCATCGGCATAGACGATTCCCTCGGTTCCCTTGAAGGGTCGAGGGTTCTGCTTCTTGAAACTCTCAATATCACCCACCTTGGCAATATGATCCCCATTAATTTAAATGGCCTTAATGTTACATAAATTAATCCCTTAGATTTATGTTTACCTTGGCAGGTCTTGGTTCAAGTTGAGCTGCTTCTTGTCTTCCCAGAGCAGTCGTAGCCACGTTATGAGCATTCTCCATGCTTTCCCTCATAATCGCGGTTTGCTCTTGATGAGCTTCTGTTTGAGCTCTCTGGGCTTGTAACGCCCCAGTCCCAAAATAAGTAGGACTAGAAACGTAGACATGCCAGCTGTATTTATACGAAGTATACTCCAATATATGGAAACCTCGTATGAATGCATAAGCTGTAAAATACAGTAGAACCATACTAATCTCATCCACACAAAATAAATGAATAAAAGATATCATATAATGAGAATGAATTTGTCTTGATACAATATGTTGGGCGGAGACAAATCCACTACCAACAAGTAAAGGAAAAATACATGAGAGAAGAAATGATTTTTGGCGAGCGAAGCGAAGACGATCCAAATACAATCATCCTCGAAGAAATGGCGATGATCACGACTAGAGCTAGAACACCTACGAAAGACAATAGCACACACCTGGGGAGATAACCAGGTCCTCAGAGGGACGTAACAAGACACATAATATCATGCCATATAAACTGAATAAATATTGCTCAAGTAAATAAGTTAATTGAATTTATAACATGGTTCAATACACACCTATTGAATGAGCGTACCATCCCCCCAACCAAACAAGGACAGAAGATGGTAAACTAATTCACGGTGACGTATCTTTCCATGCTAAAAATTCAATATGGTATCTGGACCCCAACAAGGTTCAATACCTTCTCATCGAAGTAGTAAGTCATACCTACAACCAAACAAGGACAAGATGTGACGAACTAATCCGCGACAAGTTATTGTTCCAAGCCACGGTCAGATACAAGTACCCAAACCAAAAGTACTCGTACCTAACGGATAAGGTAGCCTACCGTTCTAAGTGAAATGTAGTTAAGAACAATCCTTCCTGCGCATGGACCCTGGCTAAATAGGATCGACATAGTCCCCCCTTGGCCACCAGAGGCCCCATCAGTAAGAGCATGACGTTCCGCAGAATCGTCAGTGGCCGTCAGTAATCATGGGTCATCAACCCCGTATCTCCAGCGGAGAGTCCGGGTCACAAGGGATGTGCATCGAAACCTATACGCTAAGGAATTATCCTCCCCGCCCAATGCCTACTGTGTTGTATCCACAACACATAACCACTATAACCGCTAAGTCAAACAAGCATACAACCTCTATTAGCGGTTATTCCTATCGCACGGCTTGTACGTACTGGTGGCCAGCCAATCACGCACTTCCGTGTTCTACATGTGACACACAACTTTGTGGAACAACGTGTCAAGGCCATGAATGCAACACACAAAGGTGGTCCCTTAAATCTAAGTTTAATGTGTAAGAAAAATAATACATAGCAGGAAAAATGAACAGTAAGTTCTAACAGGTTAAGCCATGTATCACAGTTTATTTTGCATAATAAAAATAATACTAATGCATGAAATATGAGCTAAAATAAATAAACAGCAAATGGCAAGGTGTCTTGCTTGGTAGGACGCCTGGTGTACTGCAATGATCAAGGTGGCACGATCTGCGACTTTGGTGTAACAACTATGCAAGGTGACCTCGGATGATGGCACGGACGGTTCCATCGGGTCTAGAAGAGTCCAATTAGTTAGGGTCAATAGGTGGAAGGAAAGAATTGGCAAGGGATAGAAAGATGAGTTTAGTCATGAAAAGGGGAAAATCGAAGGAGAAATGATAAATAATATCGATACAAATTTTTGAAGATACTTACAATATTTAAAAACTAGATTTTATTAGTAAAATAATATTTATAGAAAAAAGACCTAAAGTCAAGAAAAGAAAAACTCTAAGTTTATAAAAGTATGGTTTTGGGATAGAAAATTTTATTTAGTTAGAAAAATTAAATAAAACCAAAAATTACTTTATACTTTCGAAACTACTTTTATTGACCAATATATCTTATAAAATCTAAGAAGAAAACAATAGATAAATTAGGCTATAAAAATAGATTTTGTCAAAGCAATATTTTTGGTAAATCCATCTTTGAAAATAGTTGAAGAAATAATATTTTTATAAAATCCTAAAATAGTAATATTAGCCACTAATAATTTTAATAGTATCAACAAGAATAATCATAATAAAAATAAATTATCATTTATAATCACCAGCCGGATGTACTGGAAGAAAACCAAGAAATCAAGTAATACTGATAATAATAATTATAAGTAATACTAATGGTGTATATAATTACAGAATAGAAAATAATAATAATGATGATAATGATAATAATAATGATAATAATAATAACCTTAATAATAATAATAATAATAATAATAATAATAATAGAAATAACTGATACTGAAAAAATAATTAATAACAAAAACCAAAACAACATAAAAAATAACAACAACAACAATCAAAAACTAATAATAATAATAATTAATAATAATAACTAATATTAAACATTAATACGTATACATCCCTCGATCCCTGCCGTTCCTTCTTGGGCGAAGGAAAAGGGAAAAGTAAAAGAATGAGGTGGAGTTAAGAAGGGGAAAGAGACAGTGATTGAAAAGAGAAAAATGATAACAGTAAAAGAAGAAGAGGAGGAAGGAAGAGGGAAGGCGGGTAGAGAGAGGAAATTGTGGTCGGAAGAGGAAGGAAGGAGGAAGAGCGGGGGATCGGCTCAACGCGAAGGAGGAGAGAGAGTGGCGGTCGGGAGAGAGATGCTCGCCGGCGGAGGTTGGTGGAGGCACGGCGGACGCGGTGGTGGAAGAGCGGAGGAGCGAAAAAAGGGCGTCGGATCTGGGAAGTCGGGACAGGGCGCGTGAGGCGGCGCTCCGGCGTAAGGGGTGCGGCTGGAGGCGGCACGCGTTGGGGCTGGTGCCGTCGCGTGGTTCGTCGACACACGCGCTGCGGTGGTCGGACACGGCCTGGGCTATGGAGGAACGCACAGCGGCGAAGGGGCAGCTGATCGGCACGGCGAGGGTGGCCGTCGAGTCAAAGGTGAGTTTAGGGTTTTATTTCCTTCTTCTTCTTGGTGATGGTGGTGATGGTCGTGGTGACCGGGAGTGGTTGTCTACGGCGGCGATGGTCGATATGGAAATTGGTGGCGGGGCCATGGATGTGGTCGGGTATGGTGTTGGTGAAACGGCGACGTGGTGGCGGGCTGAGGGTGTTGGTGAAACGGCAACGTGGTGGCGATTGGGTTATTGGCAGTAGGCTGGTGGTAGGGACGAGGGTGCGACGTCGGGTAGGCGGGGGAGAAACGGTGGTGGACAGAGATGCCGACGGCGGTGGTGGAGCGGCTGGTTGGTACTGCTGTCGACGGTGGTGTTGGGTTGCGAGGATGGTAATGACAGTGGGGTCGACGGGGGTGGCTAGGTATTGATGGCGGTGAGATGGGGCTACAGTGTTGGTGGTGGTGAGCCGGGGAGATGGCGGGCGTGACGGTGGTGAAGATGGGATATGGCCCTTAGAATAGGATTAGGATTTAGGTGGCTGTCATGTCCGGGGTGTCGGACACGGCGGGGGAATACTGGATTTGTGTCCAGGGTGGTTGGATGAGAATTGATATATGTATATGTAAAAAGAATAACCTATTGGATAGACACCGGGGTCAGACCCGAGGCCGTCAAGGCTGACACGAGGATGGTTGGAACATCGACACGCGGCACGTACACATTGTAGAAATTTTGTGGAGGAATTTGTGGAGGAAAAAATAATGGAGGAGTACCTGCCTATTTATAGGATGTGAAAATTCCCAATTGGATAGGATTAAAATAGTTTTAAAACCCCAATAGATAATTTGCTACTTAATTTGAAATCAATTAAATCCAAATCCAAATCAAAATCCAAATTTAAATCTAATTAAATTCTTTTGGCTTAAAATCAATTGGGATAAATCAAACTTCAAATATTTAACTATTTAAATAAATTCAAAAATCAAATCAAGATTTAAATGGCCACAATAACTTCCAAATATATTTTTTAAAATAACAATAATAATAATTTAGAAAATAATAAATATTTTTAAATATCTTTTTGAACAATAAAATATTAATATTATTAAATCTCGAAAATTAGACTTCTATTTAAAATAGACCAATAAATAATTACGAAATATATGTATGCAAAAATATTCTTTACATAATTATGCTTTTCTAGTATACGAAAATATTATTTATTATTAATAACTTTTAGAAATGACATAAGAATAACAAGCTTAGAAATGATAGCAAAACTAATTATTATATTATTTGAAACTATAAAAATAGAACACAATGTTTTTCTAAAATATGTACGCTCGCACATATTCGCACTCGTCGAGAAAATTCAGAAAAAAACAATCCTCCGCACACGACGTAAAATACGACTACGTGACGTACAATACAAAATTTTAAATCAGTACCAAAAATTAAAATAAAAAATAGTAGAAATTTAGGGGTTTTACAGGGCTTCTAGCACTCCTCGTAGCAGACCTATGAGGTTGGTGGGGTCCACAAGCGCCGGTGGGGCAGCTGGAGTGGATACTACCACAGGGGGCTGCAGCTCAGTCTGGGAAGATGATGGATCCGCCGTTGTATTATGGGGACGGTCGGCCAGCTGCCGAGGTGTAGGATCCGGACTTGATTGGGGAGGTGGGGTATGATAGGGTGAAGATACCCCATCGCCAGCAGGATTGGTGGCCATATTCTGGAAGGTTTAGGATATAAACATAAGCAAGGTAGCCTACCAGTCTATAATCAAACAAAAATATTTATTTACAATATATTTCGGTCCTATGTTGTGACAAATTAATATTCTAGTCTTCTAAATGTTTCTAGATATGTTTTCCTAAGTCGTTGATCAGACCTGCATGGGCTACCACTAAAAACATGTCACGATCCGGTTCCAATTTTTTGGGTCGAATCGGATCATGCCTAGCCTGCACCGTTGTTGAGACGGCGGCAGTAAGCTGTATCACTCATGCAGGTAATCAACAACACAGACTAATTGCCACAACTTTAATATTTCGATAATTAAAACTTGTCCAACAAAATTACAACTGAAAATAGAAATAGTCTTTTCAAACAACAACTGGAAATATAAAATGACAACAGCTAAAAGATAGACTCGTCATCTCCAAGTCCAGCATCATCTGGTAGCACAGCTGGATACAACTCAGGATCATAATATCAACTAATCAGTAGCTCTACATCATCAATAGGACCTAAAAATATAGTCTCCGGTCAGGAGGGAGCAAAGTACAATTCATGATATTTTAACAATTGAAATAATAATGGAATTATGCACTTTTAAATAATTTGAAATAAATAGTTTTCCAGCAGTTAAAACAGTGTGATGTGAATAGGCAATGAATATGACCGGATTGGGTTGTACAGTTGTATCCTATTGATACGATATGGCTTATTCCCGTGTGTATGAGGTGTATATATATAAGAAGTGAGCGGGGGTTACCGGAAACCAAGGGTCGCCGGCCGGTCGGAAGTCGAAACGGAGGGGTCGCGGCGGTTTCGGGAAGGGTCGACCAAGAGTCACCGAAAGAAACCAACAGAAGAGGATGTTTTAAAGTCTTATTCTTCCTCTAAAGTATTAAAGAGTTTTTATTTGGTGAAAAATTCTAAGTGTTGGGTTAAGGATTAAAACCAATGGGCTTGGGTTTCATGGGCTTGGTGGGTTATACTAATGGGTTCAAAAGAATGGCTTCTCTTAAGGGTTGGGCTAACAAGACTTGGTCTCCAATATTTGGGCTAAACAAATGTAGTGGGCTAAAAGAAAATAATAGGAAAAGGCTTTGAAAATTATAAATAATTTTTCTTTAGAAAAATATAACTAAATATTTTTAGTTTCAAATTGGGTTCGGGTCTGAGCCAGAAAATCAAAATCCAAGTTATTAATTTTCAAAAGTATTATTTTTTTTAAATAATTTGAAAAAAACTAACTGGCAAACACACACTAAAAAAATTAAAATGTAACCGAAAAATTGTGGGTTTCACAATAGTAATAAATTTAATTTTGGAAAGTAGTTTTTAAAATTAGGGTCTCAAAATTCCAAAGGTTTATGTAGTCATTTCACATGAATATATACTAGTAATAATAGTAATAAATATAATTTTGGAAAGTTGTTTTTAAAATTTAATAGTAATAAATTCGACCGTCTTATACTAGTAATAATAGTAATAAATTTAATTTAAAACTCAAAACTATCTAATTTTTTCCACTTTCCAAGGTCATATAAAGACGGTCGAATTTTCCTTCTTCTTCTCTCAAACCCTCTTCGTTCTCCCAAACCCTCTCCCAAACCCTCTTCTAATCAAAATACCACCGATGAAACAACGACCGTCTCCGAAGGAGAATAATCCACAAAGGGATGCGATACAGGCCTGAAGGGCACAACTGCAAGGGCGGCGAAAACCAAGATTACGGTCGCTAGGGCAGAGGCCGAAAGGGCAGAGGCGGAAGCAGCGGCTGCAGCAACGATGATGAAAGTGGAGGCGGCAGCCAAGCCACCTGCAAAAAAGGCTAAAAAACTTATTGCTCGACAAAGACCAGAAAATCTATCTTTGATACAGAGTCGTTGGAAGACTCAACTTATGAAGATCGAAGACGTACTCAAGCGAAGGCTAAGGTGACAATGGATACAGAGTCATCAGTGTACTCTGAGGATTTTGAATCCTCATCAAAAGAGAAAAATGAAGAGGAAGAGCAATCATCAAATAAGTCCCAGGATGGAGAGGAGGTAAAAAATTTTAAAGACTCTAAATCTAAGAAGATTTATAATAAATATTTCAAGAAAAAGGCTGTTATGCTTGAAAGATCAATTAAGATGGTTGATGTCGAAGACGAAGCTTTCCTGAATATATTAAAATTCTATCAATTGGAGAAACTGAACAAATCCTGTCTTGAGAAAATCTTCCTAACAATAGTAAGAGAATTTTACTCAAATCTTCCGGCTGAAATTAAAGAAAAAGAAGAGGATCAACAACTGGTGTTTCTGAGAGAAAAATTGATTAGGGTAAATGCTGCTGTCATCAACGAATTTTATGGATTTGATCCAGTTCCTGAGTTTGATATGAAAGATATTGATAATGTTTCCATGAGTGATGTAATTCATGAGATTATAGGTGTATCAGTGGGTGTCATGACCCCTCAAAATGTATACAAAGATCAGTTAAAAACTTTGTATATATTGTTGCATGCCTACGTATCTCAAACACTCAACCCTACTGAACATGAGTTTTCCATCCATCCCGAGAGAGTAAAATTTCTTTATTTTATGGGAAAGAAAAAAAAGATGGATATAGGTTCCTACATGTTTGGTAGAATGATGCATCTCGTAGGAAAACCAACTGCAAGGACAGCTCTCCCTTTCGGAGGATTTGTATGCTCGACGGCTAGTAAACATTCTGTTCCAAGCTTAGCAGGGGATGTTTATATTAAAAACAAAGGCCCCATGAGAAAAATAACCTTCACTCGAATGTTTGGAAAACGGGCAGCAGCTGCTAGCAAACCATCAACATCTGGAAAACCATCAACTTATGAAATCAAAAACACTAAGGACAGGGTTGATGATCTATACAATTTTGGTTGCTGCAAACTTTGAGAATGTCTTCAAAGAGATAAAAACTATATCCGACAACCAGAAATTGATTCTGGATAAGATTAACCAGATAGAGGTTGAATTTGCTGACCAAGAATAAGATTTCCCTTCCCTCGTGAAGAAGGTAAATGGGGCTAGCCCAAACTCTTATATAAAAATACACACTGTGCACATTGACACTTTAATGCTAGCCATCACTTTGATACTTCTATTTATGTTACCGGATATCATTTCTACGTATACAGTGAGTCCATACTGACTATAATTTTTTTTATTCCGTCCCTCAAGGTGTAGGTGAAGGATATTTTGAGGAAGAAGAAGAAAAAAAGATGAAGATGGCTATGAAGATTCATCTTTTGAGTTTTGAAGCTTTTATTTCAATTTGGAAGTAATATTTGAATTATAATATGGTTCTGAATATTTGTTGGTCTTGGCGGTGTAATTAAATTTTATTTTTAAAATATTGTAAGATTAAACTTTTTGCTTGTACTAAGTGCATAGTTCATAATTTGTTTGGAAAATGTAATATGGTATTAAATTTATAGTAGGTCTGATATTTATTTGGATTATTGTATTATGAATTATGCAGGTTATATGTTGAATTACTAATGTGGATTGGGCAGATTACTGTAACGTGGATTATGCAGTTTATTGGACTTGAAATGAAGTATACTTAATTTGATTATTTTTTTGGTTGAAGCATTTATTTAATTTGCAGTTGGTCTTCACAGATGATATTGATATTTTGGTGTATTCCTTTGATTTGCAGATGCCCTTTACAGATTTTATGAGTCCTGGATGCATTCCTAGGGTTTAAAGATGGCTTTATTACAGATGCATTCCTGGAATCACTAAAACTTTATTTGATTTTAATGTGTTTTGCTTTCTGTAAAAAATTATTACATCGATGCCATCAGTATGAATTCGATGCCAGTTTAATGCATAATGTAATCCTGTCTGTTCATCCCTTGTTATTGCTGAAGCAAAATTGTAATCCTGCATGTTCATCCCTTGTTATTGCTGAAGCAAAATTATAATCCAGCCGGTTCATCCTTTATTATTGCCATCAGTACATCGATGTCATCAGTATGAATTCGATGTCAGTATAATGCATAATGTAATGTAAGAAAAATTCTTTTGGATAATAGGTTAATTATATTCAAACACTCGCAAGAAATTTTGTGCAGCCAAACAGTGGAAGCCTGATAAAATAATATTCAGATTTTCTTGAACATGATTTAATATTAAATGAATATACTTTGGTAAATGATATTAAAATATTGTAAATATTTGGTGAAAAAATATGAGATACTTGAACATTTTCAGTCCTAAATGTACCATACTTTGTTAAAAGCACAGAGAGTGTCCATTCTCTATTTTCAAAGAACGGAGAATGGCCATTCTCCATGTTAAAAAGGAATGGAGAATGTCCATTCTCCTTGAAAATGGCCATTCTCCGTGTTAAAAGCAAAGAGAATGGCCATTCTCCGTCCATTCGCCGTGTTAAAAGCAAAAGAGAATGGCCATTCTCCGTGTTAAAAGCAAAGAGAATGGCCATTCACCGTCCAAAAAAATATTCTCTTCGAAAATATTATCATTAGAAAAGTAAAAAATATTTCGTCCGATCAATACAGAATTTTTTTTAAATATGTGAGCAGATGATCCGCCCGACCTCAGAAGCAGGTTTCCTCAGTTCACCACCACCACCATAACATGTAGCTTTATTAACAAAATATTAAATTATTAGATAAAAAATAAGATTTCTGACAATGGCATGGACAGTAAAATTAGAGCGGCGTCGCTGGTACTTATTCTTGTTCGAGGAGGTTTCGACGACGTCCGACGCGAACCGGATCGATTCTTCTCGGCGCAGCTGGTACTCCTCGTTGTTCTAGGAGGGCTCGACGACGTTCGACGCGATCCGGACCGATTGTTATTTCCTTCTTCATCTCCGTTTCTCTTTCCACCACCACCACCACGACCACCACCACCACGGCCTGTAACCAAAAAGAAAATTACAAAATTTATACATTGATGTACAAAATATTAAATTGGATGGACGAAAGAGAGAGTAAATATGAGTTAATTTAGGGTGTTCATTGAAAAAATTAAAGTGAAGAATGACCTGCTAAAGCAAGTCACCAACAGGTCAAAAGTCTAAATCAGCATTAAATAATGTTTCTACTCTATTATTCAATCTGAACCATTGGATCAACATCCAACGGTCCAAATTTTGGATGTATCGATACATCCTTTTCCAGGAGATGTATTATAGAACGACCCATATATATATATATATATATATATATATATATATATATATATATATATATATATATATATATATATATATAATAATAATTCAAATTAAACTATATTCATATTTAAACTAACTACATGGTATTAGTATATATCCAATGTTGAACTATTTTAATTAAAATATATTAAATATTTAAATTAAATACACAATTTATCTAACCATATATCCAAAGTTTAAAAAAAATTAATTAAAATATATTTAATATTTAAACTATATTTAATCTAACTATATAATATTATCTAAAGATATATCTGAAGTTCTAATTTATCTCCTTGCAGGCTGGGATTGAAGCAATCAATCAAGGATTGATATTGGCCTCAAATCTTTGCAATCAAACCAGTCCATGGAGGCTCCACTAGTGACGGTTACCGATACATCAGGCTTTCTTACTTCAAATGCTCAAGATTTACTTTTTCACGAGAAGGGACGCAACGCATGGCAGCTCATGCTTTGGCAAAATTTAGATTGCAATCTAATTCATGTTCTATTGTTACCCAAGCGCTTAGCGTATTAACCAGCATCTGGCTGATGGCCTTATGCTTTTTCTATCTCAAAAATATTTTTTTTAATTTTTAACAATTTTTTATGCACGTACATTATTACTAATATAAAATATATATATATTGTTAGTCCCGGGACTTGACCAAAGATGGAAAACTGATGCAATCGAGATCTGAGATGTCACACAAAAAACTTTGCAGTGATCAAACTCAAGATCTACGATGATACAAAAAAACTAAATAGCCAGATTATAATATGAAGGAGGGAAATAGAGAAGAAAAGATCTCTCGTTCTTCCTTGCAAAACGTGTTGCAATTGGGACAGAACGAGTTACAATAATGTAGAAAAAGATGAGATGAAGAAAAGTTGCTGGGGGTGTCAAAACACTGTTGCTCAAAGCAATATTCGCCCCACACGAATTGCTTCCAGGAACCAGCAAGTTGAAGAACTTGTGGAACGCTCAAAGTCACCTCTGTTCTGACTCCTCGGATGGACTAGCAATGGCGACAGCAGCTCCTCTCTCTCTCTCTCTTTTCTGACTTATAAAATTCGTAGTACCTCCCAAAGGAGGCCAGAAGAGAGTATATATAGAGAGAGGGTGGAAACCCTAACCGCCTTTTCAGTTATGGAAAGATTGAATTAAATCCCACAAAGATAGCAATAAAATTAATTCAAATCTTATGGAAAGATTGAATTAAGTCCCACAAAGATGGCAACGAAATTAATTCAAATCTTATGGAAAGATTGAATCAAATCCCACAAAGATGGCAACGAAATTAATTCAAATCCCACAAAGATAGCAACGAAATTAATTCAAATCTTATGGAAAAATTGAATTAAATCCCATAAAAAGTGGATCTAAATTAATCGCATTGAATCAGTCTTTCCATAACTGACTTGTAGTCTGCACAGTCAGCCTGGTGCGAGTCTATGAGCCCATGAGCCCGAGTCCGATTTCGAGTCCGAGCCCGAGTTCGAGTCCGAGTCGCTAAGCCCCTTTGGGGCTTAGCTCCAAATGGAATTAATCCAAGAGAATGACAAAAGCATTAATGCTTAATCCTTGGAGCCTTATTCTTACCTCCTAGTAAAATCACCCACATGGTTCCTTCCTTAGGGTCACCACCCCATGTGCATCTCTCAACAACACAACCAAGTATATATGTTGAGATAACTCATGGTGCATTTTCGATGTGGGACTAAACTTTTACAAGGCATGTTGAGAGCAAGCTCTCTCCATGTAAAGAAAGCACCAACAATCCTCCATATATCACAACATATATAAGTATCCAGGGTTGAGCGTTCCCTACAGTAACTGTCCATTTTGTATTAGGATAGATGTCGCTGACGACTTGAATCTTTCCGCATGGGTTAAATAACAATGTGATACAAGAATGGACTACGCCTTGAATTCTGCACCACAATTGTAATTCTTTCCACTCACAAAGTGTAGTTACGTGTGCTTATGGCTGCACATTAAAGGCCCTGTGTCAGCCTGGTTTCAGTGTATAATTTTGGACGTCTACAAGTTTACCCTCAAGAGACGGCCTGATATCTCTTTCCATACACTAGGTAAGTTCTTTATTAAAGAGACATGGCATGAAGCCTTGCGCTTCCTTGCGGTGCTACGCCGCTATGACATGGCCTAAAGCCGAGGTATTACCCCTACCTGGGAACCTCATCGTAGTATCATACTACTGTAGCATGAGGTCTCAGCCTCTTTGTAGTGCCAATCTACTCAGCATGAAGCCTAAGGCTTCCTTGCGGTGTTACGCCGCAACGACATAGCTTGTAAGGCCGAGGCTTTACCCCTACCTGGGTACCTCATCGTGGTGTCGTGCCACTGTAACATGGGGCCATCCTCCCCTTTGTAGTGCTGTCTACAACTCTTTAATTACGTCATACAGCATTAGGCTACCTGCCTATTTGCGGTGCTACGCCGCTATGACTTGGCTTGCAAAGTCGAGGCATTACCCCAGACCTGGGAACCTCATGGTGGAGTCACCCCACTGTAGCATGGAGTTTCACTCCTTGTAGTGCTGCACTACCGTTCTTCCTGTAAAGTACACCAGGCATTCACTCTGTCTGAGAGAACTCATTAAGGCGTTTAAGCCAACCTTCCACAGGATCTGTTTTTTTCGCAGAAAATACATAGTAGACAACAGTGGTTATGGGTCCGTATCCCTTCCATGTTCCAGAGAACAAGTACCTACTGTTACCTGATAGTTTCCCAGTCAGTGAACCTCCTTTGAACCAAAAGTTAGATGCCTAGTAGATTTCTTTTTGAACTAATAGCATAAAACTTTATGGTAGGATTACAAAGACACACTATCAGAATACCTTCAAGCCCATTTTACAAGCTGTGTCATCGACCAACTGGCGCTTGAGGCCCTTTGTGAACGGATCTGCCAGGTTCTCCGGACTCCGAACATAAATCACTGCAATTATACCTCTTTTGATAAGATCGTGTACTGCCCTGTGCTTCAACCGCACAGACCTCTTCTTTTCGTTGAAGAGGTCATTTGATGCCACCGCCGTAGTCGTCTGGTTGTCACAGTATATCGGTATCGCCGGTATCTGAGCCCCAACCACTGGAAGATCATACATGAGCTCCCGAAGCCATTCTGCTTCATCTGCTGCAGTTTCAAGTGCATAGAATTCAGATTCCATGGAGGAACACGAGAGTATAGTCTGCTTCTTCGACTTCCACGATATAGCAGCTCCACCCAAGAAAAAGATATATCCACCTGTGGATCTCTCGCTTTCTACCTCTGAACACCAGCTAGCATCATTGAAGCCTTCCACTACTGTCGGATACCCGTTGTAGTGCAGTGCATATGTCTGAGTCTTCTTGAGATATCTCATCACCCGCTTCACAGCTTTCCAGTACTCAACCCCTGGGTTGCTTGTGAACCGACTCAGCATTTCCACGACGAAAGCTATGTCAGACCTTGTGGCAGTGGTTGCGTACATTAAACTTCCGATAATGCTAGAATACTCCAGCTGCCTGACGCTTTTTCTCGAGTTTGGCTTCAGCTTCTGATCACACCTGTATGGCGTATCGATCCCTGGAAGATCCTTATACCCATAGCGTGTGAGCATCTTCTCAATGTAGTGAGATTGTGACAGCGCTACTCCAGTGTCTGTCCGGATGATCTTAATGCCCAAGATGACATCTGCATCCCCCAAGTCCTTCATACTGAACTTCGTTGAGAGGAACTTCTTTGTCTCCGTGACACAACCTATATCCGTCCCTAGGATTAGCTTATCCTCCACGTACAGACAAACGATGACTCCTCTTCCATCAGCGAACTTTGTGTAAACACATTTGTCCGTCTCGCTGACTCTGTAGCCGTTTGACCTAATAATTTTGTCAAACTTTTCATGCCACATCTTGGGAGCTTGCTTCAAACCATACAATGATTTCACCAACTTGCAGACTTTGTCTTCAAGACCTTTGACGACAAATCCATCTGGCTGTTGCATATAAATCTCTTCGGTCAGCTCCCTATTCAGGAATGCTGTCTTTACATCCATCTGATGTATCACCAACTTATGTATGGCTGCTAGAGCGATTAACATCCTGATGGTGGTCATCCGAGCTACTGGAGCGTACGTGTCAGAGTAGTCTATCCCCTGTTTCTGAGAAAATCCCTTGGCTACCAGCCTGGCCTTGAACTTGTCAATAGTTCCATCTGCCTTCATCTTCTTCTTGAAGATCCATTTACATCCGATGGGCTTTTCTCCTTCAGGTATATCTACCAACACCCATGTGTTATTGGAGGTGATAGAGTCAAACTCGTCATTCACTGCCTCCTTCCAGAAGATAGCATCTCTGGTCTTCATCGCCTCATCATAGGTAAGCGGATCTGCTTCCACATGATAGGTGACAAAGTCATCTCCGAAGTCTTTAGGTCTCCTCGCTCGCTTTGCTGACGGCTCTACGAGTTCTGGTACAAGAGTTGTTTCATCAACAACAGCTTCTTCTTGGACTACTGGCCCATATGAGATTTCAGTCTCATTTGTACCTACATCATTTTCCGAAATGTCCGAAAGAATAATATTTTTGTCTTTTGCAAACTTGTCTACAAAGTATTCAGCATCGCGAGATTCGATGATATGATTTGACTCAATATCAAGAAATTTCCGAGCATCACTCTTCTCGGCATACCCCAAGAAGATCGCCTTCGTAGTCCTTGTCCCCAGCTTTTGAATCTTCAGATCTGGGAGCTTCACATACGCCAGACACCCCCACACTCAAATGACATTCAAGTTTGGTATTACTTTGAACCAGAGTTCATGAGGAGTTACGTCCGAAGTTGCATATGGCACTCTATTCAGAATAAAAGTGGCCATTAATGCAGCTTCTCCCCAGTAGCATTTTGGAAGACCTGCAGTAAGCAACATTGAATTCATCATTTCTGTTAATGTTCGGTTCTTCCTCTCTGCTACTTCCGTTGGATTGAGGAGAATATGGAGTAGTAGTCTCGCATATGATTCCATGTTCTTTGCAGAACGATGCGAAGTCATGAGACCTGTACTCCCCACCTCGATCACTTCTCAACCTCTTGAGTTGTTGTCCAGTCTGCCGTTCAGCTTCGGCCCTGAACTCTCTGAACTTCTCGAAAGCTTCGTCTTTAGTCTTAAGCAAGTAGACGAACACATATTTTGAGAAGTCGTCGATGAAGGTTATGAAATACTTCATCCCGGCCTTCGTGGAGAAATGTTTGAAGTCACAGATATCGGAGTGTACTAACTCCAGAAGATCTGTGCTTCGATTGACCCGATAAAAGGGTTTTCTTGTGATCTTCGTCTGAGCACATACTTCACACTTCTCCACCTTACCTCCACATTTGGAGATAAGTCCTAGACTAGACATTTTGTTAATTCTTTTACAATGAACATTTCCTAGCCTATTATGCCACAACTCAAGAGAATAATCAGAAAATACAACTGCATTAATGTCATCAAACTGGTTGACTAACTGAATTTTAAATATTCCTTCGGTTTGATAAGCCTTCCCGAAGTATGTTCCCTTCTTGGACATCACCATCTGACCAGCATTGATGTCCATCCTTAAGCCTGCGTTGCAGAGCAGGCTCCCAGAGATCAGGTTCTTGGCAATCACCGGAACATGCTTCACACCTTGAAGCGTCAGAGTGTTCCCAGAAGTGAGTTTCAGCTCCACAGTCCCGATCCCCAGAACTTCATCTTGGACCTGGTTCGCCATGACAACCTTCTCAGATATCGGCTGGTACGTGACGAACCATTCCTTGCCAGAACAGACATGGCAAGTCGCACCAGTGTCTATCCACCAGTCAGAGTCAACCCCCACAGTTGTGACCTGTGCGATCATAGCAACAATGTTAGTCACCAATGAAACCTTACTAGGCTCACCTTTCTCTGATTGTTTAGGCTTGGATCTGCATTCACCCTTGTAGTGGTCTTTCTTGCCATAATTGAAACAAGTCACTTGGGACTTGGACTTCTGTTGCTTGAATGAAGGACCCTTCACTTTTAGATTGGTGAAGTCCTTCTTCTTGTGAGAAGCCGCCTACTTCCCCTTGGGATCTCTCGTCTGCACTAGATTGGCCTTAGCCAACTGTTTGGACAGAGTGTCCATCTTCTGTTGGGAACGCATCTCGTCCTCAACATGGATCTCTTGAAGTAGATCTCCCAAGCTAATGTCTAGCTTCTTTCTGAGCATCCTTGCATAGAAGGTACTCCATCCAGCAAGAAGTTTTGAGACGATCCCTCCAACGACAAACTTGTCGGAAAGGGGCATCTCTTCGTCTTCCAGTTTCTGACGCAGCTTCAGAAATTCCTTCACCTGTGGCAACATGGACTTCTCGTCCTCAAAGAGTAATTTGTGATATTTTTCAACCACAAACATCTTGCTCCTGTTCCTGTCTTCTTCATACAGTTTTTTCACAGACTCCCATATGTCTCTGGCAAATTCCTTCTTCGAGTAGGATTCTGCCAGGGAATCCTCCATAGCATTCAGGATGAGAAGCCTGCAGATGCTATTTTTCCTTCTCCATTTGGCCTGGAGTTTGGTAGCCATATTGATTGCGGCAGTAGACCTAGTGTCTGGAACAGAAGGTTCTTCCTCCAACAGTACATGATCAAAGTCTTTGAGTTGAAGAGTTTGATAAACTTTCCTCTTCCAGACTTGATAATGCTCTCCATCGAACTTTTCCAACTTGCAGTAGTCCGATTGGACGAGCGAAGCATTAATGTTTTCCATCTACAAGGATCTTGCTTTAAGATTGTTAGTCCCGGGGCTTGACCAAAGATGGAAAACTGATGCAATCGAGATCTGAGATGTCACACAAAAAACTTTGCAGTGATCAAACTCAAGATCTACGATGATACAAAAAAAAACCAAATAGCCAGATTACAATATGAAGGAGGGAAATAGAGAAGAGAAGATCTCTCGTTCTTCCTTGCAAACGTGTTGCAATTGGGACAGAACGAGTTACAATAATGTAGAGAAAGATGAGATGAAGAAAAGTTGCTGGGGCGTCAAAACACCGTTGCTCAAAGCAAGATTCGTCCCACACGAATTGCTTCCAGGAACCAGCAAGTTGAAGAACTTGTGGAACGCTCGAAGTCACCTCTGTTCTGACTCCTCGGATGGACTTGCAATGGCGGCAACAGCTCCTCTCTCTCTCTCTCTTTTCTGACTTATAAAATTCGTATTACCTCCCAAAGGAGGCCAGAAGAGAGTATATATAGAGAGAGCGTGGAAACCCTAACCGCCTTTTCAATTATGGAAAGATTGAATTAAATCCCACAAAAATAGCAATGAAATTAATTCAAATCTTATGGAAAGATTGAATTAAGTCCCACAAAGATGTCAACGAAATTAATTCAAATCTTATGGAAAGATTGAATCAAATCCCACAAAGATGGCAACGAAATTAATTCAAATCCCACAAAGATAGCAACGAAATTAATTCAAATCTTATGGAAAGATTGAATTAAATCCCATAAAAAGTGGATCTGAATTATTCGTATTGAATCAGTTTTTCCATAACTGACTTGTAGTCTGCACAGTCAGCCTGGTGCGAGTCTATGAGTCCATGAGCCCGAGTAATCCAAGAGAATGACAAAAGCATTAATGCTTAATCCTTGGAACCTTATTCTTAAGGCCTAGTAAAATCACCCACATGGTTCCC
>JANAVB010002277.1:0-41742 GCA_029216955.1 Iris pallida | reverse complement strand
TGTGTGTGTGTGTTGTGTGTGTGTGTGTGTGTGTGTGTGTGTGTGTGTATTAGAAAGAGTGAGGAGAGAAAGAGATATTTTATGAAGTAGAGAGAGGAAGAGATATTAGTGGAGTGTATGGGTAGTCATGAGAGGACAACATGAAGCTTGGGTTGGGTTCAATTGAGTCGGGTCGGGTCAAATCGGACTTGGTGCAATAAATAATTTAATTTAGTCATTTATGATTACGGATAAATAAGTAGCATACGGGAGCTCAATTGAATGGAACACAAGAGTCATGTAGGTAATAGGATTAATGTGGGCCGTGTCCATATTTTGGTTGACAGGTTTGGGTCGAAAGGGTGTCCCCAATTCAAGTTGGAAATAAATGTGACTTCGTGGGATGAATTAAGATTGGGTCTTGTGTCAGGAAAATTGTGCGATGCAAATGAAGCACAAGATGGTGTGTCTGAGTGGGACACGAAGGTCATGGGTGTAGGGTGCCTCGACTAGATCATGCACAAGAAGTTGGTTTTGAGAAAACGATTAGTCTTGTGCTCCTAAATTAAAAGTCACGGCAACGTGCATATGATGATCAAGGATAAAAGTGGGAAATTTATTAATAATTATTCAACGATCAAATGGCCTAAATTGACCCGAAGTTGCGTGATACAAATAGAGTACAAGGAAACAAGTTTGGGTAGGACATGATATATCAAATAAAAATAATCTTGTCTACAACAAACTCGTAAAGGAAGTTCCCCGAGATTGACATCTCTGACGCTCCAGAAATCAAAGTCACGAAAAAGAGCATTAATGATAATTAAATAAAATAAATTATCGAAATAATTCATTTAGAAAATTTAAAAAATCCCTAAATTTAGGGGGCTCACATGTAGTGCCCCGCTTTCGATAGACGATGGACTTTGTAATATGCTTGCGCCGAGTCAGATCTGTCGGTAACTTAGATGGACGTATGACTCGATCGCTGAGCTTGGTAAACGATAACACCTTGTGAAATCGATCAAATCGATTTGGACGAATGTTACGAGAATCGATCCAACTAATGGAACGACTTCTGTTAGAATAAGTCCTAAATGCAGCAGCTGCGTCTCGACGAGTGAGCTCTATATAAGAGTCCCTTCGACGGGACCAAACTGTTATATGGTTTTTTTGGAGCTTTTGTCGCTTGGTTTTGATAAAAGTGCTTTCGTGTCGTTTTCTGAATGCAATCTACGAATTTCGAAGCGAATGAATAAAGAAGAAATTCTAACTAAGTGTTGGTGCCATTGCAGGAGCTCGCGTAACTAAAGCTTGAACGTTGCGAAGCGCTTCGACGGTCGACACGATCAAAGTACTTGGTGGGTGATTCGGCCCCTTCTTTTCTACTCTGTCCCGCAAACGAAATTCCTTTGCCTCGAACTTATTCAAATTGGCGATGCCAAGTTAAATGCATGCCAATCCACTTAGATCAAGAACTCAGAAAAAAAACGTATCGATTTAGAGTAATCTACTCTGAAAATATAAGTTTCGCACCAAAACGAGAAAGTTTAATATTCTAGTAAAAAGATAGACTATTTCACGTGCTGCCAAATAATATGAAACGTCGATCGTGACTTATGATGCCTCGGGCAATTTGGTGCCTACGGGACACTAAATCGGAAGTACGGCTTCGGGGAAAATGAATCGTTGCATGAGTTGGAAGAAATGATAATGTCGTTCAATACTGTCTGTGCTATACAAATCTGTTTGCACATATTAAACTGTTCACGCATTGGCATGATCACGGTATCGAATCGACCTAGGGGGAATGAATAATCGTGCTTTTGTACTGATGCATTGCGGGACCGTCAGTCAGGCTTGCAACCTAGACTAAACAGGCCGAAATGCCGTTGAGATAGTCCCAAGTGGTGGTAACACCAATGACCGCATATAAGATAGAGCATGCTCACCTATTGTCTTATGCAGGTAGTAAATATTATCTGTTTTTATGTGGGAAGAGCACGGCCGTGGTAAGAATCGTGATAAATCACTATGCTTCAATGTATGCTTTACTACTTCAAAGATGGCTATCGATATGAACTGAATTTATTTAGTTCTAAATAGAAAGAAAACTCTATAGCATGCCTTCCTAAGAGTCAGTTTAGACGAGTGGGTTCGTTTCGTCCACTTAGCAATTGTGTTTTGCTAACCCCCTCCCCAACTCCCCAGGTGCTGCGGGAGCCCTAAATTGAAGCTGAAGTGCGGGAGGTATTTTGAAGCTCTTCCTATTTCTGAAGTATTTTGAAGCCAATTCAATCGAAGGCTTATGTATAAAGGGGCGAATGTATGGAACGGCAAGTGTTAGTTAGGAGCTTGTCGAGTATATTTTTGTTTCAATCAGTGTAGCCGCAACAACAGCCAATGTAATTACGACTTGCACTTCGTTGCAAGCTATGAATGAAAAGTATATTTCTATCTTCCTAAACTGCGTCTTATATTCTGATGATTTCGAAGTTTCAACTTGGTGTTTCAATATAATAATCAATGTAACGTTCTTGCCTTGTACGAGTGCAATTCCAGACTCGTACGACATCACGCTTAGCGAGGACGATCGATTCGCATATACACCGGGGACGAACGGTTTGTCGACTCGGGACGTGACATAGTGGGGGTGAGAATAATATGCTAGCGGGTTTAAATGTAACTGATTAGGGTAAATGAGTTGAATAGTAAGCTAGTGGGGTTAAGTAACACAAAGGAGGTGGGTTAGTATGGAGTTGGCAACACGGATTGGGATTTAAGATAGAAGTGGGGATTTAATTGGGTTGTCGCATGAGGGTTTAAACTTTAAAGGTTGAGATTAGATTATTTGTGGGTGATTCTTGTCCCTAGGATTAAAATGAAGGGATGTGACGAAGAGAGTGCCAAAGAAGGATCGAGGGTGAGGGTTAGGGGCTATTCTTCTATAGAGGCATCCGGGGGGTCAAATCTGTCTAGAGAGGTCAAAATCCTGTGCCGAGAGAATGATCACATGCAAGAGAAGGATCTACGGTCGTTGGTCGGACGAGGTTGGTATCCTGTGCAGAGGTGATTGTCAATCAGTCGCAAGGTTTAGACGAGTCAGACCTGGAGGTGGCTTGATCTTCGACGAGATTTGTGATTGACTTGGTCAAAGAACGTCAACATCGCAACGGCCATACTCACAAAGGAAGGCGACGAGGGATGGTCGAAGGAGAAAGTCGCAGAGCTCGGGAAAGGCTACAGGGGGTCGTCGAGCTCGTGGTCAAGCTTACTACTAAGTAAGTGTACTTAGGGTAAAAGAGAAACAAGCAAATAAAGACGAGATGTATTTAGGATAAAAGAAAAACAATATATTTACTAAGGATAAGATAAGCTAATGACTAAAGTTAAACATGATTAAGGCTAAACACTATACTTCACCATTAGTTGAAAAGGTAATCGAGATTGTCTTAATACTACCAGGTAAGTGTACTTAGGGTACAAAGTTCAGTGCTTGACTGAATTTGAGAAGTATCCATTTGGAATGCAAGTTGCTTAGGGTACAAAAAAAAATATCCGTTGTTATAATCTCAATCCAAGTTGCTTAGGCTTACCCCTATTGCCAGGGGGCTCTTTTGACTAATATCTTATATCTTCTGCTAACTAGTTCATCCATCGGTCTATGTTGATATGAAAGAAAAACTGGCATGGTCCCCAAAACTAATTTAGTCAGAACCAGCCTTTCCACCAATCGAAAGAATTTGAGCTCTCCAATAAAAAAATCTTAGGTACCCAATAGGTACCAAGTCATCATGATTACATGGTACAAATGCCAATTATGGGATATGTTAGTTCTTTTTGATATGTCCGGCAATACGTATTGAACTTTGTGCACTATGGAATATGTTAGTTCTTTTTGATATGTCCGACAATATGTACGGAACTTTGTGCACGTATTCCATGTCTGCTGGATCCACTGTCTTCCAACTCCCACCAAATAAATGGAAAGAATAATACGTCCGTGGCTCGATCCACTGATCTTCCGCCACCCAGGCATGGTCGTATACCTCTTCTCGGTAACCACAAGAGCTATATGTATGTTAGTTGGGCAATTTTGAGGCTTAAAATAGGAGCCATTGGTTTCTCATAACTAAGAGAATTCATTCGGTTAATAAATTAAGATAAAAAAGATCAAATAAGAAATCATTTACGATGACAAAAAAATAACTTAACCATGGTTAATGGTTAAGGTAAGCGTGGTTAATTGTTAAATTAACCATATTAATGGTTAAGCTAATCATGCTAAGGGTGGTTGATGGTTAAGCTAACCATGGTTAATGGCTAATGCTCAGTTAAAGGGAGGTTAACGTTTACCCATGGTTAATAGTCGAAATACTGTATAGCCGAAAATTTTATATTTCTAAGAATTTATTCCAAGAATGATTTTTTCGGATATTTTTTATTACCATGTTTGGTACATAATATAATATTTTCAGATATATATAATTTATTTTCGGATATAATAATACATGTGTTTGCTACCATAAATAAATTTCTAGAAATATAATATTTTTCAAACTCAGATGAAAAGATGTTTTACTAGAAATGGAATACATTTTGTTGTCAAAATAAGGCAAATAAGTGAGTTGTGGATTGGGTGATGTCAGATGTTTGGAACCCAAACAAAACAATAAATAAATTGTATAATAAAAATAGTATCAGGGTATCATTAATTAGTTAAAAATAATTGAACAAGAAAGAAATTCACTTCTACTACATATGTGCAAACTTTCACTTCAGAACTCCAACATCTCCATGTACACCATCTAATAATTTATGCAAAAAATATGACTAAAAAGACCCACATACAATTAACGTTGACCTTGAGATAGTTGCAAAATATACTAAAATGAAACAATGTAACAACTTTTATGGTTGTCAAGTGAACAAGAAAAAGAGTGTAAAATCTGACATCAATTTGATGCAAATAAGCCTTTGTAAGACTTTGAAATAATACAACCCAAAAATTCCACATCAAGCCTATGTAATATTAATGAAAAGTTAACCATATCACACATGCAGTCGAACAATGTTTCTATAAAACTATATAACCCATTCGCGGTCTAGTTTCTAAACCAAAACTTTGATAGAACAACAAACCAAAACAACATGAGACAATGCATACAACAACAAATAAGTAGCATCAATCGGTGCCTCAGCTGCTTCACTTGTTGCCCTGTCCTTACCATATATAGCACCAAAATTATCATAGTACAAAAAAAGCTTGTTCCTCAAACCCTTCGCAATAGGATGACTCTGCAAAACATTAAAAAACAATGTCAGAGGTGCAGCCACATAATTCAATCACCTGAATAGGAGAAACATATATTTCAATGAATGGCACAAACTGAAACAACAGGTAAGCATCAAAATGATATACTCATAGTCTAGTAGTTCCATATTTTACATCAATTTATGCAAAATATGTCCCTAGCTAGCAGGTCACATACCATTTTGTATCATCCTATCTAATATGTAAGCAAGGCTTGAAAACAAAATAAAACTTCAAACATATCTTCATCCTGTGTTAACACAGTTCATAATATGCAAGATACGGATACAAAGATAATTTACTTTTCACATAATAAATGCCCAGTAATATTAAGCCAATTTTGTGTTCCATAATGGCTTTATGGGGGAAATAAGAGACTTTAGCCTCAAATAAGACAGAACAATGTAGTGGACTGCTGAAGAAAGTGCAGCAGTAGAAATAATTTACTCCGACGATTCTGGATTAAGAAAAAGGGGAAAAAAACATATAACTGGGTTTAGCAAGGTACATCAGTAATTTGAATTAGTATGGACCGTGAGCATCTGTACACAAGTACATTCATTAGTAATTTGAATTAGTATGGATTCTGAGCATCTGTCCACTGGAACCCAGAACAACTCCTTATTGGGCAAA
This sequence comes from Iris pallida, assembly GCA_029216955.1. Classification (NCBI taxonomy): domain Eukaryota; kingdom Viridiplantae; phylum Streptophyta; class Magnoliopsida; order Asparagales; family Iridaceae; genus Iris; species Iris pallida. Next base: position 35,816 of record JANAVB010002277.1, on the reverse strand, counting down.
TGAATAATTAAAACAAATTCAGAAACAGAGCTTCAGAATGCCCATCTACATTACTACACTAGTAATTAAAATTCAGAAATAGAGCTTCAGAATGTATATCTACATCCTGACAATGTATGTGATGCAACAACGTAAACCAAATGATTAAAGATTTAATTTTTATATAATCATGGGGAAGGTTATTGTTAATGAATGTTCAAATGCTCACCACTTACACATTGCAACTACACAAGCCTTTTTCTCCAACCAACGGAGGCTCGTATGTTTCTAACTTTAGAGCACATACTGCTATGCTATGTACCAGCATTGTTCTTATGCATCCCTTGGCACATAACTGCATCCAGAATACACTAGTTCATACCAGCTGCTATATATATATACTGATACCTGACAACCAATGCAACCGTAATTCCAGTACTTGAACCAAAATCCCCAAAAGTCAGTAAAATCCATAAAATTTCAGCCTATTCAGAATTTCCAGGTGTTTACCTGAGTTGTGTGATACCAATAGTAAAATATTTAACTGCAAAGTGAATTCAGTAAGCTATTGACTGGAGATAATTAAAAGAAATGATAACAAGTTCAGTTTTTAGAGAGAACTTTACCACACATTATCATGAGAAACAAATCCTATACACATGATAACAAGTTAAACTTGTGCTCCATTGAACAGTTCAGTTTTTAGAGAGACATAAATAATATCAGCTGCTCAATTGATATGCAGTTGCAGCACTATCAGTATAAAAAATATATACATAGCCAAGAAAAGTGCAGTATTTTGTTCATTATAAAACCAAGTCCACACAATCATAAAACATATAGAAAGTTACATGTATCAACATTGAAATGAAAGTTCATATCCAAATTAATAGTTCATTCAAATTTGCAAGTTTCCACATTTGCAATTCAAAGAAAACAAGAAAAACACAACAAATATCAATTTCCATTCCAACTATTAAAAAGCTCTTGTGCTAGGTTATCCCTCCATGCACTCAAGCATTTGAGCTCTTGGCAAATCTAATCATCTCCCCCTCCAACCGTTCTGGTACATCAAATTCCTCTCTTCCCTTCATATGGGTCAACGGTCAAGTGTTGTCGGATGTGGTTATCTAGAAGACAACAAGCAACGATCATCCTACATAGGGTCTTGACAGGATAAAAATTTGCTTCTAAGGTTCGACCATCTTCCTTTCGACATACCAAATGCTCTCTCTATCACATTCCTAGCATGAGAGTGTCTCATGTTGAAATGTTTTCTAGGTGTTTCAGGCAAGTGATATGTCCCCCATGACTTCAAGTGATACCTCTCACCTCTGTAAGATGTTAAAAATCCTTCACTTGCTATATCCAGCATCACATAAATAGTAATTGTTAGCCCAGTAATTGTATCAAGTTTTTGAATATGGCTAATCGATTAAGTTTAACCTTATGGTATCACTAGTATTCTTGCAATCACTATATTGGTGTTACTTAAACTTAGCATTGTCCTAAGTGTTCATTAAATGTATATACTTTATTCGCCTAGCATGTATTTGCAGATAAGAAGTAAACAAGATCGAACTTGAACATATGTAATGAAGAATTCTTGACGGGCCAAAGACGACGTTATACCAGAAGATTTCTCTGAACTGCACAACGACATCTTCGGGGCATTGCACTCGGGGGTTCCGCAACCTGGTTAGCGGACAGGGGTCGAGGGGACAACGTCCCCCGTGAGGGTTCGAGGGCGAAGCCCCCAAAAGGTATTCAAATTTTCAGATCATTTTATCTTTGGACGACTGCGGTCAAAGAAAAAAGTTGTCATTCAAGAAGAATGCAACATGCTCGTGTCCTTATGTTTTATTCTGTATTTTATCTTTGTTTATAGGACTAAATGTACACCGGATTTGCAATTGACACTAGGAAGCTTAACCAATCAAAGTCTACTCAAAATCAGCCTGAACCCAAACCAGAAACTTGCTGGAAACATGGTGATCGAACTCGGACCGAGTTATGCCTGAACTCTGTCCGAACTCAGTCAGGGTAAAACCTAATTCCCTGGTCAGTCTCCTCTTCCTAAAGTCCAGGTTCTAACGTTCGAATTTGGGGACCGAACTCTGCCCGAACTCGTCTCCAGTAAACCTATAAATAGGCATTGAATTCCCTATTGTTTTTTGCCAATCCATTTTCAATCTTCAATTGCCTATCTAGCTGGGCTATAAACCTTCTCCATTCCCAAAACCAACTTCCAGCCTTCTAGTGCCAACACGGTTCAAATTTGAAAGTCTGATCGAGTTGTAAAGCTTGAATTTTCAAGTGTTGCTATTTACACTTGTGTTTGAAGTCGGCAAGCTCTTCGTATCAAAAGCTTGTGGTTGTGAAGTCATCGTGCCCTTCGGATCAAAGCACGAGGTATCTGTAAGAAGTCACAAGCCTTTCGGATCAAAGCTTGTATTTCTCTGATAGTGAATTCAACACCGAACAAGAGTTCTCGAGATTGGACTAGTCCTCCACGAGGGTTACCAGTATAAAATTTCGGTATTTGCGTTTGCTCTTCTGAACCTTACTTTCAATTTCTATATCTGTGATTTATTGCATTATTTAGTTAATACTCTACCTTAATATTTTCTAATAGGGAATAATTTCTGTTGCACTCTGTTCACCCAACGATCCATAGTAATAACCTACGATTAAAAAAAAAGAAAGCAAGTGAATGCTAAAACTTTGAAAGTTCATCATCAACCAACCTATTTCAATAAGATAATTTACTACGAGGGACCACCAATCCGTTTCTCCTAGAAATAGCATTTATGATAACCCTAGAATCAGATGTTAAACCCTCTCATCCAGGTAGTACGTAAATAAATTGCATGTATGGAGAGCAAATTCCCACGATATTAGTAGTAATTTCTTTTTTTTTCTTGTATGGTATCTAGGTATATCACCCTCTTGCACATTGACCTTGATATACGTCTCATCAAGGACACCAAGACAATTCTTAACTATTCAAACAAGTAATCAGTTACTTACAACTATAAGAAATCAAAATGAAGAAATTATAAGTGTACAATTGCATTACCTTGAAATATTTCTAATGATCATCCGTGCTATTTTCAGGAATTGGCTATTTCCGCTTTAACTAAAGTGCTTGACATCATAACAAAGAGATCACACTTTGTTAACAACTCTGCTTACAGTCTCTCCCGACCTCATGAGTTGTCTTTGGATTATTCTTAACGTCATGTGAAGATAACTAATTGTTCTTCTATTGCCATGTTCATAGTCTACCGGTCTCCCTAAGCATATGACATAAATTGTGGAAAGTCCTTCGATCCATACGGATGTTCTCAATGCACTTTCGATCATTTTCAAACACTATCCTATCTAAGTTGACATGCCTCACTATATCTCTTGTAAGTATCCTCCCATTTTCTCTTTCTTATAGCTTTTAGCTCTAAAATTATCATAATAAACATCATACTCATCAATAACAACAACCGATCCAGTATATCCAATTGAATTAACAAATAGATGAGTACCCTCCTATCTCTGTCAAAGGAAGTCTGTCCATTTTCTGATATTGAAATAAACAACATATTAATAACATATTATTTAACCTAAACAAACAAATATAATAAAAGTACTATTGGAATTAAATAAATCAATCAACCTTTTTCTAAGGTCTAATAGCAATTAATTCTTTCTTGACAACCAATTATGTATATGCAATTTTTATAAAAGGTAATTTTTTTATGTACGCACATGAATACTACATACTGCCAAATGTAAAATCTTATAAACGTAAAAAAGAAATAACTGTAGTGACAGAAGGAAGCATCTTTAGAATATGATCTATAATTGGGGAGATAGATACTGAACAACTATTTTGTTTCTTCCGTACATGTCAGGATTGATGGAGGTAAGCAATCCAAGTTCATTATTTTTTGCATTCTCATTCTACTGTTAAGACAAAGGATGTGAATCTACTCGTACAAGAACCCCTAAAAATTTTCAAATTTCTAAAATCTCTAAAAAAATCCTATAATCTCCAAAATCCCTAAAAATTCCCAAATTTCTGAAAAACAAATTCCTAGAATCACTAGTTCCTAAAATCATTTCCAAGTTCGAAAACAAAATGTGATTTAGTAAACAAACAAAGTCATACAAAAATTAACAAAAATAGACAAAAATGGAGAAATTGGTAATCCATAACTATTCTTCAGAAAAGAGAACAATTGACAGAGCGAGAGAGAATCGAGAGTGTGGGAGAGCGAAGAGAGAGAGAGAGAGAGAGAGAGACAAGAATGTGTGAGCGAGAGCGAGAGAGAGAGAGAGAGAGCAGAGAGAAAGAGACGAAAATGTGAGAGAGAGCGCTAATAAATGAAAAAAATAGGAGAAAAAAACCGGGAGGTTTCTCAAAATTTAGGATGGCAAATGTTATGTGAACTTTTTGGTAATTTTATTTCCAGGTATCAAAAAATATAACCACCTATCTGTTAGGGAATATGTTTTCCATTTTCATGGATAAATAATTTATCCAGGTAGTCATATTTTTCGAGAATAAATTTTAATATGGTAAACCAAACGTGAAAATAGTATTCCAACCTTGAATTTTCTTGGACATACAAAAATTTCCGCATACCAAACGCCCCCTTAAAGTTAATAACTAAGTAATCAATTTTACCTAGTCATTCCTTTTGACCAACCAACTATCACTTTTTTAATATTTTTCATATTTGATAAAAAAATAGTTCAGAATAATGAAAAATTTTTTTAAAAGGTTTTCGTATATTTTTTGTTGATTTATTATTGTTCTTTTCGAAAGAGATACAAATTGGTAAATAGGAAATAATTATAAAAAAAAAAAAATGAAAATTTGGGAATGAATAATCTTACTAAGAAAAAGTAACTCCTACTATTTTCAAACCTCAATATAGTCCAACTAACCTGATGACATGTCAACCCATAATTGGCTATGGTACCTTGTAATCATAATATCTTGGTATCTATTGGGTTCCCCAAGAATTTTTCCAATCAAGATTTTGAATGATACCTTAGTAATCTCCTGCAAGGCGTCCGAAATAACGAACCCTAGTCTCCAAATATGTCTTTATTTAGAGAGAAACTAAAAAGCTGAACAAAACAGTCTGTGTTATTGCACATATATCATTTTCTTTTTGCATATATATGATATAGCCTTCTCTCTTTTTTGAGAAACCTCATCAAAGATAATCAAACTATCAACCAATCGAATAACTGGTGTCACAGAGTGACCATATAATATCTCCTCATCAATGAGAAAATGATGAACTCCAAAGTGGCATCAAGAAACGAAAGAAAAATAAACTGGAGATCAGGCTTCGTTGCAAGCGGTTTTATAATTTTAAATGGGTTTATTGAACAATCTCCTAAGCCAAGGGTTACACATACTTGTGTTGTGAGATGCAGACCAACTTCCATGTGAGCAAACTCTCACAAAGTCTCATTTTTCCTTAATTGCTACCACAGATCTCATCAGACTTGGACAAAGGTCTCCGTCTAACTTCCACATGAAAATATCTTGGTCATTCTTTTTATGTCTCATATAAATGCATGTTAAATTTCTTGTATTAGCACAACTCTTATTGTCCTTTATACCCTGTTCTGTAGAGCCTCTAACCTCTGTTGCTTCCTGTCAATTTTAGTAACTAATAACTCCACTGTTATAATTGATTTTCCTTCACAAAGATCTGTTTTCATTTTCTTTCCTCTAGTCCCATCACGTAGAATTCCATAGTGACTTATAAATTGAACTTGTAGCCTCCACCAATCCTGTTCAACTGTGAAATCTAATGTGGCGCAAATTTTGGGCATTGCAAAAGTTGATATATTATATAACCAAAAACTCCACAAGAACACGAGGCGATGATAAGAAGCAAGCTTGTATGCTCATATCTACCTTCTACAAGGCCTATACAAAATCTACCTACATACATATCTATCTTCTACAAAATCTATACAAAATAACACCTACATAAATGATAAATCCCAAAAATCTTCATAGAGAATCTCAAGCACCTGAGAGTTGACAAAATGAAATATTTGCAAAGTCCATATTAAATAGAACAGTGGCTCTACATGCACGACTTGTGATTAATAATACAACAATTATATTGAAAAGTCCCCTCTACTACTCACCAACAATACTAGATATACCAGCAAAGAATTGCAGCTTCCCAAGTTGAATTCCCCGCTATAGGATTATTTTTTGCGGTATGCACCTAAATGTTTTGCTGCCCCTGAAAAGGTTTAAATGACGCATTTCTTCTAATTTTAGGAAAACAACTGAATAGTAGTAGTAGACTATCCCACATATTTCCTTCGGAAACTTCCTAAAAAGGGCGTCATAGTCTCACGAGACTTCCGCTTATGCAAGGTGTATCGAGGGTCAAGATGAACACATACTTACCCAATATATATGGAGAGGCTCTTCATGTGACCCAAACCCGCATCCTCCCGGATGCAAGCAACAAGACTTTCTGCGCTTGTCAAGCTTGCTATTGGATGTCTTATAGGTTCCCTTTACACCAAACAGTTTAACTTCACAGTTGAACTTAAAAAACTATCTCGTTCAATCATTACATGTATTTCAGAACTTCTCGAACAAGGAGACTGTACTAGATTAAATGAGTTAAGTGCTTTTTGGTTAAAGCAAATACACACTGTTGAAATATATAATTGATATCTCCAGTTTTGGTTACATAATTGAATAAGAGAAGTAAAGAACATGCATCACCAGTTTGGGAGGGTTATGAGAAAGCAAAAGATAGGAATCTCCTGACCTATATTTCTCCTTTATTTTAATAGAACTTAAAAGCATGTTTCTTCCGATGGACGTTCACATGCATTGTGCAACTTAAATGTTAGGTTTCAAATAATATTGAACTTGCAAATAGGGTGAATGAGTTTGTGCACTAGCATCAATCTCCGTACAATTGACAGATAAAATTATTAACCATGCTCAGCTAACATGAAAAGCCCGACCAAAATCACCAAGCAGATCACCTAGCCACGCTTGAGCGAGAAGAGTTATATTATTAATAGTAGTCATTAATAAAAGTTATGAAGTGGTTTAAATTTTTATTCATGGTGGTCGTCTTGGAGAGAGTAATATTCGGTCTCGTTGAGCAAACAGTTTGGATTTATATATGGCTACTTCTGTATGGGTAATTTGGATGGAAAAAAATGCAAAATTGAGACAAGAGAATTAGTACTGATTCTTTACTTCTTCATGTCTTTGCTTTAATTAAATCATGGACAAAGAGTTATGTCACCCAAGAAATGAGCAGAAGTCCAACAATCCTCTTTACAGTGGTGCAGGTAGCGAAGATGAGAATTGACATGAATACCTTCATGATCGAGTAGCTTTGGGAAGAGGTTCTGTAGCTCCAGTGTTGCTCCCAGACTTATTCACCAGTAGTATTGGTTTCAAAGCTTCAGTACTGCTGCCTTTTTATTTTGTATTTATTTTTTTTTAACTCCAAAACAGCATTGTTGTTCTGTTGTGTTAACGAATTTTTTTACCGATTGGTTGTAGATGGGTTTTATAATATGTTGCACAGACACGGGAAAATGGTGTCCCTATACTTATCGTGTCCGTACCCATATCCATGTCCTTATTCATGCAAATAGGTGATGGTCTTGTACCTATTAGAAAATGTATGGATTCCATCTCCGTATTGTGTCCTTATTCTTAACCGTTCCACACATAGTTATATCATCGTTTGTAGACAGTTTTCCATTTTGATCTGCAAATAGATATTTGGTTTGGTGTTTGGTATGGGTAATCCTGGCTAAGTTCTTACCCATAAGCTCTAAAGAAAGGTTAGCTTAAATAAATTTACAATATTTGGTTTGTCTGGGGGCTTCTTAGATGAGTGCAGTGAGAATATTTTCTCAAATTTAAGATTGAACTGCGTCCCTTTTTTTCATTGGTTAAAAGAAGTATATAATTCTTCATAAGCAATAGCTTCATTCCTTACCTTATCAATTATTCCTTGTCAACTCGGAAGAACTAACACTCCAAATGGTTGCCATGTCAGTGTCTTTCTGTGTCGGACACATAATGGACACGACAAAGACACTCCAAAATACACAATGACAAGCCAAAAATAGTACAGTGGGCGTGTCGTGTTCGTGTTTGTGCAACATGGCTTGTCAAAAGAGGAGAATGAATCGAGTAACCAGTCCATTACCAACAATCAAAAGCAAAGCCTTATCCGACTTGCATAAACGAGAAACAAAAACACACATCTGTTCTCTAAAGCCCCAACTTCACAGACAAATCTAACTACATGCACACAGAATTTAGTCAAGCAGACAAGAAAAAGTAAAGGGATCATCACCTAATAATGCAAAATGCTGCCTCCACTTTCCGTCGGCTCTGGACATAAATCAGGAAGATCCACCGGCAGCGGCAGCACCGACCCCGAGTCCGCTCCTCAATAACTTGTCAACATACTTTCCCAAAATATCCACCTCTAGATTAACCTTCTCCCCGACTTCTCATCGGAATGACCACCTTCATCTGCGTATAAGCGACCAACATGAAATCAAAACAGTTCTCCTCCTCATAAACCCCGACCACGGTCAGGCTCGTCCCGTCCACCGTAATAAACCCTTTCGGCACGATGTACCGCATCATCCGGCGCGTCCACCCTGACCTTGACCCAGAGCGAGTCCTCCTCGGGGTCCACCGACACGATCTCTCCCGTGCAGTCGACGTGCCCTTGCACGAAGTGCCCCCCCATCCGCGTCGTCGGCTGCAGGGCCCGCTCCAGGTTCACCGGCGACCCCTCGGCCAGCGCGGAGAGGGAGGTCCGCCGCAGGGTCTCCGGGGAGAGGCCGACGGTGAACTCGGAGTCGTCGAAGCGGGAGACAGTGAGGCACGTGCCGTTGACGGAGATGGAGTCGCCGAGGCCGACGCCGCCGAGGACCGTGCTGGCGCCGATGCGGAGCTCGAAGCCGCCGGCGTCGGTGGGGCCCACGTGGCGGACCCTGCCCATCTCCTCTACGATGCCGGTGAAGATCGACCGGACGGTGAGGGCAGAGGCGGAGCGGATTTTGCGGAAGGGGGCTCTTCTTGTGGTTAGGGTTTTGGGGAGGAAGGAGGTTGCGGAAGTGAAGGAGGAGGCCATTTGTAATTTTTGTTCTTTCTCAAGGGTGGGTGACTGGAAAAGCTACGCGGACTGGAAGGAAGGGAATAGTGCGGGGAGATCTCGATATTTCGGGATATAGTAAGTCACGTGGCTAATTCATACATACAAAAGGCTTTTTTTAAGGGCACCACACCATTTACTTTGGGCTATTCCAAAATTTTTTGAAAAAATTACAAGTTTGCCATCAAAAAATTTTACTTGGGACTAGCCCAATTTATTTCCAGCAATCAGTCCTAGGACTGCCAGCAGGGTATGTTAGGACTGCCAGCGGGTTGACAGTCCTAACATATGTTAGGACTGCCAACTTAGTGGCAGTCCTAGGACTGCCAGCAAGTTGGCAGTCCTAACATATGTTTGGACTACCAACTTGTTGGCAGTCCTTGGAGATGCTGCTGCACCAGAATTCAATTCTCGCCGAAGGTCTGGATGCCGGCGGTCCTACCACTTCCCGACGAGCACACCGGGGAGAAGACGACGCTGGCGTCGTAGATCCCATCGCCGCCGCCGGGTGGGCAGTGGAAGCGCATCATCTCGTTCCCGTCGACCGCGCAGCGAGAGTCGGAGTCGGCGAGGGAGCGGATGGCCGAGCGGTAGTCGTCGAAGCGGGAGACGGTGCGGGGACCGGTGGATGGGGACGGTGAGAGACTGGAGGAGGAGGAGGAGGCGGAGGAGAGGAGGGAGGCGGCGGCTGGAGGCGGAGGCTGGAGGCGGAGGAGAGGAGGGAGGCGGCGGCTGGAGGCGGAGGAGGAGGAAGGAGGCGGCGGCTGGAGGAAGGAGGAGGAAAGAGGAGGAAAAAATCCTAAGTTTGGGATAGCCCCAAGCAATTTTCGGGACGTCCCCAGTAAAAGTTCCTCAAACTTGGGCTGTCCCCTAGTAAAATGACCCCCAGTAAAATGTGCGGTGCCCTTAGAAAAAGCCATACAAAAATCTAAATTATTCTGATGGATGGCATCCAAGATCCAACTATAGCGCTCTACCGTTTGCCCAACTTTTTACTAGATTTTTTTTGGACTATTTATAAGGGAACATCAAAACTTATCAGAACTAGTCATTCTTAACTTTCATTTATTTACAAGTTTGTCATTGAAAAAATTTACTCAGGACTATCCAATTCCTAGGTATAAAAGATAACTCTAGTTTTTTTTTCTCTCTTCTAATTTCTCATATATATTTTTCTCTCCAAACCCTAGTTTATGGATGAAACCCTAGTTGTAGAAGAAATTGTGTTATCAAATCTATCAAATCTATTTATCAATTAATCAATTTTTCTCCATTATTAAAAGAAATTATGGATCAAAACCCTAACTATAAAAAAAAATCGATTTGTTGAACAAGTTTATATCAGGACTGCCACAATTTTTGGCAGTCCTAAAATATTGAGGACTGCCAGGAATTGTGGCAATCCTGAAAGGACTTGCTGTACAACAGGACTGCCACAATTTCTGACAGTCCTAGAGATATTGAGGACTGCCAGTAACTGTGGCAGTCCTGAAAGTGACTTGCTGTACAGCAAGTTCCTTTCAGGACTGCCACAATTCATGGCAGTCCTAAAGTCGAAATTTTCGAATAAAAAACATATGTTAGGGTTTATTTCAATCTTGATAATATCGTGAAATATGCATTTTAGAGTTTATTTTCATGCATTCTTTGTGAGAAAAGAAGTATTTAAGGTTTATTTTCATGCATTTTAGGGTTTATTTAATTTTTGGGTGTCATCGAAATTGGGAATGATAAGAAAATTAGGATTTTGGTGGAGATGACGATGATGGAAATGGTGGAGAAGAAAAATAAGATGAGAAGAAAACTAAGGTTTTGATGAAGATGTGAGAATGAAAATGGTGGAGAAGAAGAAGAAAGAAGAAGAAGAAGAAGAAGAAGAAGATGGAGAGAAGAAGAAGAGAAGTTAGAGTTTTGGAAGAGAGAGTGAAACTTACAAATGAGAGTGAAATTTGGGGTTTTGGGGGGGGGGGAGTGTGGGGTTGGGACAGTCCTATGAGTAGAAAATTGGATAGTCCCAGTAATTTTTCCTCAAACATAAGCTAGCTCCAATCTTGGCTAGCCCTGATCAACTTTTGATGTGCCCTTATAAAAAGCCTTTCTTTGTTACTCTATTTATAAATTATTTTAGAGTACGTTTTGTCAATTTTGGTTCACATCGAAGCTACTTTAAAAGTACTAGTAAATGCACGTGCTTTGTCCGTATAATAACGTATAATAAGAATATTATTCAATTATAATCAAATATATCTTCTAACTCATGTGAAGTTTTTTTTCAACAATTTTTATACAATTTATTTAAAAAAAAGTAAAATGGACCGTGATATAATGACGTCTTAGACCGCTCAAACGTGAGCCGTTTTGAAGCCTCATTAATATAGTGGAATTTGGTTGAGTTCATTTTCCATGTTCACAAATTTAAAAAAATTTAACAATTTTTTATACAATTTATTTATAAAAAAAAGTAAAATGGACCGTGATATAATGACGGCTTAGACGGCTCAAAAGTGAGCCGTTTTGAAGCCTCATTATATAGTGGAAGATGGAAGAATAGTAAAAAGACTATATATTGTACGTAAAATAATTTTTTTCTTTTTAATCTTATCCAAATATAATTTACATATTTATATAATTTAAATTTGTTATTTATATATATATAGGTGTGTGTGCGTGTGTTAAAATTTATAGAAATTGAATTTAAATTTAATAATTTATTATGGATATATGTGAATAAAAGAGAGTATTCTGTTATGTGGAAGAAAAGTAGAAGGAGAGGGTATTCGTTACGCGAAGAACATGAGAGAAAATTTAAACTTATAATTTTTAGTAATTTTTACAAAATAAATGGTTGATGATACACATACGACTTAGACGGTTCATTTTTAGCCATTTCGAAGCTGCATTATATAGTAGAAGATATATTATAGTACAAAACATATATATTATAGTACAATAATTGTAATGTCAAATTTTTCTATGTGTTTTAAAATTGATGAAGGATTTTTCAAAAGATTAATTTATATAGCTTCTCTTCAGAAACTAAATAGCAAGGGCACTCAGATAAAACATGTTTTTTCTATTGTTGAATTATTTCTTTTACTTGAGTGTCTTGTTTTTATTATCAGGTAACCTATTGTTTTCTTAAAGGATTTAGTTCTAGAAATAATCAGTCTATTTCCAGAAATCTGTAGCGATCTTCTCAGTATTTCTAAATAGGTTCGGATCCTATGGTGGCAGAAATGTCTGTTATCCAAGTTTCTGATAAAGGTATATCATATTAGGATAATAATTTCGGCTAAATTATCTCACCTTGATCTTCGTTCAACAATTTTATGGCTCTATTTTGAAACAAATCATATCTATTAGATGTTTTAAAAGTAGATACTTCTGATAATGCACATAGGGATTCTCAGATAATAGCTAATGGATTGATTGGTTTGACAAAAACTATATTAGTAACTGAATAAGGAGGTTTATAAGGCCATCTTCAATGGCGATTTTTAAAATTAGATTTCTATCATTGTATAAGAAAAAACGAAAAAAGAAAAACAAGTAGATGAAAATCTCATAATCAACATATGGAGGTGGGTTAAAATCTCAACCACACCGATTACATTAATGGCCTTCTTATTTATAAGAAATTGAGTAACAATAAAGATAGAACAAAATAATCTAAGATAACAATAATATAATGAAGACATATCCTCATTATCCATAATGATTGATATGGATGAGTTGGAGGTTTGAATTGATAAGTTCAAATCTTAAACTTGTAATTGGTATGATCTCTAACATCTCCCCTCAAACTGTGCATGGTGGTTATGCACAGTTTGTAGCGTAATGATTCCATAGCAGTTCATCCACCATCTTGGACTTGTTTGAGAGAGAGAGAGAGAGAGAGAGAGAGAGAGAGAGAGAGCATCTTGGCTTGTTGAAGAGAGAGCATCAAGTTTAACTACCATCTTTTCTGTCCTTTATTTTTCTGGTATTGCTTCTAAGAGCTTCCTACACAGCATGGAGTGTTCTGATTCCACTCACGAAGAAGACGATCAGATGTGTGGGATTGTTTGAATTTGGAGTGTTGGGTTGTTTGGATTTGGGGATGCATCAGTGGGATTGTTTGGATTTGGTGTGTGGGGTTGTTTGGATTTGGTTTTGGTGCGGAATTTTTCGTATCGGTGGGATTTAGGATTGTTTGGATTTGGTATGTGGGATTATTTGGATTTGGTGTGATGCATCAGTATTTGGATTGAATTTTGTGTGTGGGATTGTTTGGATTCGGTGTGATGTATTTGGGGAGAGACAATGTTGTGTCGAGGTGATCACAGCCTGCTCTGATACCAAGAAGAAAAAAAAGAAAAAAGAAAAACAGGTAGATGAAAATCTCATAATCAACATATGGAGGTGGGTTAAAAACCTCAACCACACCGATTACATTGATGGCCTTCTTATTTATAAAAAAATTACGTAACAATAAAGGTAGAACAAAATAATCTAATATAACAATAATATAATGAAGACATATCCTCATTATCCATAATGATTGATATGGATGAGTTGGAGGTTTGAATTGAAAAGTTCAAATCTTGAACTTGTAATTGATATGATCCTCTAGCACTTGTCATTATACTTTATGGAAATTTCCATTCTAGTTGGTATAGTTTCTACATAGAAATTGCATATACAAAAAATACTCCTCAATGGTTCTCTATTTCTATCCTAGGTGTCACAAAATAAATGGTTCAATTTAATAGTGTGGGGCCCAATATTAATTGGTACGAGAGATGTATAATTTCTATGAGAGTTTAATGTAGAAACCCTCGTAGAAACTTTTCATCCTACATCAATGTCACATATGATAGAAATTGGCATAAAAACTACCATTGGAAGAAGTTTTTTCTAAAATGAATTTCTACCATAGAAATAGGGGAAATAGAAAACCCCATTGGATGGCCTAACATTTTCGTATTAGGATTATCGAGGGCTATCATATACCCTGGATATATGATAAATATTATGTGTCATACACCCATGTTTGGCTGGTTACTCCTAACATAGAGTCCATTTTTTGACTATATGAAGGAAATAATAATGCCTTGCTTTCATTGATGAGGGCTGTTTACAATATATATAGTGTCTACACGATTGGGCTTATGGGCCATATTTACACTAGTTACAAATATAATCTAACACCCCCCCCCTCAAGTTGGAGCATGCAAGTCACAAATGCCCAACTTGGGAAGTAAAGAATCAAAGACATGCTTTGCAAGGGGCTTGGTGAAGATGTCAGCCAGTTGAGAAGAAGTAGGAACATGCGAGGCTATTACTGCGCCATCTCTAATAGCATCGCGAACAAAATACAAATCCACCTCAATATGCTTATTGCGCTCATGAAATACCGAGTTCTGAGCCAGGTGCAGGGCAGACTGACTGTCACAATACACCGACATAGCAGACTCCTGGCGAACGCCCAAACACACCAATAACTCCTTCAACCATTTCAACTCACAAACAAGCGCAGCAAGAGATCGGTATTCAGCTTCAGCGGAAGATCGGGAAACAGTTGGTTGTTTCTTGGTCTTCCAAGAAATAGGAGACCCCCCAGAAACACCAACCAGCCTGTAACAGAGCGACGAGTCAAGGGACAACTGGCCCAGTCGGAATCACACCAACCAGAAAGACGGAGATCACAATCAGTTTTCAAAAGAATACCCTGTCCTGGTGCTGCTTTGAGATATCTGACAACTCTCAAAGCAGCATGCCAATGATCTTGTCGAGGCTCCTGTAAGAATTGAGATAAGATATGCACAATATAGGCTAAGTCAGGGCGAGTAAATGATAGATAAATCAACCTTCCAACCAGCCTCCGATAAGTCTCTGCATCCGCCATCTTTGGACTAGTCGATTCTGTCAACTTGTGATTGGGCTCCATGGCAAAGCCAGCAGGTCGAGACCCAGCAAGCCACATTATAAAATGATGTCCAAAGCATACTTCCTTTGTCACAAGGAAATTCCTTCTGCACTCCGAGCCACCTCGATGCCAAGAAAGTACTTCAACACACCAAGGTCCTTCATGTGAAAGCAAGAACTAAGGTACTTTTTGAAAGCATCTAAAGCACCTGAGTTATTACCAGACACAATTATATCATCCACATAGATCAAAACATGCAACTCTACCTTCCCTTGAAAAAGGAAGAAAAGGGAATAATCGGAATGAGATTGAATAAATCCATAGGATATCAGAGAAGCAGTAAGCTTAGTAAACCAACAACGTGGTGCCTGTTTCAATCCATATAGAGACTTACGCAGGCGACACACTTTGTTGGGTTCACTATACGAAAACCCTGGCGGCAACTTCATATACACTTCTTTTGTCAGATCTCCATGAAGAAAAGCATTGTGCACATCCATCTGGTGCAAAGTCCAGCCTCTCACAGGTGCAACAGCTAGGGGTGAGCATATAACGGTTTGAAAATCGAAAATCGAACCAAACCGAACCGAAATATGACAAACAGTTTGGTTTTTTCGGTTATCGGTTCGGTTTACGGTTTAAAATTTTGAAAATTTGAAATAACGGTTCGGTTTTCGGTTCTTCATCCGAAAAACCGAACCGAACCGAAAACCGATTTAGATTTAGTAATTTATCAAACTACCCACAATATACATATATTAATGTTTATTAATCCCTAACTGAGCGCACTCTCTTCTCCTATTCTATGTCGGTGCTTCTTTGAGTACTCTCTCTATCTACCCTCAATCTATATATACTAATATCTTTCACTCTATATAATATAACAATTCATAAATACAATAATGTCATATATTTTTTTAAAAAATTTTATTTAAATAGGCTCATTTTGCTAAAAACTTGAAGGCCATGCACATTGATCCATGAAACCGAACCGACCGAAAACCGAACCGAATTAATTCGGTTCGGTTTTGTTCGGTTTTTACAAAAATGGTTCGGTTTTCGGTTTTGAGAAATACGGTTTATGGTTATTTCGGTTTTCACATATTCGGTTCGGTTTGAACCGAACCGAACCGATGCTCACCCCTAGCAACAGCCAAGAACGCCCTAACAGTAGGCATCTTAAATACTGGGGCAAATGTCTCTGAATAGTCTATCCCCTCAACCTGATGATTACCGAACACAACCAGTCGTGCCTTTAAGCGCTCAATACTGCCGTCGGAGTTGTACTTTATTTTGTACATCCATCTACTTCCCAATGCTTTCTTACCATGAGGCAATCGACAAGACTCCATGTCCCATTATCTTCTATAGCCTGTATTTCAGTTTGCATAGCCGCGTGCCAGCCTGAATCTCGCGAGGCCTGGCGATATGAAGTAGGCTCAACACCTGCAGTGATAGCTGCAAGAAAATCTCTGTGTCCAGCAGTAAATATGTCATAATTTAGAAATTGTGTTAGAGGATACGAAGTACCTGAGGAAGTGACGGGAACAGATAAACTGTGGTGAAGGGGGGACTTTTACTTCGAACATCATTCGTCACAAATCCTGTAATCGTACTGGCTGTGATTTCTTTCTCATTCCTCTTCCCAATACTACCTCGTCGGGCACCTCTGCCAACACTGTATCCCCTGTATCATCAGTAGTGTCCGCATCACCCCCAGCAGACTCTCATGTCAATTCTTCTGCAGCTACCTGTGCATCCTCGCCACTCGGTGCCGAGCCGCCAGCAACCACTCCGGCCTCAGCAACCGAAGCCGGCACCATTCCAAAAGCCTCTATATCGTCTCCCGGCACCTTAACAGATGTATGAGGTGTCGCAGAAGACATCTCGCTAGCAGAGCCACACCTAGGAAATTCTTTTTCATAAAAAGTAACATCACGGGACACAAAAAATTCATCAGTCTCCAAATCATACAGTTTCCATCCCTTTTTATCAAGTGTATACCCAACAAAGATACATTTATTACTCCTGCTAGCAAATTTATCATGTTGGGATTTCAAATCATACGCATAGCACAGATAACCAAAAATACGTAGATGATCATACGAAGGAGCCGAACCATATAAAACTTCATAAGGAGACTTAAAATGCAAGATACTAGAAGGTGTTCTATTGATCAAATAACATGCACTCAGAACACATTCCCTCCAAAAATTTACAGAAAGAGAACCCTGAAATCTCAATGCCCTGGCTACATTTAAAATATGTCGATATTTTCTTTCCACCCTTCCATTCTGCTGAGGTGTCCCAACATAGGACGTTTGGAACAATATACCTTGAGATGAAAAATAATCTCCTAAACAATTAAATTCAGTACCATTGTCACTCCGCACACGACGTATATCAGCCCCAAACTGACGCTTCACCATAGCAATGAATTTAAGAAACATAGAATAAACAGCACACTTATCCGTCAATAAAATAACCCAAACAGCTCTAGAAAAATCATCCACCAAAGTCAAAAAATAGCGTGCCCCATTAGATGACGGAACACGATATGGTCCCCACAGATCACAGTGTATAAGTTCAAAGCATCTCAAAGCACGACTACTACTATCAGGAAAAGCATCACGAGTCTGTTTGGCTTTTGATGACAAATATCACAAGCCTTATGAGAAAACACACTAGTACCAAAGATAAAAGATAAAGTCTGCATTACTTTATCTGAAGGATGTCCCAGTCTACTATGCCAAACCTCGGAATTACTCTCTCTGTATGCCAGGATCACCGAAGCCAAAGAAGGTTGGAACCTACCCCAAGAAGTAAAGTCCACCCCTTTGTTCACCTGCTCCAATCACCATCCTCGTACTTCGATCCTGAACAAAACACAAATTAGGAGTAAATAATATATCACAATTTCTGGCACCAATCAATTATGGGACAGAGATCAAATTGCAAGTCAACGTCGGAACATAAAGAACATCCGTCAACACCAATGAAGCAGTCAAGAATACTTTGCCTCTCAGAACAGCCTCAATAGTGCTCCCATCAGGCAAAATCACAGGACAGACAGGGCCCTCAAAGCAATCAACTAAACAGTCACGAGAACCTGTCGCATGAAGAGTAGCCCCAGTATCGAATATCCAAGTGACAGAAGAATTCTTACCCATCAGACGATCAGAGTTTGAAGAACTAGGGTTGGAAGGATTATCGTTACCCAGCAAGCTCATCAGTTTCTATACTGAGTACAGATTATATTTGTAACTAGTGTAAATATGGCCCATAAGTCCAATCGTGTAGACACTATATATATTGTAAACAGCTCTCATCAATGAAAGCAAGGCATTATTATTTCCTTCATGGTATCAGAGCCTCCAAAAAAACCCTAACCGTCATATTCACCATCCTCGATCCGATCTCTACGCGCCCGATGCGCCCGACGCGCCCGACGTCGGAGTTGACGGACGCGCTCGATCTCTACGCTCCCGACGCGCCTAACGCGCCCGATCCGGAGCCGCCGATCCCCTACGCTCCCGTCGCACCGATCCGACGACCCGACACGCCCGTCGATCAGCGACGACCTGACGCGCCCGCCGATCAGCGACGACCCGACGCGTCCACTGATCCCCTACGCGCCGATCTCCCTAATTCCTATGCGCCCGATCCGGCACCGCCGACCCCTACGCGCCCCCTACGCGCCCGATCCGGCGCAGCCGACCCCTACGCGCCCGATCCGGCCCACCAACAGCGGCCGATTCTTCGGTATTGTACTTATTTTGTACATCCGACATCCGCGCCGCTCGCCCCTACGTGCCAGATCCGGCGCCGCCGACCCCTACGCGCCCGATCCGGCGCACCGGCAGCGGCCGATTCGTCGACGTTGTACTTTATTTTGTACACCCGACATCCGTGCCGTTCGCCCCTACGCGCCAGATCCGGTGCCCCTGATCGCGGCAGGTTCGCCGTGAACCCCATCCAACAGCGGCCGATTCACCGCCGACCCCGTCCATCAGCGGCCGATTCGTCAGAGTTGTACTTTATTTTGTACACCCGACATCAGTTTAGTTTGTTTTTAGAATCTATCCTTTTTTTTAATCTATCCTTTTTTTTGTACACTATATGATTCTATCGTCACTAATCATGACCAAAATTTTAGAATCTATCCTTTTGTTTTGAATAAAGCAGCAATTTTTTATCTGAATAGCTCCAAGATGCAAATATTTATATATATATATATATATATATATATATATATATATTTTTACCATATTTTTGCCTAAGTTTTTTTTTAAAATTCTATGCTAAGGTAAAATATGTAGTTTAGTTTGTTTTTATTCTCCTGGTGAAGAAATATTTTCATGGAATCTTTCAAAAATATAGGTTTTCTGTTTAGAAAAAAGCATAGAGGAGAAAAATGAGTTTTTTTTTAGGGTGTCCACTTTTAATGGTGCTTGCCTCCAAGGGGGCTCGAACACGCGCCACTGCGTCGGGGTGCTCCATCGTTCCCAACGGGCTATGGCCACGGGGACAAAAAATGAGTTAGTTCTATATCCCATTTGTTTCTATTTTGAGATATTTAAGATCTCTTATATTTTCTTCATTTATTCTAGACTTTTTCCTTGTGTATTCTCAAGATTAAAAGCATTATTATCTTCTTATATCACTCTCAACTTCTCACATGTACCAAATTTTAATTCTCCTGAAGGTTAGGAGAAGATCTTCTGAATCATTTTCAGTGTAACTTGATATTCAGAATCAGACAGAGATTCTAATTCAAATATTATCTCAATCTCTATCATTTATGCTTTCCCCTAAGCATATTTTATAGTCGTCATTTAGAGTAGTTACATTGATATTCTAATATTTGACTTTATATTTGCATTCATTAGCAAAGTGTCCTACTTTGCCATATACAAAACACTTACATTTAGACTTAGGTTTCTAAAGTTTGAAGTTTCGTCTATAATTACTCTGTTTATGATACCTCTTCCTATATTGTCTTTGTCTACGAGACTTCTTGTATTTTTCTTTTTTTGAACTGCATTCATATTCAAAGCTTTCTTAAAAATAGAATCAAAGTAAGATAATCCCATTTTTTATTTCTTATATCATTTTAAACATGTTTAAGAGCCTTTTGCTCATAACAGCAGTTTTTTAAGACTTATAATACACATTGTATATGATATCATAGAATATCCGTGTATACATGTATTGTAGTAGCATAAGTTGAGGTTACTTTGAACTTGTATAAGAACTAGCTGTATGTGTAATCATAACAATCCGAGGCCTAACATATGTTTATACTCCTCCGTACATAATCATTCCAGGACTTGGAAATTTTTGGAAAAAAATAATATCAATATTGCCAAGATTCTGCCGGTATGTTGACTATTCTTTTTCCATGCCATGGCAAATTCTTCAAAAGAACACATATTAAAAAGTCTCCTTCTGTGGGGATCTTGGACAGCTTCTTCAACTATAGAAGATTTATCTAGAATTGTTGTCTACTATGTCAGCTAAAATAGGATTTACAAATTAACAAGTGCTTTTGCCTTGGACTCAAAATTGTAAAGTTTAGTTCTCATATTTTGGTAAGCTTGCTCTTGCTCGAACAAAAGTAACCAATTTTGTAGTATTCCCCGAAGATGGGTAGCAAAAATCAAGTATTCTTTTACAACCCAATCAGAATATTTGTTTTCATGTCCTGATATGGCATGTGCCCGATTGTTAATCGCTTGGTAATGTTTAACTAAAGGAACATTATATATGTTTTAAAAGTAACCATGGGAGGTAGAAAGTTCTCTCATAGCTCCAGATTGATAATCTAAATGACCCCAATCATCTTTCTCAGTTCTATATTTTTTGCAAAATTGTTACTACCAATAGTAGTGGCCATTTCACTACGGACGGGTTGCAAAAAGTTTCACTCTTTTTTTAGGTTTGTTAAAATCAATTTTCTGTGTCCAATGTTCCTCAATTATCATAGGTTGAGAATAATTAGTTTTCTTAAAAAGTTTTCTATGTTTTCATAAGATCTTGAATTGCATGCAACAATTCATTATTTGGTTTTCAAGATACTTCATCTGAAGATGTTCTATCACTGATTTATTTATTTCAAATAAATCTAGATTTTTGTTTAGATTGTTCTAAAACATGTACCAAATGCTTATATTGTCTTAAAAGCTTTTGAGTTTCAATTTTAGAGGAAAACTTTAGGTCATTAGATTAGTGCAAAAATTTCATCATCCCTTTGGATGATATCTCTCTTTTCCTTTTGAGGAAACCAGATCTAAAGGAGTCTTATTAATTTAAAGACTATCGTTGGCTACTTTATTACTAAGTTGAAATTTTTATGATAAACTTTATGGAGTGGGAAAGTTGGTCTGGAATGTGTTTAACATTCCTGCAAGGTGTTCATTAAATCTCGTTGACTTAACTTCTGCTTTGTGAATGTGGTTACAATGAAAATATGTTTCATATGTATCTATATCAATGTATATTTCTTGCAGTGTAAGTACTTTGACTTATATCTACGTCTTTTTATAAAATTTGGTTTTGTAGTTCCTATGGTTGTTATTTCTTCATTACTTATGAGCCACCACTATGTATTGCAAGTTGCTCATACAAGAACGAAAATGTACTTTTAAGATTTTTTTATGCTTTTTCTATTTTGTATAAAGGTTCTAAGTCATTTCCCATTTTATTTTATGGTTGATTTACATGTTTTGATTTTACACAAACCGTATCATTTTATTTGGAATGTTGCTTTGGAAATTGAGGTATGACCAAGAAAAGTCAAGTTTTACATTTGCATCTGAGTAATATTCTATGATATTAGGGTGTCTAGTATAATAAAGTTTATAATCTAGAGTTCTCTTAAGATATCTAAATACTCTGTCCAATGCAATCCAATGTGACTGGTTTGGGTTACTAGTATATCTACTTAGTCTTCCAATAGCAAATGCAATATCACGTCTGGTCCTATTTGTTATGTGCAAAAGAGACCCTATCATTTGTGAGTATCTATGTTGTTCTATAGATGATCCTTCATTCTTCTTGAGAACAACATTACTGTCATAAGGAGTAAGGGCAGGAATTTTGTCAAAATACTCAAACTTCCTTAGCATTTTCTCAATTGAATGTGCTAAGGATAGAGTATAACCTTCTTTGCATTTGGACACTAGCATTCCTAGGATCAAGTTTGCTTCACCTAGGTCTTTCATATCAAACTGGTTAGACAAATAATTCTTAGTATTATTTATCAGTTCCAGTGAAGATCCTAAAATAAAGATATCATCAACATACAAGCATAAGATGACACAACTTCTATTTGTAATTTTTGAATACAAATATTTGTCATTTATTTGGCACAAAACCAAATTTTATAATGACTTTGTCAAATTTGTTGTGCCATTGCCTTGGAGCATGTTTTAGGCCATAAAGTGATTTTACCAATCTACAAACTTTCTTTTCTTGACCTTTAGCAATGAAACCTTCAGGTTGCTCCATATATATTTCCTCTTCTAAATTTCTATTTAGAAATGTTGTCTTACATCCATTTGATGGATCAGCATATCATGAATGGAAGCTAAGGCTAGAAGGGTTCTAATAGTGATCCTAGCTATAGGAGAGTAGGTATCAAATAGTTTAATCCCTTTTCTGGGTAAAACATTTGGCTACTAGTTTAGCCCTGTATTCCTCTATGGTATCATCGGATCTAAGTTTCTTTTTGAAGATCCACTTACAACCTATAGGTTTACTACCTAAAGACAGATCCGCTATAAACCAAGTACTATTCTCCATAATGAAGTTATACTCATTGTTATAGCTTCTTTCCAGAAAGGGATATCAGGAGAAGATATGGCTTCTTCATAAGTTGAGGGATCACCCTCTATAAAAAATATAAAAAATTCTCTCCTAAATTCTTTTCAATCATTGTCACGACCTGCACCCATTGTGAGGGTACGAGTACGTAACAGCGCCCAGCCTACGCCGCAGTGTCGGCGATAGAATGTTGTTCTAAGTCTCTAACTAACCATCAACTCATGCAGTATATAATGTACTCATCATGATCAACTCCGAACGGAGGACAAGTATAAGATATGGTGTATCTCAATCACAGTCTAAGCACGATAAGTAACACAGAATTGTAACTAAGAATTGAAGACAAAATAAATACTGAAATAATAACAACATCTGAATAATCTCAAATACATCTCAAGTCTCAATTCTATACAACAAGCTCTAAATGAAATAAATGCAAGTCTACTAAACTAAATCCCGATCACTCCTGAATGTCGGGGCCAAAGGTAGCTAAACCATCTCCTGGACAGTAACATGTAGGGCACGTGTCCTTAGGGCAAACATCTGTAAAATTTTCAACAGGTCCAGTCAGGACAGGAACGAGCACATCTCATCTAGAAAACTCAAGTAAATGACAGAGAACTATAAAGCAGTTATAGGCAGTTGTATTGATGAAAATGGCAGTTTATATTCAGGTGATGGTAAGAAAGACATAAAGTGCAAGGAAAAAAAATAACTAAACAAGAGAAGAATCATAGCAATGAAGACTGTAAAAATAGAACTAGCTGAACCAGGGTAATATGATATAAAGTCCAGGCAACAATGTAGACCAGTATAACTCCAATGTAAGTCCAGTACAGGATGAATCTCATACAAGATGAATCCAGTAAGGGACGATTCCAGTTATAGTGATCAATGATTCCAGGGTGAGTCCAGCCTATACTCTAGCAGTGTTTTTTAAAATGCCAAGTTCGACATGTAAAAAGCTGTGGGTAATCAGGCACACCTCTCACTGATCAGGCGAGAGATGGCTATGCTTCCAGTAGATTCCAGTAGGGAGATTCCAGATTGGGGTATGTCTACATGTCTTACTCTAGTATTTCCCCTTCCAGCAAGTGAATCCAGAATTCCGACACAATAATTCAAGATGAGTCCAGCCAAAATATAATGATACCAGTAAATGATTCCAGTAAATGATTCCAGTTAAATGATTCCAGTAGGTGATTCCAGTAATAGAGATGATACCAGTAATAGAGGCCAGAAAATAAAAGTGTGTCGTATACATGAATCCAGAAATATCCACACGTGTTGTAACAGAGAATCGCATACAACTAACTAGAACTGAAGTACAGTAATTAAAAAGTAAATGAGAGAACTATCAGAGAATGTACTCGCCTGATACTCTGAAAAGAGTAGTGTAATATCAGATGCCTGTACCAGAGTCACAATGTCCTAAACAGAATATTATGGGTCATGATATGTAAAATACAAGAGAATTGAAAGCTACAATGCAAACTATATGATTTATAAGCCAATCTAGGTCAAAGTCAACTCTAAGTCAACCTGGCCAACTGTCTAGGTCAAACTAGGTCAACACTCTAGTCAACTAGGTCCATCCTAGTCCAGTCAAGTCTCACTAGGCCTAACCAAGCCTAGGCTAGCAAACACACACCAATTCAAGTCACACTAGTCTACATTACCCAACACTCATGTGTATATATTCCTTGTACACAAGACTACACAAAGGTCCCCCCCTAGGCTATGCTACCTAAACTATATGCTATACACCCATATAGGCAATACACACATATCAATTCCCATATATATATACATTCTAATTATATGGATAATGTAAAATATCTATATTATACTACATATATCACACAAGCTATATACCATATATATATATATATATATATATATATATATATTATATATATATATATATATATATATATATATATAATATATATATTTTTGGCAATGCATATGTATGTGTGTCATGTGAGGGTGTGTGTGTCTAGTGACAGGTTTGATAGGTTAGTGTGTATCATGTGTTTAGGGATATGAATCAAATGACAGTGGCTATTGTATAAATGAGTGTGTGTCTCTAATACATGTGAGTATGTGATATGAGGATGAGTGTAGAGGATGTGTGTAGAGGGTGTCCCTGTGGTACAATGTGTGGTGAGCTATAGGAATCAGTCCTAGGTAATGCAAACAGTGGCATGGTGTGTGTTTAGAGATAGGTTTTAGTCAATGTGGGTGTAGAGGACATAGGAAAACAGGGGTGTGTAGAGTAGGAATGAAATATCAGTTTTCTTTTCAGTTTAAAGACAGTTTTGTGTGTGTGTACATGTGTAAGTGAATCAAATATGGCAATTAAAGATTAATAAAATCAGTTTTCAGTTTGGGAATTCTCAGATTTAGTCTTCAATTCCAATCCCAGGTTAACTTAACCCATCCCAACCAAATTCTCAGGTTCTCTAGTTCACTTGACAGCCCACTGTTTCAGTTCATTCAAACAGTCCAATCCCTAACCCAAATCAGTTTTCAAATTCAAACAAATCTCAGTTTTTCCCATATCCTTTCATTCACAGTTCCAAATAAGCCTGAACTATCATGCCTTGCATTCAATTACAAAAGGAAAACAAGGAATTTATGGACTGAATTCTCAGTTTCTAGATTTTGCAATTTACCCAAGCCACAGTGTAATGAACCTATATATGCATGCCTACTGCAGCTGCTATGCCACTGCTGCTATGCACTGCAAACCAAAGCAGGCAAGCTACTTCTGCAAAGCAATGCCAAAAGCCAAGCCAACCAAAACCAATGCTCTGCTAATGCAAGCCAGGCCAAGCCAAGGCTGCTGTTATGCCACTGCTATGGCACCTACTGCTATTGTAACAGCTGCTGCAAACCCTTCTCAATTCAATTCCCAGAATTTATCCGACAACAGCCAACCCAAAACTATTGAACCCTCAAAACAAGGAGAAACATAAACCCCACAGTCTCAGGAAATCGAGCATATCAAAAGACAGTGCACACAATAAAAAAAAACATTTTGAAACTCAATGCAAAACCCAACCACAAATGATACCAAGCTCAGGTATTTCACAACCCAACTGCAGCATCCAGATCAATTAGTAGCCTAGAGGGTGTCACAATGTGAATGGGTGTAATACAGTCCATTTGTAGTGGACCAAGGCCAAGTGGCTAAAATGCAAGGTGCAACAAACAAGTACAGTGAGTGTCATGTACAGTGAATGTGTGGCATGTAGAGTGAGTGAGTGTAAATATCAGAGAATTGAACTATGAGTGACTGAACATACATAAATCATCCCTCAACTGAACACTCAATCAAAAGTTAACCTACATTCAAACTCAGAAAATCGAAATCTGTTTGTTTGTACCAGAACATTTAGGGAAAACCAAAATCAATCATGAAATCCTTAGGCTCAGCTTGTAAACTAAATCCCAGGTTAACAGTGTTTCAGGAATTCCTATGACAGGGGTTATAACTCAGTGTAATAGGATAATGAATTCAGTGTGTGTAGATGAATGGGCTAGGGTGTGTGTGAGCATGACGGTGTAAAGTGTCCTGTGACATGGGTATTCTCAGAATTTGAAGGGTATATGGGTGTGTACTTGTGTGTGTATGCAAAATAGGAAATGCAGAACTTAGCTAACAGTGTAGGGAAGGTTGTGTGTACAGATAACAAAGTGTGCAATTGATCTCAATTCAGTAAAACTCAAATCACTCAAATATAATCAATAAAAACTCATTTGAAAATCTAAACTCAGTTCTCATGTTGAGTTTAACCAACTTCAGTAACATACATACAAAATCGAACCCAAACAACCCAAATTACTCATGCAACCATAATATCATACTTGTGTCAGAGGGGTACACGTGTGGGGGTGTAACACACGTGTCCAAGGGTCGAGTCGTGTCCCAAGACATGTAAACCAACTGTGCCAGGACACTGGTATCAGAAAAATAAAAGGGGAAATGCAAAATTTGAAATCAAAACATTCAAATCAACATACAACACATGTCAGAGGGTGCACAGACATTGGGAAATGTCCTTCGTGTCCAAGGAGAGTCCCTCGTGTCCATAAATTAGGACACGAAGTATCCAAGAGCCACTGAACACAGTGTCAGAGACAGTGCAATGCACTGTCTCGTGCATGTGTCGAGCCACAAAGGACACGACACACACATCTCCACGTGTCGTGCACGTGTCCATAGTTAGGGTAGGTCTAGGTGTTCGTGTACACGTGTCTGCCTTGTGTCCACGTGAGTCGTGTCCAAAGGAAACATGTGTATCATGAACAATTTCGTACGTGCACAGTGTGTGCGTGATCCGTGCGAGATCGAGAACTCCCTCGATACTCGATCATATCTTATGAAACTTTGTGGGTGGTATATCAGTCATAGCCCCTAGGTCTTGACAAAATATGGTGGTGTCTCGTGTCGTGTCCAGTGAGAACTGGACACGAGGTAGCAGGACAGTGTGTGGGGGTATACACAGTGTGTTCGTGTCCAATTTGGACACGGACATGACACAGTTTCGTGCTCAGAAGGACACGAAATCAATAAACACATATAAAACAAGATTTCCATTCAAATACTTTTCAAAAATAGCAAATAAATTCCCTTTGTGACATTTAAACAAACACCTACAAAACAAAACGACACGTGTCCGATACGGACACCAAACGGACACGAATTCTACCCAAATTTCGGAGACACCTAGGGGACTCCTAGATCTAGCCCTACATACAAAGAAAACTGAAATATAAAACATTTAGAGGGTTTTACCTATGTGTGCAAAAAGCTTAGAAAAGCTTCAAATGGGGGATTCTTCCTCTTGGTGCCAAAAGCTCCAAATTGTTCCAAGCTGGATTAATTAAATTCACATTCAGAAAATAGGAGGAAATTAGGTTCTAATGCAAGAAACTAGGATTAAAAAGGAATTAAAATGAATTTATGGGGATTTTTGGAAGGGGGACAATACCTTTTCTTTTCTCCAAGTGTTGGAATGAAAAAAGAGGCAACCCTAATGAATAAGTGTTTAATAGGGTGGGGATCCCTATGTGGCTGGTTACTTAGGGTTTGGTTAGGGTTAGGGCTTCTAGTTATGGGCCATGGGCCAAGTCTTGATCAAATAAAACATTAAGGCATAAGCCATTTCATAAAATCATAAACCATGACTTAAATGCACTAAACCAAATCCCCTCATTCTAAAATTAGTTTCTAATGACTAAATGAGGTTAACCTAAGTTAGACTAGGGTTACCATAGCTAGGGTTAGCTTCTAGGCTAGTTCACTAGGTCTCAACAAGTCAAGTCAACCTAGAATTCACCAATTCCATAAATCATCAAATAATTCAAATAAGTCAAAATGACCAAAATACCCCTAGGCTAAAAATGATAATTAATTATCCTAATGCATGGTTAGGCTTTAGTCACGCAGTCTCTACGGTTTCACTAGCAGCACATCAAAATCACAAGTCATGACTTAAACCAGTTTTTAAATAGTTTAAAAATAATTAAAAATTACCAAAAATCATAATGTGAAATAGATATCAATGAATAATATTTATAATTATAAAATTTCAAAAATACCCTCATCTGGAAAACTGGGTGTTACAATCCTACCCACCTTAGAAAAATTTCGTCCTCGAAATTAAGATGATCGCACCTCCACTAGGTCAAACCCCCAGCAAATCAAAGTCGAAGCAACACAATCCTACTGGTCGTGATTTCACGGTCTCGAACAGGTAGCTACGCTATCTAGGCAATCACAAGCAATATCCTGGCGTGTACTAATGGAATCACACAACAAGATGGAAAGAAGAACAGGAAGACAGACCTGCTAACCCGTCACCCGTAGCGTCGGTCTATTCGACTGTCAGCACATAAGCCTTGCCCCTCTGGGGTGTATCCCTCTGTTGGTGCGGGGCACGATGCCGCGCTACAGGTGGCCTAGCTCCCTCTATCCAATCCATGACACTCAAGTAATACTCACCCTGATATTCTACTCAAATTCTCTAGGGCCATCTATATGGTATCTATCCTGCAATCTAATAATCATACCCGTCTATCCAGAACCATGTCACCAGAATCCTTGTCACACCATAAGTATGGCTGCGATAATCCATAGAGTCCACAACTAATGTACATACATCTAGAATAATAGTATTTAAAATTTTTGCATTGCCGCTAGCTTGGCTGCGAAAACTTTAAATTCCCACACCCAAAAATACATCCAAAATCGGACTCTATCTCATCGCCCAACCAACTGATATGGCCGTAGAAGACTCTAGATTTCATGACTGAGGCAACCTAGCCAATAATGCTATCCTAGTAGAAAATCAAGTCAATAATGAATGCCAAGAATCAAATTCAACGATGAACAAGGAAGATAGACAGATACTATCAGAATCAAATTTCGAGATAGTTTATAATGAGATTCTCAAGGGTCATCCCAGGAATCTTCTCAAGTAGTCCTAACTGTGATTGAGTGCCTCTCGGTAAAGCCTATCTCTCAATCCTACCGCAGGCTCGCAGCAGTACAACTAAGTCGCCATACTACCACGATATCGCACTAATGCGACTCTCGACCTGCATGGGCCACCACTAAAAACGTGTCACGACCCGCACCCACTGTGAGGGTACGAGTACGTAACAGCCCAGCCTACGCCGCAGTGTCGGCGGTAGAACGCTGTTCTAAGTCTCTAACTAACCATCAACTCATGCAGTATATAATGTACTCATCATGATCAACTCTGAACGGAGGACAAGTATAAGATATGGTGTATCTCAATCACAGTCTAAGCACGATAAGTAACACAGAATTGTAACTAAGAATTTGAAGACAAAATAAATACTGAAATAATAACAACATCTGAATAATCTCAAATACATCTCAAGTCTCAATTCTATACAACAAGCTCTAAATGAAAATAAATGCAAGTCTACTAAACTAAATCCCGATCACTCCTGAATATCGGGGCCAAAGGTAGCTAAACCATCTCCTGGACAGTAACATGTAGGGCACGTGTCCTTAGGGCAAACATCTGTAAAATTTTCAACAGGTCCGTCAGGACAGGAACGAGCACATCTCATCTAGAAAACCCAAGTAAATGACAGAGAACTATAAAGCAGTTATAGGCAGTTGTATTGATGAAAATGGCAGTTTATATTCAGGTGATGGTAAGAAAGACATAAAGTGCAAGGAAAGAAAATAACTAAACAAGAGAAGAATCATAGCAATGAAGACTGTAAAAATAGAACTAGCTGAACCAGGATAATATGATATAAAGTCCAGGCAACAATGTAGACCAGTGTAACTCCAATGTAAGTCCAGTACAGGATGAATCTCATACAAGATGAATCCAGTAAGGGACGATTCCAGTTATAGTGATCAATGATTCCAGGGTGAGTCCAGCCTATACTCTAGCAGTGTTTTTTAAAATATCGAGTTCGACATGTAAACGGCTGTGGGTAATCAGGCACACCTCTCACTGATCAGGCGAGAGATGGCTATGCTTCCAGTAGATTCCAGTAGAGAGATTTCAGATTGGGGTATGTCTACATGTCTTACTCTAGTATTTCCCCTTCCAGCAAGTGAATCCAGAATTCCGACACAATAATTCAAGATGAGTCCAGCCAAATATAATGATACCAGTAAATGATTCCAGTAAATGATTCCAGTTAAATGATTCCAGTAGGTGATTCCAGTAATAGAGATGATACCAGTAATAGAGGCCAGAAAAATAAAAGTGTGTCGTATACATGAATCCAGGAATATCCATACGTGTTGTAACAGAGAATCGTATACAACTAACTAGAACTGAAGTACAGTAATTGACAAGTAAATGAGAGAACTATCAGAGAATGTACTCGCCTGATACTCTAAAAAGAGTAGTGTAATATCAGATGCCTGCACCAGAGTCACAATGTCCTAAACAGAGTATTATGGGTCATGATATGTAAAGTACAAGAGAATTGAAAGCTACAATGCAAACTATATGATTTATAAGCCAATCTAGGTCAAAGTCAACTCTAAGTCAACCTGGCCAACTGTCTAGGTCAAACTAGGTCAACACTCTAGTCAACTAGGTCCATCCTAGTCCAGTCAAGTCTCACTAGGCCTAACCAAGCCTAGGCTAGCAAACACACAACAATTCAAGTCACACTAGTCTACATTACCCAACACTCATGTGTATATATTCCTTGTACACAAGACTACACAAAGGTCCCCCCTAGGCTATGCTACCTAAACTATATGCCATACACCCATATAGGCAATACACATATATCAATTCCCATATATATATATACATTCTAATTATATGGATAATGTAAAATATCTATATTATACTACATATATCACACAAGCTATATACCATATATATATATATATATATATATATATATATATATATATATATATATATATATATATATATATATATATATATAGAAGATAGGGGCAATGCATATGTATGTGTGTCATGTGAGGGTGTGTGTGTCTAGTGACAGGTTTGATAGGTTAGTGTGTATCATGTGTTTAGGGATATGAATCAAATGACAGTGGCTATTGTATAAATGAGTGTGTGTCTCTAATACATGTGAGTATGTGATATGAGGATGAGTGTAGAGGGTTGTCCCTATAGTACAATGTGTGATGAGCTATAGGATCAGTCCTAGGTAATACAAACAGTGGCATGGTGTGTGTTTAGAGATAGGTTTCAGTCAATGTGGGTGTAGAGGACATAGGAAAACAGGGGTGTGTAGAGTAGGAATGAAATATCAGTTTTCTTTTCAGTTTAAAGACAGTTTTCTGTGTGTGTGTACATGTGTAAGTGAATCAAATATGGCAATTAAGATCAATAAAATCAGTTTTCAGTTTGGGAATTCTCAGATTTAGTCTTCAATTCCAATCCCAGGTTAACTTAAACCCATCCCAACCAAATTCTCAGGTTCTCTAGTTCACTTGACAGCCCACTGTTTCAGTTCATTCAAACAGTCCAATCCCTAACCCAAATTAGTTTTCAAATTCAAACAAATCTCAGTTTTTCCCATATCCTTTCATTCACAGTTCCAAATTAGCCTGAACTATCATGCCTTGCATTCAATTACAAAAGAAAACAAGGAATTTATGGACTGAATTCTCAGTTTCTAGATTTTGTAATGTACCCAAGCCACAGTGTAATGAACCTATATATGCATGCCTACTGCAGCTGCTATGCCACTGCTGCTATGCACTGCAAACCAAGGCAGGCAAGCTACTGCTGCAAAGCAATGCCAAAAGCCAAGCCAACCAAAACTAATGCTCTGCTAATGCAAGCCAGGCCAAGCCAAGGCTGCTGTTATGCTACTGCTATGGCACCTACTGCTATTGTAACAGCTGCTGCAACCCTTCTCAATTCAATTCCCAAAATTTATCCTACAACAGCCAACCCAAAACTATTGAACCCTCAAAACAAGGAGAAACATAAACCCCACAGTCTCAGGAAATCGAGCATATCAAAAGACAGTGCACACAATCAAAAAAAAAACATTTTGAAACTCAATGCAAAACCCAACCACAAATGATACCAAGCTCAGGTATTTCACAACCCAACTGCAGCATCCAGATCAATTAGTAGCCTAGAGGGTGTCACAATGTGAATGGGTATAATACAGTCTATTTGTAGTGGACCAAGGCCAAGTGGCTAAAATGCAAGGTGCAACAAACAAGTACAGTGAGTGTCATGTACAGTGAATGTGTGGCATGTAGAGTGAGTGAGTGTAAATATCAGAGAATTGAACTATGAGTGACTGAACATACATAAATCATCCCTCAACTGAACACTCAATCAAAAGTTAACCTACATTCAAACTCAGAAAATCGAAATCTGTTTGTTTGTACCAGAACATTTAGGGAAAACCAAAATCAATCATGAAATCCTTAGGCTCAGCTTGTAAACTAAATCCCAGGTTAACAGTATTTCAGGAATTCCTATGACAGGGGTTATAACTCAGTGTAATAGGATAATGAATTCAGTGTGTGTAGATGAATGGGCTAGGGTGTGTGTGAGCATGACAGTGTAAAGTGTCCTATGACATGGGTATTCTCAGAATTTGAAGGGTATGTGGGTGTGTACTTGTGTGTGTATGCAAAATAGAAAATGCAGAACTTAGCTACCAGTGTAGGGAAGGTTGTGTGTACAGATAACAAAGTGTGCAATTGATCTCAATTCAGTAAAACTCAAATCACTCAAATACAATCAATAAAAACTCATTTGAAAATCTAAACTCAGTTCTCATGTTGAGTTTAACCAACTTCAGTAACATATATACAAAATCAAACCCAAACAACCCAAATTACTCATGCAACCACAATATCATACTTGTGTCAGAGGGGTACACGTGTGGGGGTGTAACACACGTGTCCAAGGGTCGAGTCGTGTCCCAAGACATGTAAACCAACTGTGTCAGGACACTGGTATCAGAAAAATAAAAGGGGAAATGCAAAATTTGAAATCAAAATATTCAAATCAACATACAACACATGTCAGAGGGTGCACAGACATTGGGACATGTCCTTCGTGTCCAAGGAGAGTCCCTCGTGTCCATAAATTGGGACACAAAGTGTCCAAGAGCCACTGAACACAGTGTCAGAGACAGTGTAATGCACTGTCTCGTGCACGTGTGTCGAGCCACAAAGGACACGACACACACATCTCCACGTGTCGTGCACGTGTCCATAGTTAGGGTAGGTCTAGGTGTTCGTGTATACGTGTCTGCCTTGTGTCCACGTGAGTCGTGTCCAAAGGAAACAGTGTGTATCAGTGAACAATTTTGTGCGTGCATAGTGTGTGCGTGATCCGTGCGAGATCGAGAACTCCCTCGATACTCGATCATATCTCGTAAAAATTTGTGGGTGGTATGTCAGTCATAGCCCCCTAGGTCTTGACAAAATATGGTGGTGTCTCGTGTCGTGTCCAGTGAGAACTGGACACGAGGTAGCAGGACAGTGTGTGGGGGTATACACAGTGAGAACTGGACACGAGGTATGTCAGTCATAGCCCCCTAGGTCTTGACAAAATATGGTGGTGTCTCGTGTCGTGTCCAGTGAGTACTGGACACGAGGTAGCAGGACAGTGTGTTCGTGTCTAATTTGGACACGAACACGACACAGTTTCGTGCTTAGAAGGACACAAAATCAATAAACACATATAAAACAAGATTTCCATTCAAATACTTTTCAAAAATAGCAAATAAATTCTCTTTGTGACATTTAAACAAACACCTACAAAACAAAACGACACGTGTCCGATACGGACACCAAACGGACACAAATTCTACCCAAATTTCGGGGACACCTTGGGGACTCCTAGATCTAGCCCTAAATGCAAAGAAACTGAAATATAAAACAATTTAGAGGGTTTTACCTATGTGTGCAAAAAGCTTGGAAAAGCTTCAAATGGGGGATTCTTCCTCTTGGTGCCAAAAGCTCCAAATTGTCCCAAAGCTGGGATTAAATTCCACATTCAGAAAATAGGAGGAAATTAGGTTCTAATACAAGAAACTAGGATTAAAAGGAATTAAAATGAATTTATGGGTATTTTTGGAAGGGGGACAATACCTTTTCTTTTCTCCAAGTGTTGGAATGATAAAAAGGAGGCAACCCTAATGAATAAGTGTTTAAATAGGGTGGAGATCCCTATGTGGCTGGTTACTTAGGGTTTGGTTAGGGTTAGGGCTTCTAGTTATGGGCCATGGGCCAAGTCTTGATCAAATAAAACATTAAGGCATAAGCCATTTCATGAAATCATAAACCATGACTTAAATGCACTAAACCAAATCCCCTCATTCTAAAATTAGTTTCTAATGACGAAATAAGGTTAACCTAAGTTAGACTAGGGTTACCATAGCTAGGGTTAGCTTCTAGGCTAGTTCACTAGGTCTCAACAAGTCAAGTCAACCTAGAATTCACCAATTCCATAAATCATCAAATAATTCAAATAAGTCAAAATGACCAAAATACCCCTAGGCTAAAAATGATAATTAATTATCCTAATGACATGGTTAGGCTTTAGGTCACGCAGTCTCTACGGTTTTACTAGCAGCACATCAAAATCACAAGTCATGACTTAAACCAGTTTTTAAATAGTTTAAAAATAATTAAAAATCACCAAAAATCATAATGTGAAATAGATATCAATGAATAATATTTATAATTATAAAATTTCAAAAATACCCTCATCTGGAAAATTGGGTGTTACAATCCTTCATCTTTTACTCCTTCTAGGCTCTGTATCTTGTTCTGGTTGAGAACTTGATATTTGAACATGAGAACTAGTAGATGAAGTAAGAGAAGGGTCAGAGGAAGATGAAATTTTTATTCTTAAAGAAAATATTTTCTCAAAGTAAACTGTATCTCTAGCTTCTATAATTGTGTTATTAGAGATTTTATTTACTTCAGAATGGGTTACAAGAATATATTGGCATTACTATCTAGGAAATATCCTATGAACACAATATCTACAATCTTAGGTCCTATCTTCATCTTTTTGGGTTCAGGAATTCCTACCTTAGTTAGACATCCCCAAACTTTGAGATAATTAATCCTAGGGGTTCGGCCTTTCCATAACTCATATGGTGTCTTATCATTAGTCTTACTAGGTATTCTGTTAAGGATATAACATGATGACAATAATGCTTCTTCCCATAGATTATCAGGGGCACTTGAACTGATTGCATTTACCATGTCTAACAGTGCGATTCTTTCTTTCAGCAACTCCGTTGGACTGGTGAATGAGGAGCAGTACCTTATGAATAATTTTATGTTCTTCACAGAAATTAGTCATTTTATTTGAGGTATACTCTTCACCACGATCTGATCTAAGAATCTTAATTTTTCTATCTAA
>JANAVB010002276.1:190000-226153 GCA_029216955.1 Iris pallida | reverse complement strand
GATATATCCATTTGTATTCATATCTATCATTACTTTGTAGACCTTGCATTCATATCCAGCATTCATTATATACTTTCATGCATACATTTTATATCATTCTTTCATTCATGCATTTATGCATTGCTTACATACATTACATTGATTGCATTCCTATATGCTTGCATTCAACCATATATGTACATTAATGTAAGAAGATACTATTTATATATATAATTATCATTCATTCATTTAAGATATCATGCATTACATATCTACATTCATTTAATATCCATACTACGTAGGCTCATAGGTTACACAAAATGCCTATGTCGTATAGTCACTCTTCTATTTAAAATCAATAATATACCAATTAGTCTTTACTAATCTAGATTAAGTATGTCGTAGTCCTTCATGTTAGCTTTCGAACTTCAAACGGATCGTATTTTCGTGTCCGAAAGCTTCCAAAATCGCGAAAATACCGAAACGCGTTTGGCTTTCGGACAGCCGACACTCAAATAGTTTTACAAAAAGTTCCAGAACGATTTTGGATTATTAAAATATATATATTGGAAAGCTAACTTCATACGGTTCTTTTAAAAAAATGGAGATTAATCGGAGTTCTAAGCTAAAAGTTATGACATTTCTAAGTTTCTTTGGTTATAAAACGTGGATATATGACGAATTTGAGTTGTTTTGGACAAAAAAAACACATGTGGCCAATACTTGATAGCAACATAGGTATCCAATGAAACTCATTCTAACCATCCTAACTAAGATCAATACACTCTCTAACCATTCTAAAACTGAATTTTAAATATCTATTTAAACTATTATCATACTTCATACACCTGGGGTGTCCTAATTTGGGATCTATCAAGTAGGACACAAGACACATATCTAAAATCCTCAAAAGAGCTCCAAATGGTCTCAAATTTGAATCTAAATGGGGTACATGCATGGGGGTGGATCCTATGGATTCAAAACTAACTAATATGTAAGAAACATCATTTAGAGGGTTGGTTTTTTACCTATTGGGAGTGGAATCCTAATGATACTCCAAGGACCGGCTCCGACACAAGATCTTCCAAAAAAGATACTCCTCCTTGCCCTTTGCTCCAAATTTTTCTAGCACCCTCCCTTGGTAGTATGAGAAGGTTGGATGGAAGTTTTTGTGGAGGGATGTAAGG
This sequence comes from Iris pallida, assembly GCA_029216955.1. Taxonomy (NCBI): domain Eukaryota; kingdom Viridiplantae; phylum Streptophyta; class Magnoliopsida; order Asparagales; family Iridaceae; genus Iris; species Iris pallida. The sequence continues at coordinate 224,987 of JANAVB010002276.1, read as the reverse complement.
ATTTGGAGATCAAATAAAAAGAGGAAAGCTCTCTAATTCTAATAAAATAATATTATTAAAATTAAATATCACCAATTAATTAAAATCATAAATAATTCAAAGTCAAAAAATGACCAAAATACCCTTTAGTCTAAAAAGTTGTAAATAGTCATTCTAATCACATGGTTAGGTCCCCATGGTCATGGTTTAGTCTCTAGCTCAGTTCTAGGGTTCACTAGCTAACACATTCAAAATTATAATAATTCACCAATTTTAATAGTATTAAATAATAAAAATCACATAAATCATAAATCCTATTATTAAATAATAACTTTTACAAAAGTTCAAAATTACCCTCATTTAGAAAAGTGGGTGTTACAGTACCAATTTAGCCTGGACTTGATCGAACCTAATCTAGGCCCATGTAGGCATATAGTGAGTCGAGAGACGTCCATATAGATTATATTATTGTATACGTATATGTTTTTTACCTTATGTTAGTGGGCTAAGTAAATATTTTCTATATATTTGATGCATATATGTATATAAATATAAAGGATATTTGATATTAAAATTATTATTTTATTGGGATATTGTGATATTGTGATAATAATTGCCAAGAAGATTTTAGAATTTATGGGAGTGCATGTGTATATAGAAATGTTCTTTGACTACTATATATACTAGGTTTATATAGAAATATATATGACTAAAAGAATATATATTTTATGTGAATTATAATTTAGAATATACATAATTATAGTATTTGTATATTTTAGTAAATAGAAATTATGAATATATATATATTTCATAAATGATTTTTATGGTTTTATTATATTTCTATGAATATTTTATATGGTTATCATTTGTGTGTAAATATATATATATACATATATATTAACAAGAAAAAAAGGAAAAGAAACCAAAATCTCGCGAGATTTTGGAAACCAAAATCTCGTAAGATATTTTCCCTCAACCAACTCGACAGCAAGAGACCCGCACCCTTTTTCCTATATAAACCGAGTAAAGAGGGAGGAAACCTCTCGACTTTAACCTAAACTCTACCCTTGCCAACCATAGCAACCACTCCCTAACAACCTGGCGTGCCTCCTGACATGCCACATACGCCGCCGCGAGTCGCCGTCGGCAGGCCAGGGCGTCGGAGCACGGGGAGGCAACAGCAACACCGGCAGCGACAGCAGCAGTGACAACGCAAAGGTACCCTATTTTGACCTAGATTTCTCCCTCATCCTTTCACGATTCTCCGAGCCGTAAATTTCTATGAGTAATCTTTATGACCACCTATCAACACCTTCAATTAGATTTGTTTGATCTTCCCTGAATAGACTATGGTAATTCTCGAAAGTTCACGAAAAACCATCGAAAACATAATACAAAAAAACCATTGTGGACTAGTTTTGGAAGGGTAATAACTGTCCAGTTTGAGAGTTTTTGGAAATCTAATTAAACATGTTTGAAGACAACCTATACACCTTCAAAACGCTGTTTATGATTTTCAATTTCATCTATTGGTTTTCGTGATAAACCAATTTGAAAATCAAGAAAAATTTGGTGAAACTGTTTTCAAAAATTATAAAAAAACTTTGATATGACGTGCGTCCCGCCAATCCGAGCGACGTGGTCGCGAACCGAAAGCATCAAAAGGTGCGTATCGGCTTCACGAACGTGTGGACTTTGACGGAATTTAAATTAGTTGCGTGTGTACGACGAATTTGATGTGTATCCGTCAAAATTCACTAGGCTTTGACAGAATTCAAATTGGTTGCGTGTGCGCGACGAATTTGATGTGTATCCATCGAAATTTACCGTATCGGCCTCTTTGCAAATTTCTAAATTACTTTGTGCACGTTCGTAAGATCAAGACAAAACTTATGCCAATAGGACCATATCATTTTTCAGGTCATGTATGCCACGTTTGGTCCGAATCTGAGACAGTTGACCGGATCGCCGTTTTGCGGGCCCTATGATCCGATTCAACGAGCAATTTTGTGCACGGCCCACCGGAATCCAAAATTAGACATACCATTGGATTGTGTCATCAAAATTAATTCTTAGGCATGTATTTTGACGACTTTAGAGACCATAGACTCTTGCACGATTTTCGGTACAAAGCAGGTCCAATAGCGGACACCGTTTTGACCCAAAATTACCGTTTTGCCCCTGTGTCCAGAATTGGACTTAAGGACAGGCAATCCTAGCTAATTTGAGTAATCTAGAAATGTTGGTAACATCTATTACAGCTTCTGGAGGCAGTTGTGAGACTTGGACTTTTGACTTGTTGATTGGCAATATATTGTTAGTTCTTCGTGAAACCCTCAGGCAAGTATACCTTGGCAAATTGTACAGTACCTTTTATATGCATGTTCTTTAATTTCTTAGTGTTCTTTATCCTATCATATTCATGATTATTTTATCTTGAGTTTCGGTTACTTACCTTGTTTTAGTTCTACTTATCTTGTTAGCGTACATTTATACTCTTGATATACGTCTAGTGTGCGTTAGATTGCCTTCGAGATCACTCGTGTTTTGTGATGGAGTCGTCTAGTCCTACAATACTAACTTTCATGATTTGATTTGACTTGACTTGATATGACTTGAGTAGGACTTGACTTTGACATTCTATAGATTGGGAGTGCTTACTTTGACTACGGTCTATGGGAAAATTTTACTAGGAATGGCTATCGTCTCGATTGGAGTGCTTGTCTTGACAGCGATTGAGACACTATAGATTGGGAGTGCTTGCCTTGACTACATTCTATAGATTTGACCTATTAGCCACGACTAGTATGGCATTCCAGTGTCTTAGGATCTTTGTCTTAGATCTGTATCTTAGTTATTCTGACTCGGTTAATTTCTTTCATTATTTCTTACTTCTCTGCATACTGGTATTGTTACTTTTTGGCTTGTATATTATGTATCTTGCTAGTCCTCTGAAGACCTGGCGATCTCTCTAGGTATTAGCTGAAGTGATCAAGGTAGAATACATTGGAGAATTGATGATTATTTCTCAAGAATTTTAGGTATATTAGTTCATATCTTTTCATACTCGTCCTATATTATATTACTTTGACATTGCTGCTGTGTAGCCTAGTTTTACAAGCTTTATCTTCCATTAGAAGCTTGTTCAAGATAATTGCATTAGAGTCTGGTCCACTTTAATGTATATTATCTTTTCTTGTTACTTGTAGTAATCGGTTTGCTAATGTCTGACCAACATTAGTTTACTTGGTTTTTTATATGAGTTTATCTTCAGTGATTGAGACATTTGTAGTTGAATGGATATATTGCTTTAGAAAACCAGACAGCTTATACGTATTCGAGCTGGACTGGAGTCCTCTTGATGCGTAGCTGGCATATAAACGTATCCTAGTCGTACGTATTTTGGGACTAGAGCGTTACACGTTTTTGTGGTGGCCCATGCAGGTCGAGTTAGTCGTTTCGGTTACGTTACTGTACTGAGCGGGCCTGCGACCTGATTAAAACCTTAGGAATCTCAATCCACAACTGTCTTGACAATTCTTTTGGAAATTTCTCTACCATCCTTGAACTTCATATTTGCTCTCGGTTACTCTTCCTTTGCTTTCGTATCATTGCTTCTCGTCCCTTCCTATTTCGGAGTGACGAATAATCGTGCTATATATTATTTATCAGAAATTCTTATGTTATAGTATAAGTTAGCGTAAACCCCTGAATTTTCAGGGAATTTTTAAAATTATTTTTTTTTTTTTTGAAGAATAGCTTGTTAATCTATTTTAATTAATTAAATAATTAATTAATTATTTCTAATCAGGGTTTAATTTATATTGTAAATATATATAGATGCAAGATTACTAAATATTGTTTTGTTAAATAAATGCTGTTACATTAATTATTAAATTATTTATAAACTCTAACCAAGTTTCATATAGATTTATTATTAGATTATATTTAAATCAATAATATATATAGTGTTATTATTCAATTGGTTTTATTTTAGATTATATATATATCTATACTTATATAGATGTGGTGTTAAAATTCCTAGCAAGCAAACCCATTCCTTAAGTTTAACCCTAACTTAGGCCCAACCCAGTATGGTCCTATTCATTTGGATCTCCTTCATGCATATATATATGCATCTACTCTCAACCCTAACCCTAAACTTGCCTCCACACAAACCACCAGCCCCCCTTCATCACCGCCACCCTATCCCTCTCTCTCTCTCGTCTCCTCCTTCCCCCCTCACCCGGAGCCCCGCCGTCGACGACGAGACGCGGCGTTTCCCGCGCCCGCGTGTAGCATCCGGTGGCCCCCTCGTCGGCGCAACCCCCCTCGTCGGCGAGCCCCCCCTGCGGCGTGGCAAGGTAACCCCGACCCCCCCGTGGCGCTGTCACGTGGATTAAATCCTCTTTGCATGCTTTAAACCAAGTTTTAATAATTAAATTCTGAATATTCAGATTATTGTAAGGATTGTTGTGATGAATAGATTGATGATTAATTAGATCTAAATATAGGAAATCATTGGTAAATATGTAGGGGTTCTACCCTAATTTTCGTGTGATTTACTATTAATTATTGATATTTATTTATATTTAATTATGAAGTTTCAATGTTAGTAATTAATTAAATGTGTTTTCTGTTTTAATTTTTATGTAACATTTTGATTACGAATTAGAGAAACTTTGTACATGAAAAAGTTTGTATAATTAATTTAGTATTTTAAAATAATTTTTTCAGAATTTTATAATTTAATTTATAATTATTTTATGTGAAAAACAGCAAATTTACACTGTTTAATTAATTCTGTTTTGATGCTTATTATTTAATTATTAAATAATTAAATAGTATAACTTATATGGAAAATATAGATTTAATTATAAAGTAAGTTATGGAAATTTTTCCAGAATTTGATTGGTGTTTAAAATATTATATTTAGATTTATCTTGGAAGTTTTGTATTAATCAAATTGAATATTAAATATTGTTTTCAATTTATCTTATTTATTTGGTTAGTAATTAAATAATACTTATTGAATAGAAAATGTTTGTAATAGCATGTTATTCTGTAGAAAATAATTCAATATTTATTTATTATTATTTATAATTATTTGGATTTAGTTGAGTAATTTCTAGATTTATTACATAAGTTGAATATATTATAATTAATGTTATTAATTATATAATATTGTAAATTTTGTGAAGTGATATGATTCTGTTAGAAATGTGTAAATATGGTATTTAGGAATTTATTTTGTATTTTAGATATATTTACGAATTTTTAAGACTTAAAAGTAATTTTGAGAATCATGTTTAGGTTTATGTAATCAATTGTGTAATAATTATTTATTGATTTAAATAATTATTATTTTGTGTTACTACTGTGAATTAGTTTTTAATGATTAAATTTAAGGTTGGTGTGATTTATTTGGATTTATTTAGAATTATTAAGTACTTATTGTTATTATTCAACTAGTTATTTAATAAATAGTTTAATGGTAATAATTCATTTTCTGTAAAATATAATATAAATATATTTATTATTCTGATATTATTTAGTTTATTATTAAAATAGACTAAAAATGATTTTTAAGGATTTTTACTATTTAAGTTAGTATTATTAGGAATTGTGTATTCATGTGTATTAAAATGGTTGGTTAATTGATTATCATTAATTAGTTAATTAATTATTAAATATTTAGTTGTAAATAAATTTCAGAATATAAATGGTATGATAATAAGTATGGTTATTACTTATTATTGTATAATTATTATCATAAAAATTTGATACTAGTTAGCTAGTAGTACTAGATTAATTTAAATTATAGATTACTTAGCAATTAAATGAATTGTTTAAATTGTTTAATTAGTAATTAATTAGAGATAAATTTTGTTTAGGATTATTTGCTTCTCGGGACTCGGACTCTACTTTGGACCCAGATACTCAGTTGCTGGACAGAGGCAAGTACACCTTGCTTGATTTATATTTTTGCAGTTAGTTTATGTTACCTAGTTACTTCTCAGTTGTGTGCACGCGTCTAGTAGTAGTGGACTTATCCCGTGTATTGTGAAGGTATGTGGTACCTTCTAGCCGGACACCGTATCATACACGATCACTATATGAGTGAGTTGAGAGCATGGATTTGTGTGTCGACTGATCATTGGCACGTGAGTTCGCGTCTGGTCTAGTGGTTGGTACAGGTCTACTTATATATACTATGACATCTTGCATATTATTTGTACCGCATATACGGTACGGATATACATTGGGTGGGAAGAGTCTACTAGTGGTGTATGAGAATTTCTGTTTCCAATGGACGCTGGATGCTCGTAGCCCCTCGTTTCTCAAACCGTAGAACGCTTGGTGGCCGTTTCTTCTTCTTCTCCCCCCTCATGTGCCACTAGAGATGTCTCGAGTGCATTTTACACATAGATGGTTAGTTTACCTGTCGTATGTTGCATGATATATCCTGTCCTTGTTTGGTTGGGAGATGTTATGTTATATTTTGTTCTAGTTATTATATACTGCCCTGTACTATCATGCATGTCATTTCTTGTATACTTGTTACGTCCCTCTGAGGACCTGGCACCTTTTCCAGATTGGGACGAGCACAGGTACCGACGGAATACGGAGATGGAGACTTTTGCTGACGAGGACTTCAATGTTGAGCCTCGTGAGTTTCTTGAGTTCTTAGGTGATTTCTGCTAGTGGCTATCTATTTCTTTTCTGGTTCAGTTGTACTCTTTTAGTATTCATTCATACATTTATTGGTGGATTATTTTCCACTAGTCATGACTTGTAGTTTGATTCAGAGTTATTTTCATTCCTTCCAGCTTTATTCTGTAATTTTTCCTGTGGATGAGATTAGTATTTACCTGCCTGTATTGTTATTTAGTTGTTACTTCAGCGTACTATGATCGAGTATAGTCCATTAAATTGGGGTTTTTCTATACTTGATCGTACAGCTGGCACGCCACGTGTTCCTGGTCCCACATATCTTGGAACCGGGGCATGACATATTTTAGTGGTGGCCCATGCAGGTTGAGAAAATATTGTTTGGTTACTTTACCGTACCAAGCAAGCCTGCGTATAGGATTAGGACTATCGTGTCTCATCCACAATTGATTATTTTTATCCTTTGATCTCGTTTGATTTCGACTCATTTCAAACTCCTCGAAATACTTGATCTCTTCTTTGATTTATATCTTCTGACTCTTTGACTTCCTTGCAATTATATCCTTCTCGATCTAATCTACCGTACCCCTTGCTTGTCATGATTGATAGAGGTTTGGAAGATGCTATACTATATACACTCTTGAGTAACTATATGGCTAGATGGGTTACCTTGGCAGCTAATTAGGCGGTTGAGTCTATAATTGAATTCTGGGAAAGTACTAAATATTGCAGGTTGATGAACACCATATTTTTGAAAGATATAATTTTGCATGAATGATTAGTTAATTCAAAGTTGAGTAGTAATGATATATCAATTTCGAATGATAGTGAGAAAGATTACTTATACTCATATGGGAAAGACTGTTAGAAGTTGATTAATAAAATAAACTCGATGATCGATTTGAGAGGATGATTTAAAGTTTTGATTTGAGATTTAAAAAAAAAATTCTATGATTGGTTAGAGAGGATAAAATCAACTTGATGATTAAAAATTTAAATATTCACATTGCTACATGAGATTTAAATTGGTTGATGATTTATGTTGGTTTCCAAAATAGAAGAATAATTTTTTTTAAAATTTGAGGATAGATGATTGTAAATAGAAATAGTTAAGAGTTGCCTATGAGATTTATATTTCTTTAAAGATTGAATATTTTGACCTTGATGAAAAAAAAGGGTTTATTTAAGAAGAATTTAGAAATTTGATGCATTTCATAAAGTGATTTAAAATTTGGAGTTGGGTAATTTTAATCTAAAAATTTTGAGAGAAAAGAAAAGGATGTTTGTACTATAATAAAGTTTATTTCGAGGATCGATTTAGAAATTTGAGGTATTTTTTTTGTGATTGAATTTTGTTTGATGGAACAAATTTTGATTGAAAAAAAATTTGAGATTTAAATCTTTTTTTTTAGATTGATAAATTTTTTGAAGTTTCTTTTGGAAAAAAAGAAGAAGAATTTAGTATTATGATAATATTTATCTCGGTGATTGATTTAAGTATTTTCATAAGAGAGTTACAATCTTTTATATTAGGTAAACTGAATTAAAGTTGAGGAAAAAAAAGGGGAAAAATAAAAGGGAGTTGGTGTGATGATAAAAGGATTGGTTGGGTATTTTAAAGTTATAATTATGATTATATGCGACGATCTTAAAGAGATTAAGGAAATTGGTGGATGATTGTTTTGATTTAAAGATTTTATATGAAGGAATTTATGAAGAAATTTTATTTACAGGAATTTGATTTTTTTTTATCTTGATGAGGAAATAAACATAGATGTTACTCTAATGAGATAGAAGTGTCACACCTTAGTTGCCATATTTTTCATAGCCATGATAGTGATTATATGCAGTTATAGTTAAGTCATCGACCCATGTGACTATGTCTTCTTCTTAAAATTTTATCATCCTTGTTCTCGACCCTAAACTAGTATCATGATTCCCTAATTGTTTAGAGCTATAGATGTCTATAAATTTTTCTTGACCATACCCCAAATCCGTCAACCAGTATATCTTCTCCTATATTTTAGTATTATATTATTAGTATTAATATTAGGAATATCTATTTAGTTGTTTGTTACTTTACATGTAGACAATATTGGTTGATATTTTCTGTAATAAAAATTTTCCTTCACCTTTAGCTCATGCCACGGTTGCCGAGCTAAATGTGTAAGCATTTTTTTTTATTATCTAATTAGTTTATTTTCTTTCCTGATTTACTATTTATCGTGCTGCATAATTCTAGTACTATCGATCCAAAATTTGTTTTCTTAAGCAATAATGGAAAGCAGATCATTACGTCTTATCCTTTTGAATAGACCAAAGGATTTTTTTTTCTTCTCATGTTAGGATTATTATTGCTTCTCTAGAAAATTCTATGTTGTTGCTACAATTTGGTAGGATAAACTTGCTTCCCTAAAGAGACAGTTAGAGGTACTAGTTCAATTCTTATAAGTTGGGTAGTATACCTTGTAGTCTAGCATCATACTTTTCCAGGACCATTAAGAAATTATAGTTGGATAACACTGACTATATGTTGGTATAAGTATTTAGATTACCTAGACATAACTTTGTGGGTTCCTATCCCCTAGCTCAAATAAGGTTAGAGATTCAAAGGGCAACTAGAAAGGTCAAATCATTATTTGTGTTTTGGACTTGAACTATCTTGTACTTTCTTTTCTTCTGTACGTTTATTTTTATCGTCTTGACTAATACTGCTGTTATAGCCTAGTTTTTACAAGCTTTTTCTTTTCTCAAGCTTGTTCTTGACACATATATTATTGGTGCACCCACTAAAATGTTGTCTAATCAGAATCGGTGCATGATGGTCTGGCCAACCTAGTGCATGTTGATTCGCTTTCCCTATGATTATTTTATGCAGATGAAGATATAGTAAACTTGTCCTAGGATCTCATTTGCGACCGTTTGACAAATTTTGTTTTCTTGAAACATTTATTCACATTGGACCTTCAAATTTGTAATCGACCCCATCCCTTGAACTCTTCTTTATTCTGCGCCTTAGTGTAGAATTTCTCTTTATAATCCTTTATTAGCTATTATTTTTAGTAGAACCATCTTTCTACTAAGTCAGTTAAGTACCTTGTATGATATCTTATTTTAGTATACCCTTAGCACCCTAGTAGCCATCTTAGACTGATTTTAGTCGGACATTTAGCAAATAAAAGTTTTTCTATTATCCTTTCCTTGGTTCATATCATTTGATCCCTTACCATGACTTGGGTAATTGAAGCACAATATTAGGATTTTTCTTCCAATAATTGCACCATTATGATCTAGACAAACCGCACCATACACATGACATTTATGACCCCCATAACACACCTTTATGTGCTCTATTTTAATAACTCTACTTGTTTGACAATCTTTCCCTTAGAATAGACTATTTGTCCTCTCCTTATCCTATTAGATTTGACCATGCAATATCGATCTATTCCCTGATCACTTGGAAATCCTATGACCTATGCCGGACCTAGAACATATTCTTGTAGGATATGATGCCAGTTTTGACCCCTATAAACCCCCAAGTATCGTTGTAAATTGTCTTGTTGAGTAAGTTACAATTTACATATTTACTTTTCATTGATTTTCTTATTATTTCTTCGGTATTAGAATTATTTTAAATTTCGAGGACGAAATTCTTATAAGTTGGGTAGATTGTAAATCGCTGAATTTTCAGAAATTTTTAAAATTATTTTTTTATTTTTTTTGAAGAATAGCTTGTTAATCTATTTTAATTAATTAAATAATTAATTAATTATTTCTAATCAGGGTTTAATTTATATTGTAAATATATATATAGATGCAAGATTACTAATATTATTTTGTTAAATAAATGCTGTTACATTAATTATTAAATTATTTATAAACTCTAACCAAGTTTCATATAGATTTATTATTAGATTATATTTATATCATAATTAAATATATATAGTGTTATTATTCAATTGGTTTTATTTTTAGATTATTATATAATAATATTATATATATATATATATATATATATATATTATATATATATATATATATATACTTATATAGATGTGGTGTTAAATTCCTAGCAACCAAACCCATTCCTTAAGTTTAACCCTAACTTAGGCCCAACCCAGTATGGTCCTATTCATTTGGATCTCCTTCATGCATATATATATATATATATATAGCATGCTCTACTCTCAACCCTAACCCTAAATTGCCTCCACACAAACCACCAGCCCCCCCTTCATCACCGCCACCCTATCCCTCTCTCTCTCTCTCGTCTATCTCCTTCCCCCTCACCCGGAGCCCTGCCGTCGACGACGAGACGCGGCATTTCCCGCGCCCGCGTGTAGCATCCGGCGGCCCCCTCGTCGGCGCAACCCCCCTCGTCGGAGCCACCCCCCTGCGGCGTGGCAAGGTAACCCCGACCCCCCCCCGTGGCGCTGTCACGTGGATTAAATCCTCTTTGCATGCTTTAAACCAAGTTTTAATAATTAAATTCTGAATATTCAGATTATTGTAAGGATTGTTGTGATGAATAGATTGATGATTAATTAGATCTAAATGTAGGAAATCATTGGTAAATATGTAGGGGTTCTACCCTAATTTTCGTGTGATTTAATATTAATTATTGATATTTATTTATATTTAATTATGAAGTTTCAATGTTAGTAATTAATTAAATGTGTTTTCTGTTTTAATTTTTATGTAACATTTTGATTACGAATTAGAGAAAACTTTGTACATGAAAAAGTTTGTATAATTAATATAGTATTTTAAAATAATTTTTCCAGAATTTTTATAATTTAATTTATAATTATTTTATGTGAAAAACAGCGATTTACACTGTTTAATTAATTCCGTTTTGATGCTTATTATTTAATTAATAAATTTTAAATAATATAACTTATATGGAAAATATAGATTTATTATAAAGTAAGTGTGGAAAATTTTCCAGAATTTGATTGGTGTTTAAAATATTATTTTAGATTTATCTTGGAAGTTTTGTATTAATCAAATTGAATATTAAATATTGTTTTCAATTTATCTTATTTATTTGGTTAGTAATTAAATAATACTTATTGAATAGAAAATGTTTAATAGCATGTTATTCTGTAGAAAAATAATTCCAATATTTATTTATTATTATTTATAATTATTTGGATTTAGTTGAGTAATTTCTAGATTTATTACATAAGTTGAATATATTATATAATTAATTGTTATTAATTATATAAATATTGTAAATTTTGTGAAGTGATATGATTCTGTTAGAAATGTGTAAATATGGTATTTAGGAATTTATTTATGTATTTTAGATATATTTACGAATTTTAAGACTTAAAAGTAATTTGAGAATCATGTTTAGGTTTTGTAATCAATTGTGTAATAATTATTTATTGATTTAAATAATTATTAATTTTGTGTTACTACTGTGAATTTAGTTTTAATGATTAAATTTAAGGTTGGTGGTGATTTATTTGGATTTATTTAGAATTATTAAGTACTTATTGTTATTATTCAACTAGTTATTTAATAAATAGTTTAATGGTAAAATTCATTTTCTGTAAAATATATATAATTATATTTATTATTCTGATATTATTTAGTTTATTATTAAATAGACTAAAATGATTTTTAAGGATTTTTACTATTTAAGTTAGTATTATTAGGAATTGTGTATTCATGTGTGTATTAAAATGGTTGGTTAATTGATTATCATTAATTAGTTAATTAATTATTAAATATTTAGTTGTAAATAAATTTCAGAATATAAATGGTATGATAATAAGTATGGTTACCTACTATTATTGTATAATTATTATTCATAAAAATTTGATACTAGTTAGCTAGTAGTACTAGATTAATTTAAATTATAGATTACTTAGCAATTAAATGAATTGTTTAAATTGTTTAATTAGTAATTAATTAGAGATAAATTTTGTTTAGGATTATTTGCTTCTCGGAACTCGGACTCTACTTTGGACCCAGATACTCAGTTGCTGGACACAGGCAAGTACACCTTGCTTGATTGTATATTTTTACAGTTAGTTTATGTTACCTAGTTACTTCTCAGTTGTGTGCACGCGTCTAGTAGTAGTGGACTTATCCGTGTATTGTGAAGGTATGTGGTACCTTCTAGCCGGACACCGTATCATACACGATCACTATATGAGTGAGTTGAGAGCATGGATTTGTGTGTCGACTGATCATTGGCACGTGAGTTCGCGTCTGGTCTAGTGGTTGGTACAGGTCTACTTATATATACTATGATGTCTTGCATATTATTTGTACCGCATATACGGTACGGATATACATTGGGTGGGGAGAGTCTACTAGTGGTGTATGAGAATTTCTGTTTCCAATGGACGCTGGATGCTCGTAGCCCCTCGTTTCTCAAACCGTAGAACGTTTGGTGGCCGTTTATTCTTCTTCTCCCCCTCTCATGTGCCACTAGAGATGTCTCGAGTGCATTTTACACATAGATGGTTAGTTTACCTGTCGTATATTGCATGATATATCCTGTCCTTGTTTGGTTGGGGAGATGTTATGTTATATTTTGTTCTAGTTATTTATATACTTGCCCTGTACTATCATGCATGTCGATTTCTTGTATACTTGTTACGTCCCTCTGAGGACCTGGCACCTTTTCCAGATTGGGACGAGCACAGGTACCCGACGGACTACGTAGATTGGAGACTTTTGCTGACGAGGACTTCAATGTTGAGCCTCGTGAGTTTCTTGAGTTCTTAGGTGATTTCTGCTAGTGGCTATCTATTTCTTTTCTGGTTCAGTTGTACTCTTTTAGTAGTTCATTCATACATTTATTGGTGGATTATTTTCCACTAGTCATGACTTGTAGTTTGATTCAGAGTTATTTTCATTCCTTCCAGCTTTATTCTATAATTTTTCCTGTGGATGAGATTAGTATTTACCTGCCTGTATTGTTATTTAGTTGTTACTTCAGCGTACTACGATCGAGTATAGTCCATTAAATTGGGGTTTTTCTATACTTGATCGTACAGCTGGCACGCCACGTGTTCCTGGTCCCACAAATCTTGGAACCGGGGCGTGACAGTTAGTCTGTTTATTGTATTATGATTGCTTGATAGATATGGGAATTAGAGATGACATATGCCAAAGGGCATCATGTGTTTGATGAGGTAGTTTAAACCAAAGGTGGGTAGACGTCCTCAGCATAGAAATAAATATATGATCATGCTTGGTTATGCTCTTATGGTAGTCACTAGATCAAGAATAGAGTGATAGTTTTATTATAGAGAGTGACCCTCTAAAAGAAGAACCTAAGCATAGCCTAACCTAACACATTACCATTATGCCATATCACTTGTAAATTTAGAATGTGACAGATTGGTAGGTATCACTTATCTTGGTCAGGTGGAAAGAGACTTATATAGTTGTCGTAATAATATGGTTAGGAGGACAAGCCTTCAACATGATCGTTGTAAGACCGCCAAAACCAAGAAGAGCGAGTAAAGATAACAACTTATAGTTTTACGATATAGATATTGCAAAATTAAATTGGTTAGGATTGATTATTACTTGAGTTATTTGGAGAGACCGTAGTGACCTAGCATATCTTTTGAACTATTCCTAGTTACGGTAGAGCGGTTCTTGGTTAGTTAGCCTTATTTTAATTTTGAGGACGAAATTCTTTTAAGGTGGCTAGAATGTAAGGACCTAAATTTTTGGGAATTATTTTTTTATTTTATTTTATAGTATTTCTAATTATTAGGTTATATTGTATATTTAATTAGGATTTTATATGTACATTTTCGTGTCTTTAATTTTTGGAGCACAAGACATGCCCATCTCTTGAAACGTTATTTATGAGTTTTGTAGTAGACAGGATGACCTTCAACTTGATATATTATGTCCCATCCAAACTTGTCCTCTAGCATCCTTTTGACTTCGCGCAACTTTGGGTCAAATTTAGGCAATTAGATTTTTTACCATAATTCCATACCTAACTTCCCACGTGAGTTTGAAACTCGACATAGATCAAAACCATTTGACCCAATATATGGATTTGACCCATTTTGATCCTACGACACACATGCCAAGGGTGTGCCACTCAAACGAGTCTCCATGTGCTATTTAATTGCGAATGGCACAAGAGACTTATTGGTTGACTCTTAGAGTTCGATTAAATTAGAAAATATATTTGGACCCTAACCTAGCCAACCCCACCTGGTAGGAAGCCATGTTAGGTTGCCATGACAGTATAATTATTATGGATTTATTTTGGGATGTTATACAGTCAAATAGATTTAAAAACAATTTTTGTATATATATATAGGATTATATTTATAATAGCCTAAATACTAAATATATATGGCCTTAGTCATGCTTAAGTTTGAGATGCATATCGACCAAGAATTTTGGCACGAATAGTGTAGTTGTATGCTTTGACTAATGCTTTAGCCATGCTAGGAAAGACTCGGCCATAACATTATCTCTACTAGGAAAACCAGTCAAAGTTGTGACTTGACTCCTATAAAAGATTTAATTAGTTATTTATTAATAATAAGACTTTTTTTGGAGAGCCAGTTGTACCAATTTAGCCTGGACTTGACCGAACCCAATCTAGGCCCAAATAGGCATGTAGTGAGTCGAGAGACGTCCATATAGGTGTATATTATTGTATACGTATATGTTTTGTACCTTATGTTAGTGGGCTAAGTAAAATATTTTCTAAATATTTGATGCATATATGTATATAAAATATAAAAGATATTTGATATTAAAATTATTATTTTATTTTGATATTGTGATAATAATAGCCAAGAAGATTTTAGAATTTATGAGAGTGCATGTGTATATAGAAATGTACTTTGACTACTGTAACGCCCCAGTCCCAAAATATATATAGGACTAGGATACGGTACATGCCAGCAACACTTCACCAATGGGCCAAATCTCAAGGTAAGCCCATTAGCGAAATGCTTAAGCTGTAAATCATGATAATCAACCCAGAGTATAATACAAGTCACAGGTACACAGCTAATCTCATCCACGCAGAAATATGACACAAAATATCAAGTCCAATAAATTGATACTAATAAAGAAATCTGTCCAACATGAAATATGAAAGTATCTGTGCGGGTAAGACATCCCAAAACTACAGTAAAAGAAATACATAATCCACTACATGTCCACTGAAAAGAAAAAAATAAAATAGCAAGTCTATAAATGAAGAGACATGTCTCAAGAGAAGTCTTCAGCCACTATCTCGTCCTCCTGCGAAGGTGTGTCACCAGTCTCCACTCCAGAACCATAAACCTCCGGGTAGTCCTCGTCTCTAACTAAGCCTGGAGAGATCACCAGGTCCTCAGAGGACTAGCAAGATACATAATATACAAGCCTACGGTACAGTGAGTAAAATGCAGAAAGAAAGTGAAATAAACAATGATCAATAAGGATGTCTCAATATCGTAACGCCATGGGACGCTCCCGACCTCGAGACAAAAGATAAATCTCTACTACCGTAATGCCATGGGACACTCCCGGTCCTAGAGACATGATAACAGGTCGATGAGAAGTCTCTAACACCGTAACGCCATTGGACGCTCCCAGTCCTAGAGATAACAGGGCCAATGTCTAGCAATCAATCACAACTACAGGTCAAGTCAAATCAAGCTCAAGGGCGAAGGTGGAAGACTAGTCAAAATCGTCACAAGACTCGCAAGGAACAATAATGGCATAAGATAACCAAATAAGAAACGTGCACGTAAAAGTAAGAAAGTGACTGCAACATGAACACGAATAATAGATAATGAAATATAACTGGAAAGAAATAACAGTATAGAAATGCATGGAAATAAACTGTACGATTCGGCAAGGTATACTTGCCTGGTGTAGACTCAACCACGTCTAAATAACCTGTTAAATCAATTATCCGCGAAAGCTGAACTCCTGTAACTGTCTTTGAATGCTGAAACAGACATTACCAACATTCCCAGAATAAGCAAAATATCTAGGATAGGCTACCCATAAGTCCAATTCTGGACACAGGGGCAAAATGGTAATTTCGGGTCAAAACGGTATCCGCAGTTGGACTCGCTTTGCACCGAAAAGTGTGCCAAAGTCAATGGTCTCTAAAGTTGTCAAACTACATGTCTACGCATTCATTTTGATGATACGAACCCAACGGTATGTCCAATTTTGGATTCCGCTGAGCCGTGCACAAAATCGCCCGTTGAGTTGGACCGTGGGGCCCACAAAACGGCGATCCAATCAACTGTCTCGGAATCGGACCAAACATGGCATACAGGACTAGAAAAAACGATATGGTTCTGTTGGTGCAAGTTTTGTCTCGATCTGACGAACGTGCACAAAGTAATTGGAGAATTTCGAAAAGGGCCGATACGGTGATTTTCGACGGATACGCATCAAATTCGTCGCGCACACGCGACCAATTTGAATTCCGTCAAAGCACACACGTCCACGACGTCGATACGCAGCTTTCGATGCTTACCGCTCGCGACCACGTCGTCCGGATTGGCGGGACGCACGTCGTGTGGATGAATTTTAAAGTTTTTGAAAACAGATTTTCTAGTTTTTTTCTAATTTTTAGATCGATTTTTCTTGGTGCATAATAGACGAAACTAAAATCCGTAAACAGAGTCTAGAAGCCGTATATGTTGTCTTCAAGATTGTCAAATTAGATTTTGAAAAATCAATTCGGATTGGGAGATATTGGTCTTCCAATATGGGGTGAACACTATCATTACAGAACATGAGTTCTGTGGTTTTTCTCCGATTTCGACTGAATTTTTCATCGCGATCGGATCGATCTATCCTAAACTAGTTTGTAGGGGTTCTAGTTGGTTAGGTTGTCTTCTAGACGAATCAATTGGTTCGAGTTTTGGTCGAGTAACGAAGAAGAATTTTAATCGGGAAACGTGGTACCTCACGGTCGGCCTGTCGGCTGTGTCCCCTGTTCCGCACGGGTGCTTGCTATCGACGGCGACTGTACGGTAGTCCGACGATGGGGCAGGCGGTGCAGGCGTCTACGAAGGCGTGCGAGGTCGTCCAAGGTTGAGGGGTTGGTAGAGTTTGGGAGGATGTCGAAGAAATTGGGTTTTTCGAACTTGAACATATATATACTCTTTCGGTTTTTAAAATCTTATTCTAGATTCATTTAGAACTAAATTTTGATTTGGTTTTGGTTAGATAGAAGAGAATCTAGTTAAGAATAGGTTGGAAAAGATTTGGATTCATTTGGCCAAGATTTGATCAAGGTGGATCAAATCAAACTAACAAAAAAATCTAAAGGTTGCGTTCGGCTTCACAGAGGGGGGTCGGGTAGGGATGCGTGAACAGTGCCTAGCACTGTTCACAATTGTATATATTTGTTTTTTTTCTTTTATAACCCCATATAATTATAGTTATTTATATTAACTAAATATACACATATGTCCTATTATATATAATACTCCATAAATCATCAAAAAATCTTAATACTATCTATTCCTAGAGTAGGCCTATATTTGGAAATATTCACATATAGATATATTCCTTAAATAATGATACATTAAATCAACCAATAATAACAAATGATTTTATTTAATATTAACAATAAAAACAGTAATAATAATAATAATCTTAGTAACCCTAAAATAAACCAGTGGTAGCATTTGGAGAACGTAACCTACGCACTCCTCGTTTGACTCCATAAAATCATACAATACTGTCAAATACCTAAATAATATTAATACCAATATTGTACAATATTTAATAATTAGAAATACAACATCAAGTTGTAAAATAATTTAAGAAATATTTGCACACATAAAATGTGCCTACACGGTCGTCCTTGGTCTCACTATATGCCCACACAGGCTTGGATTCGGTTCGGGCCTAGTTCGGGCTGATTGGGTACAACCGGGTCATCAAAAATCAATATATTAAATAATAACTAATCAAATAATTTAAATGAGTCTTTTCATAGCTTGGCCTGGTTTTCCTAGTTCGGGCATCACTATGGCTAGACCTCTCCTAGCATGGCTACTATGCTAGTCAAAGCACTCGACTATACTTTTTGTGCCACAATTCCTAGTCATCTTGTTCTCCAAAACTCAATCATGGCTAGGATCATCTATAATAATAATTTAATAAAAAAATACTCATAAATTCCATAAATTCCTACTTAAATCAAATAAATAAAAAAAATTCAAAAATCCAGGGGTGTTACATCCTACCCCCCTTAAAAGAATTTCGTCCTCGAAATTAAAATAACTCACTATGGTAGAAGGAAAATATATCTATGGCTCTAAGATGTCTAAGGTGTGCTATGTTACTATTGTTATTCCTAAGCAAAAACATGTAACAAGCAAGCATAACTAATATTCTACTCTCTATCATTATCATAAAAGCCTTAAGTTGTTACCTTCTTTTGCTCCTTGTGTTGTCGCACCGTCTTCAATCCTCATAGCAAAGGTATGTCCTTGTCGTGGTGCTTCCGCCTGTTGTCTCGCCCACTCGAACTGCGTTGCCTGGTTGGGAAGTGGTCCTCGTGGATATCCTCCTTGTGCTGCCGATTGAGTTGGTCGTTGCGGTGGTTGCATCCCGGGTCGTAGATTCGGACAGTCTCGTGCAAAATGCTGGGTGGATCCACAATTCAAGCATTGGTTTAGTCTTCTGCGACCGTCTCTCTGAAGGTGTCCTTTTCTTCCGCAAAACTCACAAGTTGGCAGTTTTAGATTTGGATATGGGGCTGCTCTTGGTTGCTGGTGTACGACGACGCGTCTTTCAGGTCCTCCTGATGATGCTTTTGCTGATGGTGTTGTTGGATGTGGTCGCTTCTCGCTTGTTCCCTTTCGATGGACTCGCTCTAAACGTCGGGCTGCAGTATGAACTTCGGAGTAAGTGGTAGGTGCTACAGCCCCAATAAGCTCCTGTTGTCTGTAGCTCAGTCCTTTATAGAATTTTTTGGCTTTCTCTTCTTCAGTCTGGATCAATGTAGGTACGAAGCGGCTTAGTCTTAGAAACTCGGCGTTGTATTCTTCTACGGTCATGCTGCCTTGCTCGAGGTGTAAGAATTTTCTTCGAAGCTCTGCCTTGAAAGTGGCAGGGATAAACATCTCTTGGAAGAGTTTGTAGAACTCCTCCCAAGTGACCTTATCCTGCCCAAGTCTTTTCTCCTCCGTAAGCCACCAGTGGTGCGCATTGCCGGTCAGCTGTATCCTGACAGCAATCATCCATCGATCTCTTGGTAGCTCGGCTGCCTCCAATTGCTGCTCAATGTTGGTGAGCCATTCGTGAACTTCGGTGGGCTCCTCCTTGCCCGAGAACTTGTCTTGCTTCAAACCGGCGAAAGTTTGCGATGGTTCCTGTCGTCGTCTGGGGAACTGGTGGAGTGGCTCTCTCTAGTGCTGTCACGAAGCGATTCTCGATGTGCTCCATCTGTCTCTGCTGGGCCTCCATCTGAATTTGTTGTTGTGCTTGCATCATCACGTAGATGGTCTGGAAAAGCTGCTGGAGATCCATCGTCTGTCCAAACTGGGAAAACATCGTCGGTGGCATCGGTGGCAGTGCTGGCATGGATGGGATATCGTCTCTCCTGTCCCTCGGTGGGTGCGAAGCTGCTGGATCGTCTGGTTGGGTAGAAGAACCTCCAACCGGTGGCGGGGTCGTGTCGACATGAGTCACTACAGCGCCCTGCGGGGTGACAGCGGGGTTCTCGTCACTGGCTTGCGAGTCTATTTTACTGCACTCAAACGAAACTTATAAGCTTAAAGGAAAATAGATATCAAGCAGAATGCATGTCAAGAAAATAATTTCGAAGTCGAATTATAGAGTTCAAGGACGTGTAACAATATAAAGATGTAGATGAGATCCTAAGGGTCTTTCTATCCTATTCGCAGGCTCACGTCGGTACAGTAACGTAACCGAAGTAATTAACGTAGACCTGCATAGGCCACCACAAAAACATGTAACGCCCCAGTCCCAAAATACGTATAGGACTAGGATACGGTACATGCCAGCAACACTTCACCAATGGGCCAGATCTCAAGGTAAGCCCATTAGCGAAATGCTTAAGCTGTAAATCATGATAATCAACCCAGAGTATAATACAAGTCACAGGTACACAGCTAATCTCATCCACGTAGAAATATGACACAAAATATCAAGTCCAATAAATTGATACTAATAAAGAAATCTGTCCAACATGAAATATGAAAGTATCTGTGCGGGTAAGACATCCCAAAACCACAGTAAAAGAAATACATAATCCACTACATGTCCACTGAAAAGAAAGAAAATAAAATAGCAAGTCTATGAATGAAGAGACATGTCTCAAGAGAAGTCTTCAGCCACCATCTCGTCCTCCTGCGAAGGTGCGTCACCAGTCTCCACTCCAGAACCATGAACCTCCGGGTAGTCCTCGTCTCTAACTAAGCCTGGAGAGATCACCAGGTCCTCAGAGGACTAGCAAGATACATAATATACAAGCCTACGGTAAAGTGAATAAAATGCAGAAAGAAAGTAAAATAAACAATGATCAATAAGGATGTCTCAATATCGTAATGCCATGGGACGCTCCCGACCTCGAGACAAAAGATAAGTCTCTACTACCGTAATGCCATGGGACACTCCCGGTCCTAGAGACAGGATAACAGGTCGATGAGAAGTCTCTAACACCGTAACGCCATTGGACGCTCCCAGTCCTAGAGATAACAGGGCCAATGTCTAGCAATCAATCACAACTACAGGTCAAGTCAAATCAAGCTCAAGGGTGAAGGTGGAAGACTAGTCAAAATTGTCACAAGACTCACAAGGAACAATAAGGGCATAAGATAACCAAATAAGAAACGTGCACGTAAAAGTAAGAAAGTGACTGCAACATGAACACGAATAATAGATAATGAAATATAATTGGAAAGAAATAACAGTATAGAAATGCATGAAAATAAACTGTACGATTCGGCAAGGTATACTTACCTGGTGTAGACTCAACTACGTCTAAATAACCTGTCAAATCAATTGTCCGCGAAAGTTGAACTCCTGCAACTGTCCTCGAATGCTGAAATAGACATTACCAATATTCCCATAATAAGCATAATAGCTAGGATAGGCTACCCATAAGTCCAATTCTGGATACAGGGCTAAAACGGTAATTTTGGGTCAAAATAGTGTCCGCCGTTGGACCCGCTTTGCACCAAAAAGCGTGCCAAAGTCAATGGTCTCTAAAGTTATCAAACTACATGTTTACGCATTCGTTTTGATGATACGAACCCAATGGTATGTCCAATTTTGGATTATGATAAGCCGTGCACAAAATCGCCCGTTGAGTTGGACCGTGGGGCCCACAAAACGGCAATCCAATCAACTGTCTCGGAATCGGACCAAACTTGGCATACAGGACCAAAAAAATGATACGGTTCTGTTGGCACAAGTTTTGTCTCGATCTGACGAACGTGCACAAAGTAATTGGAGAATTTCGAAAAGGGCCGATACGGTGATTTTCGACGGATACGCATCAAATTCGTCGCGCACACGCGACCAATTTGAATTCCGTCAAAGCACACACGTCCACGATGTCGATACGCAACTTTCGATGCTTACCACTCGCGACCACGTCGTCTGAATTGGCGGGACGCACGTCGTGTGGATGAATTTTAAAGTTTTTGAAAACAGATTTTCTAGTTTTTTTCTAATTTTTAGATCGAATTTTTCTTGGTGCATAATAGACGAAACTAAAATCCGTAAACAGCATCTAGAAGCCGTATATATCAAATTAGATTTTGAAAAATCAATTCGGATTGGGAGATATTGGTCTTCCAATATAGGGTGAACACTGTCATTACAGAACATGAGTTCTGTGGTTTTTCTCCAATTTTGACTGAATTTTTCGTCACGAACGGATCGATCTATCCTAAACTAGTTTGTAGGAGTTCTAGTTGGTTAGGTTGTCTACTAGACGAATCAATTGGTTCGAGTTTTGGTCGAGTAACGAAGAAGAATTTTAATCGGGAAACGTAGTACCTCACGGTCGGCATGTCGGCTGTGTCCCCTGTTCCGTGCGGGTGCTTGCTATCGACGGCGGCTGTGCGGTGGTCCGGCGACAGGGTAGGCGGTGCAGGCGTCTAGGAAGGCGCGCGGGGTCGTCCAAGGTTGAGGGGTTGGTAGAGTTCGGGAGGATGTCGAAGAAATTAGGTTTTCCGAACTTGAACATATATATACTCTTCCGGTTTTTAAAATCCTATTCCAGATTCATTTAGAACTAAATTTTGATTTGGTTTTGGTAAGATAGAAGAGAATCTAGTTAAGAATAGGTTGGTAAAGATTTGGATTCATTTGGCCAAGATTTGATCAAGGTGGATCAAATCAAACTAACAAAAAAATCTAAAGGTTGCGCTCGGCTTCACAGAGGGGGGTCGGGTAGGGATGTGTGAACAGTGCCTAGCACTGTTCACAATTGTATATATTTGTTTTTTTTTCTTTTATAACCCCATATAATTATAGTTATTTATATTAACTAAATATACACATATGTCCTAATATATATAATACTCCATAAATCATCAAAAAATCTTAATACTATCTATTCCTAGAGTAGGCCTATATTTAAAAATATTCACATATAGATATATTCCTTAAATAATGATACATTAAATCAACCAATAATAACAAATGATTTTATTTAATATTAACAATAACAACAGTAATAATAATAATAATAATCTTAGTAACCCTAAAATAAACCAGTGGTAGCATTTGGTGAACATAACCTATGCACTCCTCGTTTGACTCCATAAAATCATACAATACTGTCAAATACCTAAATAATATTAATACCAATATTGTACAATATTTAATAATTAGAAATACAACATCAAATTGTAAAATAACTTAAAAAATATTTGCACACATAAAATGTGCCTACACGGTCGTCCTTGGTCTCACTATATGCCCACACAGGCTTGGATTCGGTTCGGGCCCAGTTCGGGCTGATTGGGTACAACCGGGTCATCAAAAATCAATATATTAAATAATAACTAATCAAATGATTTAAATGAGTCTTTTCACAGCTTGGCCTGGGTTTCCTAGTTCGGGCATCACTATGGCTAGACCTCCCTTAGCATGGCTACTATGCTAGTCAAAGCACTCGACTATACTTTTCTCGCCACAATTCCTAGTCATCTTGTTCTCCAAAACTCAATCATGGCTAGGATCATCTATAATAATAATTTAATAAAAAAATACTCATAAATTCCATAAATTCCTATTTAAATCAAATAAATAATAAAAAAATAATTCAAAAATCCAGGGGTGTTACAACTACTATATATATTAGGTTTATATATAAATATATATAACTAAAAGAATATATATTTTATGTGAACTATAATTTGAAATATACATAACTATAATATTTGTATATTTTAGTAAATAGAAATTATATATATATATATATATATATATATATATATATATATATATATTTATATATATATATATATATATATATATATATATATATATATATATATATACATATTTATATATACATATTTATATATATATATATATATATATATATATATATATATATATATATATATATATATATACATATTTATATATATACATATTTATATATATATATATATATAAAAAAAATATATATATATATATATACATATTTATATATATTATAAATGTTTTTTTGGTTTTATTATATTTCTATGAATATTTTATATGGTTATCATTTGTGTGTAAATATATATATATATACATATATATAAACAAGACAAAAAGGAAAATAAACCAAAATCTAGCGAGATTTTGGAAACTAAAATCTCGTGAGATGTTTTTCCTCAACCAACCCGACAGCAAGTATACCTTGCCAAATCGTATAGTACCTTTTATATGTATGTTCTTTAATTCCTTAGTGTTCTTTATCCCATCATTTTCATGATTATTTTATCTTGAGTTTTGGTTACTTACCTTCTTTCAGTTCTACTTATCTTGTTAGCATACATTTACACTCTTGATATACATCTAGTGTTCGTTACAATGCCTTCGTAATCACTCGTGTTTTGTGATAGAGTCATCTAGTCCTACACTACTGACTCTTATGATTTGACTAGACTTGACTTGACATGACTTGAATAGGACTTAACTTTGACATTCTATAGATTGGAAGTGCTTACCTTGACTACGATCTATGAGATTATTTACTAGGAATGGCTATCGTCTCGATTGGAGTGCTTGCCTTGACTGCGATTGGGACACTATAGATTGGGAGTGCTTGCCTTGACTACAGTCTATAGATTTGACCTATTAGCCACGACTAGTATGGCATGCCAGTGTCTTTGGATCTTTGTGTCTTAGATCTTGGTATCTTAGTTGTTCTGACTCGGTTGATTTCTTTCATTATTTCTTACTTCTCTGCTTACTGGTATTGTTACTTTTTGGCTTGTATATTATGTATCTTGCTAGTCCTCTGAGGACCTGGTGATCTCTCTAGGTATTAGCTGAAGTGATCGAGGTAGAATACATTGGAGAATTGATGATTATTTCTCAAGAATTTCAGGTATATTTAGTTCATATCTTTTCATACTCGTCCTATATTACATTGCTTTGAAATTGCTGCTGTATAGCCTAGTTTTACAAGCTTTATCTTTCATTAGAAGCTTGTTCAAGATAATTGTATTAGAGTCTGGTCCACTTTAATGTATATTATCTTTTCTTGTTACTTGTAGTAATCGGTTTGCTAATGTCTGACCAACATTAGTTTACTTGGTTTTTTTATATGAGTTTATCTTCAGTGATTGAGACATTTGTAGTTGAATGTATATATTGCTTTAGAAAACCAGACAACTTATACCACTACAAAAAAGTGTCTTTTGGGGACCCCAAAAATCTGTCTTAAAAAGACCCAAATCAGTCCTAAATTGTGACGGTAAGTGACAGTGCTATTAGGGTGGCGTGGCAAAAAGTTTTAGGATGAAAAATACCGTCCTAATTTGGTTTTAGGGTTGGAAAATGTAACCGTACCAAAAGAGTTTGAATTATTACATGTTTACGACGGTTTACAAAACGGTCCCAAAATAAAAGAGTTTGTGACGAATAACATCCGTCCTAAACAAATTTGCTAGCGTCACAAAAGGATGTCATTTATATCTAGGACAATTACATAATCGTCCCAAAAGTAATACTTATGAAATTATTGTTTGCATTTTTCCAGCTATAAAACATACAATTTAAATACACATATAACATAATTCATATGGTCATGGTCGTTGTCAAGCTTATCCTCAGACGTATCTCCAAGTGTCGGAGCTCCCATACAAAAAAAACTCAACAACATCAAGCATTCTTTACTATCATTTACAAAATAGGAGAAACATATTACATTAAGTAGAAGACAACAAATTCCATATATAACTATAATGTTCAATTGATAAACAATAGAAAAGCTTAACATTAAGCATCCTGTAGAATCATTTCCAAAAGAAATCCAAAACACAATACATCACCCATACCATCACTTACAAAATGAACCCATCATCTCCACCATTACATACAAAATTATGAACCCAAAATATTAAACACTACACCATATTTTTGAATCATTTATTAAATAGTCACAAAATTAACCCAAATTTTTTTCCATCACAAGAGTCGTCGCCCATCATTTAAGTAAATCCATAATACTTTTGAAGGACCTGCAAATAAAATTAAGACATGCCAATATATTAGCAAGAAAATTTTATTATTTTATCAATCATTGAGAAAATGTGTCTAATAACAATGTAAAGAAGCAAAAATTTATCATAAAAGTATACTTACAACAATTAGTCTAGAAAATATTATCAAGAAAATGTGTCTAGTATCAATATATATGAAAGGATACTTACAACAATCATAAAAGGAGATTCTATGTACAATGAAAGAAATCACAAAGATGAGATCCAGTAAAAATGTTACCACAACATTGACAGGGTTGGCAGGGTTATTGTAATATGTTACAATTAGATGATGCAAATACAAAGGTATTGTTAGAATAGAAGTAAAAGTTAACAATTCGAACAAGTCCTAATCATGCCCAACTTAGAGAGGCGCGCAATTATTTTTAGATTAAAGAAGCATTGATCATACAAATAGTAGATAAACCTATTATACAACCTCAGTAGTATGCTGCAATGAAGTAAAATATTTCAAAATTTTCCATCCTGTAGTTACAAAGAATACTGGAGGAAAACAGTTTCCGAGGTACGGAATGGTAGTTGCACAATGGGCTTAAGAAACATGTATGTTGTGAAAATTCTTTTAGCATTAATTCTACTACCAAGAACATATAGCAAAATTCTCATCACATGAAATAGATTTTAGTGTTTAAATCAAGATGGTAGAGGAATAAGTTGTCTGCCCCATGGATGGATAAGTTATCAAACTACGAGTCATGTAACCTCATTTCCTTGTTCAAGAACATAAAAATCACAATTAGATATCATAGGAGCGCAATGCAAAGAATGTGAGAAAAAGCCAATAAGAAAAATCTACATTTGCATGCTTCAACAAAGGAGCAATGCAAAGACTAGATCAACACATACATCAAGTTCAGTATCCCTTGACCAAGCAACAAAATAATTTAATGCTTTCCAAAAATTATTTTGATCAGAGAAATTGGTATAGGCATATATTGGCCTGCAATCTATGTTGCTTGATACTCGAGTAACAAATAGCACACGAGTTGTGACCTTGAATTCTGACATTTTTAGAATCTATCTAAGTACCCCCAAAGGATTCATAAGGAAGCAATACAACTATCCATCTAGGTTGCAGGTAGGTGTATATATGGAATAATAGGGGGGAAAGAAAGAAAACCAGTCACTGAATACACACCTGATGCAAGCGAGCTCTCATCTGGAATATCCTGTCCTCATAGGAACCAATCTCCAGTTCTCCACCTCCACCCAAGCCCTCACTGAACACAAAGAGATCAAAGTTTGGGATAAAATATCAGGCTACAAAGCTAGAAATTTCAGGATCAAACCTTGTCCTCCTCTGGATTTTCGGAGTTAAAAAGATCAGACTTCTCTCTTAGCACTTCCTTGAGCTTTGTTTTCAGATCATCTTTATTCTCATGAATCTGAAAATTGAAAAGAACATTACAACCGTAATCAGACAAAATAGCTGGCATGAAAGAATACTAGAACCTACAACCTAGAACTGTTATGTTAGAACATGAACTAGTCAATGAACTAATACTGAAAATTTTCCTCTTTAAGAAGATAAATTTACTTCTGTTTCCAGACTAGTATCAGCCTCCACAATGGCAGCACCAACTGAAGCCCCTGTTGAAGATATGCGTTGGACTTTTGGGGCTCTGGCAGCAGTATCTCTACTGTCAATTTTTCCACTTTGTCTTGTCTTAATTTCCAACCCTGACATAGAAGTAGTAGTTTGTCCAATTTGTCGATATGGCGAAGGAGTAGCACCAGAAGCAAGACGTGAGCCTTTAAAAACGTGAAACAGGAACTATATCGTCAGGCCTTAGTTGTCGATCTACGTCATCTCCTTGTTTCGCTTGAGCTTTCTTGCGCTTGATTCTTTCTGGTTGTCGCTGGAAAAAGGAAAATTTGTGTCTTAGGAAAAGAAAATTTAACTATTGCAGCTATATTGTTGTATCTCGAAAGATTTGTATTATGACAGTTAACCAGACAAGTAATACTAGATTAAATTATAAAAAGCAAGCAGTTTAAAATTTCGTAACAGGGTTGATACTAAACAGGATATTAACATTATAAAAGCTTTGACAAGTTGAAAGTATAATGGGAAGCTGATGGACCATAGTTTATCATTCAAGGTTCATTAAGCACTACATGATGTAAAAACTAGGATTATCTATAATTTCTAGCTATTAATATTCACTTATTTGATTACAAATAACTGTGTGATAGAATCATTGATTCCATGATTTACAATCATCATAAGAAAACTAAGAAAGTGGCTGAAGTAGCCATATTAGGGGGGGGGGGAGGGGAACCTGTTTCTGTGCAAACAAATAAATTAAGAACAGGAATTTGCACAGAAATTTCTTGAGTTGAACAGTTGGGAATTTCTATTGCTGATATTCATGTCAGACAATATGTAAACTAAATCTATTCAGATACTTAGGCAATAGACTCCAAAAACTGAATGCAGTCAAGTCTTAAGAAAAAAAAATGTTACTAGTGAGATGGTTGAGCCTGAACAAATATTCTGTTTTGGGTTTTGACAATATCCTCGGCATTGAATATAGGGACATTTGAACAATGATTAGTTTGTTGCTGAAAATTGAGTACCTCCATGCATTAAACCACTTGAATCAAAGTTTTTCCACTTTTAAATTGGATTGCAAAGCTACCTTTAATGAACAGTTAAGTTGGAGAAGTAGTAATAAGTTTGTTAGATGAATATCTCGGAACACTTGTGACCTTGAATTCTGACATTTTTAGAATCTAAGTACCCCATAGGATTCATAAGGAAGCAATACAACTATCCATCTAGGTTGCAGGTAGGTGTATGCTCTCTAGCTTCTTGTTCTTGGTGAAGAGAGAGGCAACAAATTAAAGGTTTGGTTCTCAAGTTTATCACAACAAATTGTCTTCAATCTTGTCAACTTTAACAAATCAAAACAAAATTTCCTCTCAGGATACTTGCATCTTATATTCCAATATACACATCATAGCTTTGAAGGTTTTAGACTAACGACAAGATTGTTAGTTTTGGATATAAAATGAGAAGTAATATGTTCATGAACTGAGGATTATTCAACATATTGTGATAATCGAAAGCAAGGGACCAAATACCTCTTCCATTATTATTAGTGAATCCTCAAGAACATCTAAGAACAATATCAGAGAAATCTTCCTGCAATGACATTAAGATATTACAAAGACACCGGTATATGTCTAAATCAGTAGAAAGTAAGAAAATTGAACTACCTATAGCAGCTTTTCATCTTGGTTTCCTCAATGTATTATCTTGTCAAATTGACTGAGAAAGAGACGCCCAATGGTCAGTATCGGTAGCAGTTGGTATGGGATTTGGACCTACCAAATCATATTGTTATAGCCCATATCGTATCAGTATCAACATATTCTTAAGCAAAAAAAAGGATTAGTTGTAGTGATACTAAACTTTCAGAAGTCAGTTCATGCTATAAGAATAATTTTAAATACATAGTGATGAAGGACAACACTGTTTGTGTCACAAGTCCATGTCCATGCCTCTTATCTACTTGACACACATGCATAAATGATATACTTATTCTTTAGCTCAAAAAAGAACTAATAAGTGAAATTGATAGATATATACTGATTTTTCTCTTCATGGAGGAAAAGAACAACACTCATATAGCATCAAATGAAAAGACAGATAAAGAAACCAAATGCCAATTGTTTAAACACATTCAAATAAAACATCAACACTTAATCAACTATCAGAGAGACCAAGGAGGTAGCAACATAGCTTGTCCCTTGAACAATTTGCTCAAGAAAGACTCTTTTAAGTGGAGTCTACAAGCTCAAGAGACTTTTAACAACTTAAAAACTGCTTTAACCCAACCTCCAGTATTGAGAATGCCAGACTTTAATAGTGAGTTTATACTTGAGTGTGATGCTTCTGGGAATGGAATAGGTGCTGTTCTTATGCAGGAGGATAGACCAATAGCCTATCTCAGTCAAGGGTTAAAAGGAAGAGCCAAGATCCTATCCACATATGAGAAAGAGATGCTTGCTATCTTACTGGCAGTCAAAAAGTGGAATCAATATCTTTGGGGAAGGGTGTTTCTCATTAGGACTGACCACAAGTCCTTAAAGTATATGTTAGAACAGAGGGTCTACACAGAGGCTTGCTATCTTACTTGCAGATATTTAAGGCATATCTATTTGTCATTAGCAGGTTCTGAACCCAACCATTCTGCACATGAATATGGCACTATTTTATTGTAGCTCTTATGATTATTTCAAACTTAATTAAGATGTATTGGTGGTGCAATAGGTGAAATATGCACAAGTGTTGGTTAAGTTGCACTAAGTCTATTTAGCATTCACAACTTTAGATCAAAATTTTGAACAGTGCAGTGGGAAAAGACATTTCCAATGATTTCAACTTGTTACACCAAAATTATAGATTTGGTCTATAAAGCCATATGTTAAAAATTTAAGCTTATTGTATCCTTTTGTCAAAAGCTAAATTAGTAGAAGATCAACCCACATGTCAAAGTACCCAGATGACAAGTAATAAGCCTTAATATGGCGAGGAATGGTGCAAGAGGTTATCTATATTAAAAAAGGAACTTCCATTAAGTTTATCTATATTACAAAAGGAACTCCCACATACAACCACATTAATGCAGAGGACGTTGTCCTGGCAATTGTAGATTTCAGTCCAAGTGTTTGGAAAGATTATTTCATCTCCCATTCTCCCAAGTCTTCTCTTACATCACAGGCACATATCATTTATCAAGAAAGGCTTCTTCTTCTTTTTATGAGCAAGAATGATTTATATTTAAATACCTTCAACTTAATCTCACTTTTTTACCCAATTTTCTATCCCGATGTAGAACATAACAAATTTATGAAGAATTATACATGGAAACATATTATTTAAGCAAGGGCTAATACTTCGATACCATGTTAATGAAAATTTTGAGTTGACTAAGCTCTGAAGATATCTATTAGGGCTTCATATATATATTTGAACATGGTAAGACTAACTTAGAAATAAATACCTATAAAAAGAATTATCTTAATCAAGCAAATTAAAATTGATACACATGTGCATATTTCGTTATCTAACTAGCGAATGATTAATTTGAATGCAGAAGTCTAATGCATGAACAGAGCAGAAGCTAGAAGAGCTCAATAAAGAGGTGAAGGCAATGCTCAAAACAAATGACCTAGTTTTCTTTTTGTGACTATAACTAGGAGAGACCAGTGGTTATCGCCAAAGACAAAGTTGGGAGTTAACTAGTTTTATAGTGGGTAACATAAGAGGTAGGTTCTTGTAATTTTGTTACCAATATTTCTTCTAAACAGTTCTTCCCATCGATCCTAGTGATCTCAACTCATCTTGAATTCTCTTATATATTTGCTTAATTGGCAGGTCCACTCTCTGATAAACCTGTAAAGACTACTGCCAGGGCTACTACTTTCTTCTTCTTTTTTAATTTATCATAACATGAAGGGGTTCCTTTTTCATGTATTATACTATGTTGATCTTGTATTTCCCTTCGGGTTAGATAGATTAGGGACATCCCATTTGAGCAGAATTTTTCTTCTACTTACACAGGCACCAATTGAATTGTTACTCTTTAATCTTCGCCCTGGAAGGGCAATTCAACTCGGTGGTCATAATTGCCAGGTTTGTAATATATTTTTACACGGTATCTTTTATGTTTTCTGTTCTATGGCTGAAATTTTGTGATCCCAGTATGAAGAAAATGAAATAACAAACTACTTAAAGGCTCCTTTTTTTGCTATTTCGTTAGTCAACAATCTCTAGCTGTCATGTGGAGAGAGTATAAATAATAGTGAGCATGTAATCAAGAAACTTAGACAATTGCAATTTCTGAAAATTAGAAATACAATTACTTAGCTTGTTCTTCCTTCTTCATCTTCTTCTTTCTGTTAATTGAGGATTTCCTCCATTAGAGAGCTTCGAGCATGGTTAATTCCGCTCGAAGCACCTGGCACAGGACTGTTGTTAGTCAACAACCTTTAGCTGTTGTTAGTCAACAAACTCTAGCTGTCATGTGGAGAGAGTATAAATAATAGTGAGCATGTAATCAAGAAATTTAGACAATTGCAATTTCTGAAAATTAGAAATACAATTACTTAGCTTGTTCTTCCTTCTTCATCTTCTTCTTTCTGTTAATTGAGGATTTCCTCCATTAGAGAGCTTCGAGCATGGTTAATTTCGCTCAGGGAAGAGGTTATAAATGGTTCAATTCTTAAATCGTAACATTCTAAATATAAATTCTTGAGCTTATAAATGGTTCAATTCCTCAAGCAACATAGTTTACTAACTAATCTTATAATTGTTTGATGCCACAATATAATGGCAATCATTGCATACCTATTTCTACTCTTAACCTATGTTGCAGGGACACAGATAAGACACGGACACTGCACTTACTTTGTGTGTCCTAGTGTATGTTGGAGTGTCCGGGTGGTGTCCTACAAGAACGGCTTAGATTTTTGAGTTTTCGTGCTTCCTAGCTCGGAACAGTTTAGTACCGAGTTCCAGAAATACATTATTCTGGTTTGTCGGAATTAAGCACCAACCCATCTTACATGAATACAAGTACAAGGAAAGTTCGAACCACGAAATTGGAACGTGATATCTAGGCAACAATGCTACGGAGATGAGCCTAAGCGCAAAGCTAAACGGTTCAAAAACAGATGAAAAGCAATAGTGATGATGAACAATCTAGCACAAGGGCACATTCTCCAGAACCAGTTGCTAAGATATCAAGCAGCATGATTCTCACTCTTGCCCACGAGGAAGCTACAACCTACTATCCCCCACAAACTGCATTGTAACGATCTATCATCCTGACCCAACGTCTTCTGACGCAGAAACTGTATATATTATTTCATGACGAACTATATATAGCATAGGCATCACTTCAACCTTACTCAATAAGCGCTCCAGCGATTTAACTATTTCGATATGCGATAGGAAACCATAACATTATCAGACCCAATTTTCTGCTCATTTGCATTTTTAAATTTTATTTATTTATTTATTTGTTCCCTCCATTCCCATTGATTGAGCGGAAATTTGCTCCTTTTTGTTTCATGGCCAGAACTAGTAACAATTTCAAGCTCGGTGAACAAAAGAACATCGCAGCAAACACATCAGAAACCACAATAGCACACTCCACATCCCAGCAAAACAGGAAGGAGCAAAAAGAAAGACACTAAAATTAGTAACGAATCTCGACGAGCCATTAGAGTTCCCGCAGGAAAAAGCTCACCTCCCCCTGGTGACAATTCTGATGAGGGAGACCTTCGGCTTGGTCTCCTGCTCCTTGGCGAGCGTCGATTTGACCGCCATGGCCCTCCTTCTGCTGCTCCATTAGAGAGCTTCGAGCACCGGACATTCTAGTGTTCAGGGAAGAGGTTTCCAACATTTTCTTTGGGTTATCTAGGTATAAACCTGCCGAGAATACCTTAAAAATACCTAAAAACTGTTTAAAAAGCTAAAATTAACACAACCTTAAAGAAATTGAAGGAAAAAACTCCATACGATACATGTTATTGAAGGAATAAAACCTAAATTAATGCATTTAAAAAAACTTAAAAAATACCAAGCCCTAAAGAATTTATTTATACAAATATACCTCGATGTTCAGAGGAGGCATTGATGTCGGAGGGAATCGGAAGGAGCGGCGGAGGGAATCGGGAGAAGCGACGTTCAAATGAGCGGCGGAGGGAGTTGGGAGAAGGAAGAGAGAGAGAGAGACGATGTGTATCTTTGTGCAAAGAAATAAGTTCTGAAAGTTTTTGGATGGACGGTCTAGATTAAGCCATCCGATTAAACGGTCAAGATGGAGACATGTGGAGGTAAAATTTTCCCCCATAAAATTTGGCAATTAGCCGTCAAATGTGTGGCATTCCCGCCGAGCTATTTGGGACGGTAATATAAATTTTTTGGAATAGAAATTTTTATTAGTCCCAAATAGTGATCCATTTTTAGATTCTGTCACAAAAAAATACAACTTTTTGTTACTAAAAATATAGCCGTCCCTAGAACTATACTTTTAGGACTTTTTAGACTAGTGTTCCGAATAGTGTCGTCCCAAAAAGACACTTTTTTTGTAGTGTACGTATTCGAGCTGGACTGGAGTCCTCTCGATGCATAGCTGGCAGGTATACGTATCATAGTCCTACATATTTTGGGATTGGGGCGTTACAATCACCACATAGAGAGTATGAAATAAATACATCTCATGAAATAACTGAAAACTACAACTAGACAAAAACCTAACAATCTACTCCAAGCTCTACTGGTGTCTCCTCTAGGCTAGCTGAGATCCTCTAAGTTATATATAAAAATTTTAACGTTATCCTGTTAGGACGGAAAAGAGCACATATCTCTAAAAGTAGTTCCAAAGCATGGTAGGAAATATAGAGCTAACAGTAGAATAAAATACATGAAATGCTGTAGAGAGATATACATAAAGAACATGAAATACATGAAACTCCATAGAGAGATGTATATGAACAGTAAAAATAGACAAATCTGAGTACATGAAAGTTTTATAGAAAATAAGAACTGTAAGTGAACATAAGTGATTTAGAGCACAAGATGG
>JANAVB010002276.1:137500-187500 GCA_029216955.1 Iris pallida | reverse complement strand
CAGTCGAAGGAAGCAATTTCAAATTTCATGATAATACCTCCGCTGCTAGGATGAACAATGCGGGTGAGATTGGATCTCCTTGGCGAACCCCTCTAAAAGATTGAAAATACCCAGCTGCTTCACCATTAATCAATAGTAAAAACCATACATTATTTTGGAGTCGAAGCATCATGTCAACCCATTTGTTGTGAAAGCCAAACTTGCGCAACACTTTGAGCAAAAATCTCTAATCAACTCGATCATAAGCCTTCATCAAATCTAATTTAATAGCAATATTGCCACCCCAATGTTTTTTGTTCATCTTAGCAACTAATTCTTAAGCAAGCACAATATTATCGACTATTTCCCTGCCTTGCACGAAACCACTCTGTTCCAGAGAGATCAACTTGGGCAGAAGAGGCGCTAATCTGAGAGCAAGAGTTTTAGAAATAATCTTGTTCAATTCTGAACATAAGCTGATAGGCCTGTAATCAGAGAAGTACTTGGGCTGCTTTACTTTGGGGATTAAGACAAGAGATGTGTTTGTAATAGATCGGGGTAGCGAGAACCCATCAAAGAACATGCCAAATACCTCTGCAATATCATCACCAATGATGTCCCATTAAGATATGAAGAATTTAGCAGTAAACCCATCCGGGCCCGAAGCACTATTCATGTCCAATGACTTAATTGTGTCTAGCAGCTCCTTCTTCGACGGCAGAGCAATAAGTCGATCATTCTCTTCCCATCAAGCACGGGATGGCAAAGAGAAGGTCATCGTCATCCTTAATCTCACCTCTCTTATACAAAGCCGTACAATACACCAGAGTATAGGCTTTAATGTTTGTCTTATCAAGGAGCACAGTATCATTGGCATAGTGATAGAATGTATCCATAAGGCCTTCTTTTTAAAGTTCACACAATCGTGAAAATATGCTGTATTTTTATCCCCCTCCAAATCCCATTTGATACAAGATTTCTGTTTCTAGAAAGCCTCTTCAATTCGAACTCTCTGTTTGAGTAATACAGTAGCCAGAGCAAGCTTCTCCCTATTTGAATCATAATTATCCTCGTCAAGCCGTAATTCTGCTGCAAGAACGTTGTCCTCCGTCGTCCTAACAGCCTAAAAAATATCACCATATGTTGACCTGCTCCAAGCTGACAGCCACTTACGACATTCATCAAGTCGTAACGCCACCCTCGTAATCCCATGTCGATGATCAACAGAGTGCCAGGCTTCATGAACAATACGAAGGAAATCAACATGAGCAGTCCAGAAATCAAGGAATCGGAACTGCTTAACCCCTCCGGAATTATGAGCTAAAAGCCGAACAAGAATGGGCGCATGATCGAATTCAGTCCTGTTAAGGTGATCCTCCACCAAACATGGTGCCATAGTAAGCCATGCATTATCAACAAAGACCCGGTCTAGACGAGACGCACGTCGGTCCGCTTTGTTCGACTTAACCCAGGTGAAACCGCTTCATGTGTATGGCAATTTTGTGACTCCAAATGCCAGCTAAAAGTTGGCAAACTCTTGCATCGAGAGTGCGTCTGCAGACCGCCCCCCAATCTTCTCATCCGACCGGAGAACAACATTGAAATCCCCTCCAACAATCCAAGGCAGCTGGTGATTGCCCTGAATCATGAGCAGTCTCTCCCAAAGGATCAGTCGACCTTCCTTTTTACTATCACCATGAACAATAGTAAAAAGAGAAGTCACTGGCAGCAAGGTATCAATAACCCTAACAGACAGAACCTGATCACATGAATCTACGACGTCAATATTGCAACCTGACCTCGACATGATCCAAATATTACTTCTATCATTTGAAAAAGCTTAGGAGAATCCAAGTTTAACTTTATAGTGTTGCATCTGCGAATGATCCACTTTAGGCTCTATAATGGCGAGAAAATTAATTTTGTTCACCCGTAACAAAGCCTTCAATCTTTTAAGAGTCATAGAATTGGCTATACCTCAAATATTCCAGATTAGGAAATTAAATATTATGATTTGAGGGGTTACTAGTGTTTGCCTTGCTTGCAGCCGAACGAGTTGTTCGATCGGATGACTCCACAGTTTTTTTTCCCTTTCTTAGCATGCTTTTGAGTTGTGCATGTTTCTACATGTGCTTCTTGACTACTTGAGGGGTCCTGGGCTCCCGTTGGAGCTTCATCGCTCGCTTCATTCTCTGCACTTCGAGTATCAGGAAGTTCAACACCTTCCCGAGTAATATTTTCCTCCTCCTCAACAATATCAGCCCACCTGGTAGGCATCCCTCTCCATTTGCCCTCTTCCATATCCTCGGGGGGCAAGGAATCACTCACCGGTTGGGTCGGGATGACCACCGTCGCCGCTTCCTTAGTAGATGCCAATCCAATCCCCTGATCATCATGATACGCCACTTGGTCGATACTGATCGACTGTAAACTGGGATCTGGAATGACCTCGCTCGAGTTTGGTGCATGAGGATCAGGCACTAATGAAGGGTTTATAGGTGTCCCATCTACGGTTCTTGTGCAAACTTCTCCCGAAGAAGTAATAACGGCAGTTAAACCTGCTTGATCTTTGTCCACTCTTGGTGAAGTAACCTCAGGATCAATGGTAGCCCGACGCGTGTCTGACTGCTCATTAATAACAGCTTCGGCTCTTTTCTCGTGATGAAGAGTCTTTCCCTTGTTCTTGAGCTTACACGAATCCATAATGTGTCTTTGATGAAAGCAATGAGAGCAGTACAAAGGAATGTTCTCATATTCTATTGTCTGCCAAAAGCTCCATCCTTTGGATAGATTAATCCGAATCCGCCTTTTAATAGGTTTTCCTGTATCAATCTCTACGAAAACACGCACCATGCTCGGCCGTACTAACTCCTCCGTGGCTCGATCAATCTTCAGGTTGGTGTCTATTGCTGAGATGATAGCGAACATGGCCTCTTTCGTACACAGATGGTGAGGAAGATCAGGTAGGTTTACCCATATAGGCATGAGAAGAGATTCGATAGCAGGAGTAAAATCAGCCTCCCACTTGAATAACCGTATAGGGGCACGAGCAATGAACCAAGTATCATTGGAACAAAGACGAAGGTAGTCCTCTTCCATTTTTAGCCTGATCTTTATGTGTTTTCGATCTATAACTCCAGCTTTGATGGAACCCTTAAATTCAAACCCTTGTAGAACTTTATGTATCACCTCAATAGGGGGTTTACTATGAGAGAATTTCCCAATGAGCGCATATTTGAGTGGGGTTGTAAGGGCTTCATCTTCTTCCTCAGAAAAGTAATCGATGGCGCTCCTTTGAAGGTGGACACCGTTCTGGCAGCAAGGCGAGGGGGAGCCTCCACCCTGTCCACGACCGCTTCTGCAAAGGATTTGGTCATTGTCATCCTGGCGTCGGCCTGGCCAAGGCCAAGCCGGAGTCGACGGAGAGATCTCTCAGAAGTCACCAACGCGGCGCTCTAGGGCAGCGCTCGCGATCTCTGTTAAATCCTATATATATATATATATATATATATATATAAAATATATATATATATTTTTATATATATATATATATATATAAAATATATATATATATATATCCTTACCTAAAAAAAATATATATATATATATCCTTACCTAAGTCTACATTATACATATAGGCATAACCATAAAATATATATAACATACATATCCCATATATACAATATGAATATACACATATCATATATAGGCACAAAAGACATCTGTATCAATATATAGCATAATGATATATGTATCCTCACATCTCATATATATACGCTAACATATATATGATACTCATATATAAATACCATATTCTTAAACTCCATAGATACCTAACCTATGTTGGCGCATTGGTCATATGGTCAAACTGATTTTAATAATTGATCAAACTCTGTCTCGATATATGGAACTAGTCAGGATATCTCGGACTCTTGGACATGATCAAGAACAGCTATCTACTCAGTTCAAGAACGAAGCACTGTTTGCCTGTTCGAGTCTGTATTTCTTTGAGCAATATATTTTCATTTTATTTGAGTCTAGGAATACTTTGTACACCGAGTCGTACTGGCAAATAAGCTATTCCAAAAAGATTTTAAACTGCTTTTAAAACATCCTTAGTTTTGAAAAACATTCGTATTTATAAAAGCTTCAAAAAGGTTTTCAAAAAGCTTTTCAAAATTCCCCAAAAAGTAATTTTAAAACGATAACCTAACCCTGACAGAACTCGACCAGAGTTTGGCCAGAGTTCGGCTAGAGTTCGGTTAGTGGCCGTTTTGTTTTTGAATTCCTTGGAACTTGGTCCTCCTGTAGTTGCGGATTTGACCGAGATTTGCTCATCGAGTTCTGTCCGAATTCTGTCCGAATTCTGCCAGAATTATGTCTGTGGAACTCCTATAAATAGAGAAGGATTTCAATCATTTTAACTTACTCATTCACTTTCAATCTTCTCTCTTCTAAAAAGCTTTCAGTCTTTCAAAGAGTTTTTTTCGAGCTTCAAATTTTAGATCCCAAGCCAGTTACAATCCTCTAGTCGATTTGCCAGTGCGGTGCGGTCTAGAAGTTTCAGAGTGGTTGTAATCAAAGGCTTGATAGAAGATTCAACTCTTCAAAATTGAAGTTGGACGAGTTCTTCGTATCAATGTTCGCGTTGCAGAAGTTACAAGGACTTCGTAAGAAAACTTGCAGTTTTGCCAATAGTGGATTCAACTGGTAGCAAGAGTTCTAACGACTGGATTAGTCCTCAATAGAGGGAAACTAGTATACATCGATGTCTTTGCATTTGCTTTCTTATCTCTGCCTTTACATTATTTAGTTGTGATTATTATTCTGTGATCTTGCTGCTAACAATTTTAATTAGCATTATTCCACTGCCAACTCTATTTACCCCCCTCTAGAGTATTGTGCTTTACGATTTCGTTCCTACAATTGGTATCAGAGCGGGTGTTACAGGTAAAGCAAGGTAACATTGCAATTATTTATTTATTTAACTAATTGTTATATAGATCACAACACAACACATGGCAACTGTGAAATTCACAAGTGAAGGCCAGGCCACAAACAGACCTCCACTGTTTGTTGGTACGAATTATACCTATTGGAAAACACGGACGAGTTTCTTCTTGAAATGACTTGACTTTGATTTATGGTCTATTGTTATTGATGTCTATCAAAAGCCACCTCGTATAAATGTTGATGGAGTTTTAGTTGAAAAATCCCATAACAGATATACAGAGGAAGAAAAGAAAAAGGCCAGTCTTGACGCACGTGCTATTAACGCTTTATTTTGTGCTTTAGACAGAACTGAATTTAACAGGGTGTCTATCTGTACAACTTCTAATAAAGTATGGAAGCTCCTTGAAGTCACACATGAAGGCACGACTCAGGTCAAAAAATCAAAGGTCAGCAGACTTACTCAAGAGTATGAGGTGTTCAAGATGAAGCCCAACGAAATAGTTACTCAGATGTTCGAAAGATTCTTGGATATTATAAATCCTTTGTCCTTCCTAGGCAAAAATTACAGTAACCATGAAAAGATTCGCAAACTCCTGCGAGCACTTACCAAGAACTGGATTCCAATGGCTACTACGATCATTGAAGGAAACGACCTCACAACTATGTCCCTCGAATTACTCATGGGTAAGCTACTCACTCATAAACTGGAGCTACAAGATTTTGAAGAGCCTGTACCAAAGGAGAAGACGATCGCTTTCAAGTCTCAGCACAGAAAAGCTGCTGAAGGTAATTCAGATAGCAGTGAATCTGATGTTGAAGATCAAGCACTCCTAGCAAGGAAATTCAAAAGATTCATAAGATATGAGAAGAAAGCCAAAGAAAACAATAGCAGCAACAACTGGTATCAAGATGATGCTGTCTGCTATGGCTGCAAGAAGAAGGGACATATGAAGAAGGATTGTCCTACAAACTCATCATCAAGCAAGAAGAGCAACAGGTATAAAAAAGGAAACCTGAAGAGATCAACATCTCGGAGATATGCCAACACCAGCATATGGCATGAAAGTGAAGCCAGCGACTCAGAAGATGAAAAATCAGAAGACGCTGCAAATGTATGCTTTATGGCATCCGATCAGATACCTACTGAACCTGTAGTTGATACATATGATGACTTTACCTTTGAGCAATTAGGAGATGCCTTCGGTGAACTGATAAGTGATTACAGAAAACTGCGTAGCAAATATCAGACCTCTAAGAAGGTACTCAAAGAGTACAAAGGTAAAATAGGAAGACTTACCGACCTACTAGCTGAGGTTAGAAATAATGTTAGTGAGTCTGCTGAGCTTTCCTCTATTAAGATCTTATTACACGAGACTACCAAGTCATCTGAATAGAAAGACAAGGTTATTGACCAACTGAAAGAAGAACTTTCTAAAGAGAAGAAAAGTCTTCAAAGTGCACAAGTCAGAATGGAAGCACTCACTTTTGACTATACTAAGTTGTATGACACTTCCAAAAGATTGGAAATTAGGTTAGGAAAACAGCCTGAGACTGCTGCTTCCTATCCTAACATGTGTCACTTACCGAATAATCGGAATATTTCTAAACCAAACACTGTCAGACCTAAGCCTATCAAACCTTTACCCCAAAAGGTTAAGCCAAAACAGGATTATAGGTTTGCTTTCTTCTATACTAGAAAACCTAAACCTACCAACCGTGCACATCACTCTGCTTTCAACATTAAACATGCACAGTGTCATTATTGTGGCCACATTGGTCATATTTCTTCTATATATAGAATCAGAAAGCTTGTTGATTTAAATATTTATGTATGGATACCAAAAGCTAACATTTCAGGATCCTACAAGAAATGGGTACCAAAATTTTCATCTGCAAACTATTTTATAGGTGGAACACCTTTCACATGCTAAAAGCAAATGGATCCTCGACAGCGGTTGTTCATGGCATATGACCGGTGACGCTACATTATTTGCAACACTGTCAAAGAAAAAGAAGGAAGGTTATGTCTCCTTCGATAACAACTTGAAAGGGTATATCATTGGTATCGGTGATGTTGGTAAATCTCTCTATCCTGTGATTAAGGATGTCTGTCTGGTTATCGAGTTAAAACATAATCTACTCAGCATAAGTCATTTAGCTGATCATGATTATGGCATCAACTATGGCAAAGACAAATGTACTATAGTTGATAGCTCAACTGGTAGTACTATCTTTGAAGGTATCAGGGAAGACAATATATATATTTTCTATTTGTTGGAAGAAACTAACATTTCAGGTAGATGCTTAATGGCTAAAAGTGATGAGAGTCATCTGTGGTATATGAGACTCGGTCACGTAAATATGGACACAATCTCAAGATTATCCACGAAGAACGCGGTTTACCGGTCATAACATTCAAGAAGGATTCGGTATGCAGCCAATGTGAAAAGAACAAAGCTACCAGATCCACATTCAAGTCAGTAAATGCAGTATGTACTACTAGACCTCTACAATTGCTATATATGGACTTATTTTGTCCTAGCAGAGTTGCTAGCCTCGGAGGTAAGCTATATGCTTTTGTAATTGTAGATGATTACTCTAGATACACGTGGGTATACTTTTTGACATGCAAGAATGATGCATTATCTGAATTTGTCGCCTTTTGCAAGAAAGTACAGAATGAAAAAATTACATGATCACTTGTATTAGAAGTGATCATGGAGGCAAATTTGAGAATGCAGAGTTTGAGCAATTTTGTGACACACACGGTTTTGTAAATGAGTTCTCCTGTCCTAGGACTCCACAACAAAATAGAGTTGTGGAACATAAGAACAGAACTCCATCCGAAATGGCCAGAGTAATGTTAAACCAGTTTAGTCTACCCAAATATTTCTGGGCTGAAGCTGTCAATACAACTTTTTTTGTTCTCAATAGAGTTCTAATTCGACCCAAATCGAAGAAGACTCCATTTGAGTTATGGTTTGATAGAATTCCATCAGTTTCATATTTTAGAATATTTGGTTGTAAATGCTTTATTCTTAATACAAAAGACAACTTGGGAAAGTTTGACGAAAAGTCCGATGAAGGTATATTTTTAGGTTATGCGGCCAAGATTAAAGGATACAGAGTCTTCAACAAACGAACTATGATCATCGAAGAGTCAATCAATATCACCTTTAATGAACTGAATCAAATGACTATCGATGACAATGACGAAGATCTAACTGTACCAAGCTCAACACCAGCTGATTCTCAACCAAGCTCGGCACTAGCTGATCCTCCTAGAGAAGATCCAGGAACCAGCTACCTTCAGAGTCTGCCAAAAAGATTGAAATTTACGGCTGATCATCCAAAGGATTTGGTAATTGGTGATATTACCAAAGGTAATGAGTTTGAGATGAGCATGATGGGAGAGCTGAAATTCTTTCTCGGACTGCAAATCAAACAAACTGACAATAGGACATTCATAAATCAAGCCAAGTACACAAAAGGTTTGCTAAAGAAGTTTGATCTGGATAATGTCAAACCTATTGGCACTCTGATGGAAACTTCAACAAATCTTGATATTGATGGATAAGGCAAGCCGGTCGACACACGTAAGTATCGAGATATGATCGATAGTTTACTTTATTTAACTGCTAGTCGTCCAGATATTATGTTTAGTGTTTGCCTGTGTGCACGTTTTCAAGCTAATCCAAAGGAGTCACATCCGTGCGCAGTTAAGCGTATCTTTCGATACCTTAAGGACACTTCTTCTGTTGGCTTATGGTATTCCAAAACTAAGTCCTTTGACCTTATTGGTTACTCGGATGCAAATTTTACCGTATGCAAAGTTGATAAAAAAAGTACCAGTGGCACATGTCATTTTTTAGGCAAGGCTTTAGTCTCATGGTTTAGTAAAAAGTAAAATTTTGTAGCCCTATCAACAACAGAGGCTGAGTATATCGCCGCAGGACGTTGTTGTGCTCAGATTTTGTGGACGAAACAAACATTAGAGACTATGATTTATTTTACACACACATTCCCATTTTCTGTGACAACACGAGCACTATTAATTTGACTAAGAAACCAGTATGTCACTTTCGTACTACGCATATCGAGATCCGACATCATTTTCTTAGAGATCATCATCAAAATGGAGATATTGACCTTGTGTACATAGATACTGAGAATCAATTAGCTGATATTTTCACAAAACCTCTAGCAGAAGATCATTTCAATTATTTACGTCGAGAATTAGAAATTTTGGACGTCAATAATGTTAATTAATTTTATTTTATGATTTTATGTCAATACGCAAAAACTGTGTTAGAGACAAGCCAATAAAGAGTCTGTCTGTCACCATAACTACGGTTGAAGCGGAGCGGTATTTAAGAGTTCCCCGGTGAACCTCCGCCAGCTGGGACAGTACTCCTACAGCTAATCTGAGACAGTCACTATGTAATGATATTTAATCTATAAAATAATATTAATTATATTAATTGAATGTTGAAATTACTAATCTTTGAATTAAATCTTTGAAATGAGCCAATGAAAAAGAAAGTGTTCCAAACCAAACCCAGGCGAATTCAGCCAGAATTCGGACCGAGTTAGGTTGAAGGTATCTGGCTATATAACCAGAACCCGAGAGCCTTTCTTCTTCGTTGCTTCTAAACACCACCATCAAAGCAACAGCAGCCGCGCGAGAGCTATCAAACCCTAGTTCTTCACCACTCTGTTTCTTCCTATCTACGTGGTAAAATCCATCCAAATTTTGGATTCGTGCGGAGTTTGTTGTCCTCTACAACATACTGGAATCTCGGGAGGTGTAACTTCATATTTCTCCTCCTTTTAATTTCATGCATATTTACTT
This sequence comes from Iris pallida, assembly GCA_029216955.1. Lineage (NCBI taxonomy): Eukaryota > Viridiplantae > Streptophyta > Magnoliopsida > Asparagales > Iridaceae > Iris > Iris pallida. The sequence continues at coordinate 177,716 of JANAVB010002276.1, read as the reverse complement.
TTATTACACAATGCCGCCTAAGGGATTTAACCCCTTCAAGAGGAAGAAGACGACCAATCCTAGTGAGGAAGGATCATCTTCGAATCCACCCACGAATTCTTTCTTTTCGCCAGTTCAATCGAGCGATGGCGCGTTCGATGGGTTTTACTTTCAAACCCTAGATCAAGCCCTTCTGTGGTATGGAGACTTTTCCATGCGATCCACATGCACATGCGCTCCTATAAAATGGACTGTGTTTCCAGAACATCGCCAATATTTTGAGGTATTATGGTTACAATACGTTGTTAAACTTTGTTTCTCGGTAGCAACTAATGCCATTAGACTGTTCTACTGCAATATCATATTAAACATGTTTGACATAAGTACTCGTGTTGGCGGACTAGACATCGAGTTCAATGATGTCCTCTTAGCGAAAATCCTTGGTCTATCTAACGAAGGTGCACCGCTTGTTAATATCACTGAATTTGATTTCCCCGACGGCACGACACTTGATAGTTTCAAAGCTGAACTCTGTGCACCTGATCGAGTTCGCTCTGGAAAGTTTAAGGCAAACAACTAGAACTTGTTTAATTATGAATTGCACCGCATCATCTACTCCACTCTCCTTCTGAAGTCTACTTCAAAGGATGATGTGACATCTCTTGAATTATCTGCTATGTATCACAATCTTAAGGGGATTCTATTTTCTGCCCCTAAGACCATTATCCAGATGATGGGACGTTGTCGTGCAAGAGATAGAAATCTCTCTTATGCGATGATTCTCCCACGCATCTTCTAGCATTTTGATATTGATTTGTCAACTTGTACTCATGACCCTGAGCCCAAGTTTCTGAAGTTATCTCGTCGTAGTATGACTGCTGCTGCTCCTCCTACTGTTCCTCATACTGCTCTACCTCCTCCACCTACTCAGTAGTATGCCAAGACCTTTGAAGACATACACAAGCATCTTTCTGATTTGTACGTCTCGATGATGGATATGGCCCGCGAACGTGAGTTCTGCGATGTCACTCGTTATCAGGCGAAAGCAAATTCTCTCACTGATCTCCGATTTGCTCAGACTGGACATTTTGTCGATTCTATTCCTAGAGATCCAGCCTTCTCTGGTTACCGCTGTGAGGATGAGGTTGTTCATGCCTACTTTCAGCCCGATAACGCATATGATTGGTACCGTTCTGACCGTGCTCCTCCTCGAGACTATGTCGGTGAGTTTTACACTGGCGTCCCTCCTCACCCTTCTGGCGCTGGTACTTCTGGAGCTGGTCCCTCTGGACATGCCAGTCATGCTGATGATGATGATGAGGAGATGTGATATATTAGCTGATTTCTGAGACTTAGATATTGTTTATTGTACACTTGGAAATGCTTCGACATTCCAAGTTTCTGTCTTTTTATCTTTTTATTATCAGACTTGTACTGGATATTTATTGATGTTTCTTAAACATCATTTTATCTTTATGGGATGCGTAGTTTACCTTTCACATCAGTTTATTTATTTATAGCATCTTTATCTGCTTCTATATTATAAACTGCCCGTGACATAATTCTCTGTTATTCTCACTGTTGTATAATTAATTCTCTGTTATATTATAAAATGCATGAGACATTATTTTTCTTGTGTTTCTTCACTGTTTGTTTTTTATGCATTGATTGCGGGAGAGTTTTTCTCTTTTGCAATTATTTTGCTAGGTGACAACGGAGGAGAAAATAGGATCCAACATTTTGTTTTTGAGCATAATACAGGAATTGAATAATTTTGAACAATTTGAACTATTTTTGGTCTCTTACTCAAAAGACGTTATATCATTCATAGTTTGTCAATTATCAAAATGGGGGAGATTGTTGGCCCATTGGTCATATGGTCAAACTGATTTTAATAATTGATCAAACTCTGTCTCGATATATGGAACTAGTCAGGATATCTCGGACTCTTGGACATGATCAAGAACAGCTATCTACTCAGTTCAAGACCGAAGCATTGTTTGCCTGTTCGAGTCTGTATTTCTTTGAGCAATGTATTTTTCATTTTATTTGAGTCTGGGAATACTTTGTACACCGAGTCGTACTGGCAAATATGCTATTCCAAAAAGATTTCAAACTGTAACTCCACCTCCCAGTTTTTCTAAAAATAATAAATAATTCAATTTCTATAAATTGTGTTCTTGTTATTATTAGTTTCAATATTAAGTTAGTTTCAGTTAATTTTTGGAAATATTTTGGAGGGATTAATTCTGGGCAATTTTTCAAAATTGGAAGTTGTTGTAACAACTTTTATATTATTTTCCTTATTTTAAAAACTGTTTTTAAATATATTATGGAATTATGAAAAGGAGAAGGGTCTTCCTGAAAGTTTTCTTAACAAAAAGTACTTAAACAAAATAATTGCAGAGCGGGAGGGGTTTTGTGCATAATGCACATTTTTAGGTTTTAAGTCTGAATTGAGGAGGAGAGAGAGTATTCTTCTCTCAAATTTTCCTCTGAAGTTTTCGAGAAGGTTTTCTTTCCCAATTCTGTTAGCCGAACCCTAACCCTAGATCTCGACCTCGGCAATTTCGACGGTGGAGATGGCGAAGGCTCCTCCTGATCAGACCGGCGACTGCACTCCTTTCTTCTCCGGCGGTCCATCTCTTCCAACAGATGGCGATGATGACGACGATGGTGGCCGAGGTTTCCTGCGACGAATGATCGGAGAGATTCTTCAGAGGTGTACGACCCCCTTCGGCGATGGCTCTTCCAGATCGACGACTGAGCTTCGATCACCACTGCGAGCGGTGGATCAGCGATTCACCAGCGGCGTACGGCTGCACGGGCTCTCTCCGGCGACTGCACTCCTTTCTTCTCCGGCGAGCGCTTCTTCTCCGCGACGCTAGGCACGCCTCATCGAGCAACTGCGAGGCCCGATTCCTCCATGACGACGGCAGCGCTCAACTTCTCCCGCAGTGACGTCGTGGTGAGTTCTCGACCAAACCCCTGTCTCCTAAAATTGTGTTTGTGTCCTTTCCTTCTCGATGAATTTGGGAGTCGTTCGTAAATGACAGATCGAGTTCTCGATCGGAAGTTTGATCGAGATTGAGAACCTTGTTCACCTGGAGAACCGATCGGTGAGTGATCCTTGTTTGTTTCGATTTGTAAATTCTTAATAAGTAATTGTAGACATTTCTGGTGGTTTTCTTTGATCAACAGATCGATCTATCGAATGTGGATTATGTGTCCGATACCATGGTTTGAGTTTTCAATTCGGAATTGGATTTTCTTCAGGTAAATTCCTGTCTCATTGTTCCGTTCTATTCAATCGTTTTGGTACCTGTTTGATAATTGGGGTTTACTGCCAGTGATTCGTGTCCGGGGGTGATCGTATCCAGGGTTGTGCGCTGGTTCGTGTCTCATTCGAGTCATGTTCGTGTGTTTTGTGTCTGCTGTGGTGGGGCATAGGGATCGGTTATCCAGTTCAGTTGTGTCCGAGTTCATGGTGGTGTCGGGTGCGGCTGTGTCCTGTGTACGTAAAGCCAGGGTATTATCGTAATATGTGTGACTAAGGGTTGATGCATAATTTTTTTCCTGTTAAGATTAGTGGCGGGTTTTGATAAATGGTTTCGATTTGGTTGTAATCCCTTATATTTTGTCTTGAATTTTTCTTCTTTCTTTATGCTCAAATTTGGAAGATAAACTTTGCTATGAGAGTGTTTGTTATTTGCAGCAGTAGACACTAATATATTTTGAGCCTTATTTGTATAAGGAAGGGCTGGTATAGAAGGGAAGTTTTGTTTTGAGCTATTGTTTTAATATGATAGTTGAGAGTTGCCAAGTGACTAAGTTATGTTGTATCAGAGTTCATGAAATTAGCACTAGTAGTCTTAACTGCACCATGAAGTTATGGCTTTCAGGTCTGGGTTGAGTTCAGGATATGGGACAAGTTTGAGTTAAAGTCTTCTTTAAACTTTGGTGATGAGTATCTTTATAAGATACTTGATTTTGAAAAGGCCTTGGTTTAGATTTACTCATGTTAGCAGTAGGTTGTATTATCTGAAATCTGGAATTAATTTGTCTCAGGATAGTGGTAGCATGGCTAATGTGTTAAAAACAGAGGTTTAAGTTAGAGTGTGGTTTACCTTGTAGTTGCTAATCCTGAAATCAGTCTTTTATTGATAACAATAAGTTGCAATGTATTACCAAGCTAGATTTTGATTGATGCTAGGGTCTGTCCTAAGTATACCCCGGGTAATTCATTCTAGAAAAAGGAAATCTGTCACTTGTACTCATGGTATGAATATTCTTATTTATAGGTTGCAAGTAGCTTTTGTGAGTGGTACTAGCAATACTTAAATAGTAGAATTTATGGTTATAAGTGAACCTTTGAAGAGTCTAATTTGTTATAAAGTTATTGATTAGAGAAACTAAACAAACTAGTGTAAATAGGCATGATTAGAATTAACTTGGTAACTAGTTCAACTTATTTAGATATTAACCAACTTGTACTAAAATTCAAGTGAACATAAAGACTACTATCTCCCTATTCCCGATCTTCCCGGAGCAAAGGCAAGTACATTCTATGGTTTTGATCAGTGCATTTTCTTGTTCTTTATTGCTGACACACTGCGACACGTTCATGATCTTTTCTGGCTTGTTCTTTCATGATCTTACTTGTATCTTGGGGTAGGGAAAATACTCTAGATATGTGACCAAACCCGGATACTTATTCATGATCTTTAGCTTAGGCCTCGCACAGTGCACGCGAGTCCTAAGCCGTACCTTATATGATCTTTCAGGATCTTTTCATGCTCTTTCATGGTCTTACCCAAGCCGGTCACATATCATAGAAGTATTTCAAATTTATAACACACATGTTCAGGATTTTGTTCTTACATTAGTTTCCTATGATTCTGATCTTGATTTTAGCTATAGTCGTGATCTTTCCTGCATCTCTATATAGTCGTGATCTTTCATGTATCTTTATAGCAGTAGTTTCATGTTCTTCCTTTTCTTTACATATCTTGTTCTTCTTGTTCTTTCAGCATTTACTTTCCATATCATGATGTTATTGTTCTCTACCTAGAATTGTACTTTGCTCCGCTCCTGACTGGATAAGTTGCAGGTATACTTGCAGGATTATCATTCTACCTTATGGGCCAGAGCCCGGGATCTTAGCTGAGTAGGATGGTCATGACTTAGCTTGAGTTTCAGGTTTAGACTGTTAGTTTTACTTTTAGATATTGTCTTTAGATTTCATGTACATTTCATTCTTGATGATTCGTTCATTTATATACATAGAATTGTGGATTATGGTGATCATTCTGGGATACATTTTTAGATGCTGTGATTATATATTTTCATATTTATCTGGGTAGTTTTCCCTAGCTTGGTACAGCTTACTTCGTCGTGTCTAACGACGAAGGCTGGGCGTGTCTGACTCGTGTCCGATTATTCGGGAGCGGGTCGTGACATGTTTTTAGTGGTGGCCCATGCAGGTCCATCCTAATGCTACCTAGGACTTAGTGTACTATTAGGGGACTTGATTTACACTAGGAAAACTTGATCACAGCATAGAAAAAATTTAGAAAATAAGGGTATATCAGGTATATCAGGTATATTAATATTCTATAAACACTTGTTGTATGTAGGTCTAGGTTATTTTAACAGTTTTCTGTTTTACAGATAGTTCAAAAGCAAGCGACACCAGAACTGTCAATTCACCTGCACTTGACGTTTCCGAGCTTTCACTACCCTCTATCACTCTACTATCCCCATGGGTAGTACGTAGTTGACAGAGACGTCTGAAGAGTCCCTTGACAACCAGAGGAAGCAGGCTACCCTTTCCAAGTCAGACTTGTGGATACACTCTCCGAGCCAGGAAGGACTTCTGATTTCCAGACTCTTAGACCCTTGGATTTTTTCGACACCGAGCGCATATTTTACACCAAGGAGCAGATCGAGAACCTGGAGTTACCACTGAAGATCACCCAAGTTTCTGAAGACCCGACTTCTCTGAAGATTAGAGCTACCTGCCAGGAGATCCAGAATGTAGCACAGACAATAGGACACAACGGGAAACTGAAGCTCAGAAGGAACATGAAGATTATGACAAAGACAACAACTACCCTGGACCCGCAAAGCGTCACAACACTCAGTCAGCGTTTCTTCGGTCACATCACCAGTCGCATCATCAGGAGCAGATCTCAGCAACCAGCACGCCAGCAGCCATATATTCCTGCCAGAGCCCTGCACTTAAGCCCCAGCGGGAGATCCAGATTCAGATCCAGCCGATGATCATTTACAATTTCTGCCACCTCTCAGGATGCCACTATGAAGAGTGCCGCAAAAGACAGAGGCTATACTATACTACGGATCGCCTGCCCACCAAGTCAAGGACTGCTGGAGAACGTTGATCACACTGCCCGAGAACAAGCGCGAGGAGCATCAGACTACAACAAAAGGGAACCACTTTTTCAGAATCAACAACCACATGGAGCACTACCGCAAGGACCGGCCTACGACAGGACAGTTGAAGAAGGTTGAAGAAATTCCAGTTCCAGAGAAACACTGAAGATAGACTGAAGACAAAAGATTTCTTTTGCATGGTTGGGAAAACCATGTATCTTGATTATTAATCCAGTCTTTCCTTAAGTTCTTCCTAACACATTGATCATTTCTTGAAACTTCTTGTTTCTATTTTGGAACCTTGATTGATGTTCGAAACTTATTTCAAGATATTGTTTCATATTCGACAAACTTGTTTCAGACCCACAATTCGATATTTGTTTGAAATCCATTATTCGATACCGTTTGTACATTCATTCATGACCTTGTTTCCTAGTGATGGCTCCTATTTGTAAATATTATTGTTTTATCAAACTTCGTGTTAATTAAAATTTAATTCCTACTCGAGATTTATTTCGAAATCCTGTTCCTCATTCGAAGCATTATTTGTGCTTCGTACTATTTAGGATATTGTTGAGGATACCTTTGAGGGTTTTGAAGATTTCGTTTCCTATTCGAGACTTGTTTCCTCATTCATGACTTTGATTTTCTAGTCGAGAGTTGTTGGTCCACTATTTTTGTTTCGATCTTGTCTCCAATCCAAGATTTTGCTTGTCTCATGGATACTTGTACCTACTCGTTTATGGATATTCTGTTCGCAAATCGAACTTGTACTATTCTAGAATTATTCCTACTTGAAATATCATTCTGAAACCTTGTTTGAACTTTCGCTTCTATCGATGCTTGTTTGGGATTCTATTTTCTATTCCAGATTTTCTATTTATTCGAGATTGTTCTTTATCTGCGGCTTTGTTGAGATTTGCTTGTCGCATATTCACGATCTAATACCTTGTATTCCACTCACTAAATGATACATGCTTTCCATTCACTCTTCGTAACCTAGCTTTCTATTTGAGGTTTCTATTCGTGATTTTGTGTCATATCCGTGACTTTGTTAATACTTGATTTTCTATTGTTCACTGTGTACCTTATTGAAGAATTCCTTTTCAATTCAAGTTTTGCTCGAGGTTTCATTGATATTCGAGATTTTATTGAAACTTGTACGGAATTTTATTTATTTTGAAACTTTGTCTCCTATCTGATACTTTGCTTCTGTTCATCCTTCGAGACTCTGTTATCCTTTCAGGATAACATCCTATATGTGGAATCTTGTTACCATTCTAGATATCAGTTGGAATTTCGTTATAATTTGAAACTTCACTCCCTGTCTGAAATTTTAAATCTCCCTGGCTGCCCTTTTGTACTCACTGATCGAATCCCTTGTCATTTTTAGTACCTAATAAACTCATATATTCTAACAGTCAGGTAACTTCACCATTTCTGTGACTTGGACTATTGAAACTCATTTTGAATTCCTTGAAACTCTTTTAAAATTCCTAGGGATAAAGTCGAAAGGCTATTCGATGACCTACTATGGCATGACAGTTGCGCGCTGCAGCCATTAGTTGGATTATGGAGACTGAAGGTTTACTGCAGCCAGTAGCGCACTGGCGAGGCAGGAACTTTAAGTTGAAGTGATTTCAGACATTCATAGGTTTCGGGTATTATTGAGACTTTGTCCTAAACTCTTCATATTTAGATCTTTTGAGTTGCTTCATCGATAATTGTTTGAAAATGAATAAAGTTGATATGTTATTCGGTAACATATTGTTATTTAAGTCATGGAACCAAAAGTTCACTGCAGCCAGACATACACTGGCGGGGCAGGGATTCTAAGTAAAGTGATTTCAAATATCTATATGTTTCCGGATACCATAGAAACTATATTCCATTTTCACATAATTATTGGTTTTCGAGAATCACAAACCCTTGCACGTTCATCCTGATTTGATATTGTATCTCCTGAGTATTGCGTACGTCTCCTCAATCAACCCTTGCAAAAAAAAAATAAAAAATTCTTCTAGCATTTTATCGTTAGATCATTGAATTCCCCAAAGTTATACATTGCCAGATTTTGATTCCATACTTCGTTTGTGTCCTGTCTAAACTTCAATCTTAAGTAATGTCTATCTGACCATGATTTTTCTATCTTGTCCTAGTCCACTTGTGTTAAAATATCGATATTTTATCGTACTTAATAGTTGTGTCTTCATGATTTTGCTCCTCTAAGTTGTAATTGAAATTTTATTCTATCTCGTGCTTATTTGATTGTCGTTAGATCGTGTTATTTTAACTTCTTGTGTGTAATTATAATATTTGGTCTCAAGGCTCAAGGCTCAGAGCGTCATGGATCGACAGAAGCACTGGGCGGACAGCAACAGATGGACACTTGAGTTCGAGGTTGGAGACAGAGTATTCCTGAAGATCTCATCGACTAGGGGCATCATCAGATTCGACAGAGGCAGAAAGCTCAGTCCGAGATTCATCGGACCTTTCGACGTGACGACACGGATTGGCGAGGTGGCGTATCGACTAGCGCTTCTAGCTAGCTTGGAGGGAGTGTACGACGTATTCTACGTATCTCAGCTTCGACGATACATTCCAGACCCGAGCCATGTGGTGGACTATTTCGAGCTGGAGGTGGGCCCAAGATTGACCTACGAGGAGCAGCCAGTGGAGATCCTTGATAGGAGAGAGAAGCGCCTGCGGAACCAGACTATTTCTCATGTTCGCGTCATGTGGAGACATCACTCTCCGGAAGAGTCCACATGGGAGCGCGAAGACGAGATGCGGAAGCGCTATCCCACTCTGTTTGATTGATTTGATTGTACCCTGTTTTGTGGATTTCTATTTTCAATAAATGACTGGTGTTTGGACCTTGTGATTGCTGAGATTTTTGGGTTCTTGAATTTTAAGGACGAAATTTTTTAAGGGGGGAGATTTGTAACTCCACCTCCCAGTTTTTCTAAAAATAATAAATAATTCAATTTCTATAAATTATGTTCTTGTTATTATTAGTTTCAATATTAAGTTAGTTTCAGTTATATTTTTGGAAATATTTTGGAGGGATTAATTCTGGGCAATTTTTCAAAATTGGAAGTTGTTGTAACAACTTTTATATTATTTTCCTTATTTTAAAAACTGTTTTTAAATATATTATGGAATTATGAAAAGGAGAAGGGTCTTCCTGAAAGTTTTCTTAACAAAAAGGACTTAAACGAAATAATTGCAGAGCGGGAGGGGTTTTGTGCATAATGCACATTTTTAGGTTTTAAGTCTGAATTGAGGAGGAGAGAGAGTATTCTTCTCAAATTTTCCTCTAAAGTTTTCGAGAAGGTTTTCTTTTCCAATTCTGTTAGCCGAACCCTAACCCTAGATCTCGACCTCGGCAATTTCGACGGTGGAGATGGCGACGGCTCCTCCTGATCAGACTGGCGACTGCACTCCTTTCTTCTCCGGCGGTCCTTCTCTTCCAACTGATGGCGATGATGACGACGATGGTGGCCGAGGTTTCCTGCGACGAATGATCGGAGAGATTCCTCAGAGGTGTACGACCCCCTTCGGCGATGGCTCTTCCAGACCGGTGACTGAGCTCCGATCACCACTGCGAGCGACGGATCAGCGATTCACCAGCGACGTACGGCTGCGCGGGCTCTCCCCAATGACTGCACTCCTTTCTTATCCGGCGAGTGCTTCTTCTCCGCGACACTAGGCACGCCTCATCGAGCAACTGCGAGGCCTGATTCCTCCATGACGACGGCAGCGCTCAACTTCTCCCACAGTGACGTCGTCGTGAGTTCTCGACCAAACCCCTGTCTCCTAAAATTGTGTTTGCGTCCTTTCCTTCTCGATGAATTTGGGAGTTGTTCGTAAATGACAGATCGAGTGCTCGATCGGAAGTTTGATCGAGATTGAGAACCTTGTTCACCTGGAGAACCGATCGGTGAGTGATCCTTGTTTGTTTCGATTTGCAAATTCTTAATAAGTAATTGTAGACATTTTTGGTTGTTTTCTTTGATCAACAGATCGATCTATCGAATGTGGATTTTGTGTCCGATACCATGGTTTGAGTTTTCGATTCGAAATTGGATTTTCTTCAGGTAAATTCCTGTCTCATTGTTCCGTTCTATTCAATCGTTTTGGTACCTGTTTGATAATTGGGGTTTACTGCCAGTGATTCGTGTCCGAGGGTGATCGTATCCAGGGTTGTGCGCTGGTTCGTGTCTCGTTCGAGTCATGTTCGTATGTTTTGTGTCTGCTGTGGTGGGGCGCAGGGATCGGTTATCAAGTTCAGTTGTGTCCGAGTTCATGGTGGTGTCGGGTGCGGCTGTGTCCTGTGTACGTAAAGCCAGGGTATTATCGTAGTATGTGTGACTAAGGGTTGATGCATAATTTTTTTCCTGTTAAGATCAGTGGTGGGTTTTGATAAATGGTTTCGATTTGGTTGTAATCCCTTATATTTTGTCTTGAATTTTTCTTCTTTCTTTATGCTCAAATTTGGAAGATAAACTTTGCTATGAGAGTGTTTGTTATTTGCAGCAGTAAACACTAATATATTTTGAGCCTTATTTGTATAAGGAAGGGCTGGTATAGAAGGGAAGTTTTGTTTTGAGCTATTGTTTTAATATGACAGTTGAGAGTTGCCAAGTGACTAAGTTGTGTTGTATCCGAGTTCATGAAATGAGCACTAGTAGTCTTAACTGTACCATGAAGTTATGACTTTCAGGTCTGGGTTGAGTTCAGGATATGGGACAAGTTTGAGTTAAAGTCTTCTTTAAACTTTGGTGATGAGTATCTTTATAAGATACTTGATTTTGAAAAGGCCTTGGTTTAGATTTACTCATGTTAGCAGTAGGTTGTATTATCTGAAATCTGGAATTAATTTGTCTCAGGATAGTGGTAGCATGGCTAATGTGTTAAAAATAGAGGTTTAAGTTAGAGTGTGGTTTACCTTATAGTTGCTAATCCTGAAATCAGTCTTTTATTGACAACAATAAGTTGCAATGTATTACCAAGCTAGATTTTGATTGATGCTAGGGTCTGTCCTAAGTATACCCCGGGTAATTCATTCTAGAAAAAGAAAATCTGTCACTTGTACTCATGGTATGAATATTCTTATTTATAGGTTGCAAGTAGCTTTTGTGAGTGGTACTAGCAATACTTAAATAGTAGAATTTATGGTTATAAGTGAACCTTTGAAGAGTCTAATTTGTTATAAAGTTATTGATTAGAGAAACTAAACAAACTAGTGTAAATAGGCATGATTAGAATTAACTTGGTAACTAGTTCAACTTATTTAGATATTAACCAACTTGTACTAAAATTCAGGTGAACATAGATACTACTATCTCCCTATTCCCGATCTTTCCGGAGCAAAGGCAAGTACATTCTATGGTTTTGATCAGTGCATTTTCTTGTTCTTTATTGCTGACACACCGCGACACGTTCATGATCTTTTCTGGCTTGTTCTTTTATGATCTTACTTGTATCTTGGGGTGGAAAAAATACTCTAGATATGTGACCAAACCCGAATACTTATTCATGATCTTTAGCTTAGGCCTCGCACAATGCACGCGGGTCCTAAGCCGTACCTTATATGATCTTTCAGGATCGTTTCATGCTCTTTCATGGTCTTACCCAAGTCGGTCACATATCATAGAAGTATTTCAAATTTATAACACACATGTTCAGGATTTTGTTCTTACATTAGTTTTCTATGATCCTGATCTTGATTTTAGCTATAGTCGTGATCTTTCCTGCATCTTTATATAGTCGTGACCTTTCATGTATCTTTATAGCAGTAGTTTCATGTTCTTCCTTTTCTTTACATATCTTGTTCTTCTTGTTCTTTCAGCATTTACTTTCCATATCATGATGTTATTGTTCTCTACCTAGAATTGTACTTTGCTCCGCTCCTGACTGGATAAGTTGTAGGTATACTTGCAGGATTATCATTCTACCTTATGGGCCAGAGCCCGGGATCTTAGCTGAGCAGGATGGTCATGACTTAGCTTGAGGTTCAGGTTTAGACTATTAGTTTTACTTTTAGATATTGTCTTTAGATTTCATGTACATTTCATTCTTGATGATTCGTACATTTATATACATAGAATTGTGGATTATGGTGATCATTCTGGGATACGTTTTTAGATGCTGTGATTATATATTTTCATGTTTATCTGTTTAGTTTTCCCTAGCTTGGTACAGCTTACTTCGTCGTGTCTAACGACGAAGGCTGGGCGTGTCCGACTCGTGTCCGATTATTCGGGAGCGGGTCGTGACACAAACTGCTTTTAAAACGTCCTTAGTTTTGAAAAACATTCGTATTTACAAAAGCTTCAAAAAGGTTTTCAAAAAGGTTTTCAAAATTCTCCAAAAACTAATTTTAAAACCATAACCTAACCCTGACAGAACTCGGCCAGAGTTCGGTTAGTGGCCGTTTTGTTTTTGAATTCCTTGGAACTTGGTCCTCCTGCAGTTGCGGATTTGACCGAGATTTGCTCATCGAGTTCTGCCCGAATTCTGCCCGAATTCTGCCAGAATTCTGTCTTTGGAACTCCTATAAATAGAGAAGGATTTCGATCATTTTAACTTACTCATTCACTTTCAATCTTCTCTCTTCTAAAAAGCTTTAAGTCTTCCAAAGAGTTTTTCTCGAGCTTCAAATTTCAGATCCCAAGCCAGTTATAATCCTCTAGTCGATTTATCAGTGCGGTGCGGTCTAGAAGTTTCAGAGTGGTTGTAATCAGAGGCTTGATAGAAGATTCAACTCTTCAAAATTGAAGTTGGACGAGTTCTTCGTATCAAAGCTCGCGTTGTAGAAGTTGCAAGGACTTCGTAAGAAAACTTGCGGTTTTGCCAATAGTGGATTCAACTGGTAGCAAGAGTTCTACCGACTGGATTAGTCCTCAACAGAGGGAAACCAGTATACATCGATGTCTTTGCGTTTGCTTTCTTATCTCTGCCTTTACATTATTTAGTTGTGATTACTATTCTGTGATCTTGCTGCTAACAATTTTAATTAGCATTATTCCGCTGCCAACTCTATACAGCCCCCTCTAGAGTATTGTGTTTTACGTTTTCGTTCCTACAATCTATACCATTAATCTCAGAAAATTGAGATACAACTAACTCGATTATCTTTTTATATATATATATATATATATATATTTTTTTTTTGATATATATATATATATATATACATACATACATATATATATATATATATATATATATATATATAATATGGTACAAATAAATAAATATATATATAATATAGTACAACCCAACGTTCGAATACCGCAGGGGTGCGAAATTAGGGACCTATGGGAGGACAGTTTCGGATGGAATTGGGGGAGGGTCAGAGATTGGCTTGGTCAGCCGGCGGCCGACGGTCTTCTTGCAGCTAGTTTGCGGGTCACTGACATGACCGACACATGGAGATGGTCCCCTAACCCGTGTGGGACTTTTACGCTGGCTTCCGCCAAACTTGTGGCCAGAGGCAGCGGTGTGCCAAATACCACGTGTGCCAAGTTTTGGCAGTCCTGCATACCCATCAAGTGTTTTATCCTTATCTGGCGAGCACTACGCCGGAAGCTACCGACGGAGGACCACATCAGATCTATAGGATTTAGCTTCTCGTCCAGATGCCACTACTGCGTGGAGCACACTTCAGAATCGGCAGAGCACGTCCTTCTTTCTGGTGAGTTGGCGACTAAGATTTGGTTCAATCTACACAATAGACTAAGTCTTGTCCCCCCGACTGGGGGCTTCCACGATCTCCTGGCCAGTTGGAGCTGCTCCCACGGATATCAGATCGTTGTAGCCGCTGGTATTTGGGTCTTATGGAAGAACATGAACAAATTCAGATATGAAGGCCGCCAACTCCTCCCTCCATAATTGTACAGAGAGGTTATCAGACAAATTCTCAAAGCTAGGAGGCGCTGCTCTCACGCCTCCAACAATTTTTAGGAGGCCCTTGCGTAGGCCATTCTCCGGGTTTCTCGCGCCTCCCTTGTCGGCTGTAGTAGAGATCCGGTTCTATTTTGTACGCGTCTCGCGCTATTTGTTTTCTTTTTCTCGTGTCGCGTTGAGCGCGCTTACTTGTGTAGGCATCGGCATTTTGCGCCTATTACTTCAATAAAGTTTCGGTTTTATTAAAAAACTAAAAAAATAAAAAATATATATATATATAATAAAAAGTGATTTTATTGATACAACAAGAAGAAAGGGGTACAACAGACGGTGCGTAGCCTATGAGGTGCACAACCATTCAAGCAAAATACAAAATACAAGACCAAGCTCAATCACCTATATCTTATGTCTTGCCCTTGCTCTTGGAAGCAGACCGAAGGTGCATGATCTGCTGGGTAATGATTCTGCGATCTTAAACTTTCGGTAGTTATCCATCATAACTTGTGTAGTCATGACCCGAGACTGAGTATCGCCAATTTCTATTACAGCTTCTGACTTGTTCGACAAAGCATTCGGACGTGTGTCATCTGGGGGCACGGACACACGCTATATCTCAACTCCACCACATCTAGTCTGCTGGATCAGGGAAAACGCTCTGGCAATAAGCTCGAGGAACGAGTCTTACATGCTCGCTCCAAGACCAACCACAAGTCAGGCCCTTCTTCCGCAGGGGAGACGCCACCGAGACTGCCCAACGCGGAACCGACGTTCGCCCCGACCGCAACCAAGGGAGGGGAGTCGCAGGGCAACGGAAAGAGGTGCTATACCAACCTCGGGAGCGCATCCAGTGGGCTCCGATATCAAAGAGAGGGGCTGAACCCCCAAAGCAGAGTTAAGACTGGGCTCGACACGTACCACATCTGCCGATGCACCAAAATCGTTGGTAGATCGCGAAGATACCACGTGTGAGGGAGGAGGAGGGAAGGCTGAAGAAGACTTGGGCGAGGGACAAATAGGGAGTGGAGAATTAAGCGCGAAAGATATGGCAGAAGAAGAAGCTAAGTGGCAATAGGGTATGACAGGAAGGGCGAGGTAGTCCGCAGGGAAAAGCCCAGGGGTAGGCTGGGGTGAAGCCGAGGGGGACTTTGAGCGTACTGAAGAGGGAGCCCGAGTACCTCCACTCACCTCAACCGTGGTAGGGGCATCGAGAACAACCGAAACTGAGGAGGCCATCGTCTTTTGAGCATCAACAGGCTTCCTTAGGGCAGTCACGAAGCTCGTGGCCCCGACGGAAGCAACCGCTACAAAATAGATGTCGGTCTTCGAAGATAGCATCTTACCATAAGCTGAAATCATCCGGCAAGTTGATTCTGATCTGAGGCAAAGCAGGATGGCTAATGTCAACCTCAATGAGCACCCGAGCGCAACTTGGCCTGGAAACAATTGCGGTAGCTCGATCGATCGTAAATGGAGAGCCAGTGCACTGCACCAATAGGAAGAGGGCATCTTTTGTGAAAAGAATTTGCGGCAACCGAGGGAGCGAAACCCAGATACAGATTACCGTAGACTCCTTCTTCGTGTCAATGACCAGAGACAATTTGACAACCCTCATGGGGGTACGAGCAACGACCCACAGCTCTTTCGATCGGAGTCTCGGGGAGTCTGACTACAGAGATGGACGGATGAGCAAATGTTTGGAGTCAATGGCTCCAACAGAAATCTGACCATTAAATCCTATCTTCTCTAAAACCCTTCGAACCACATCCACTGGCGGCCGCGAGTTGGGGAACTTGCCAATAAGAGCAAGGCAAAATGGGGCGGCGAGCGCGTCCACTTCTGCCCGACTTAAATCGATGGCTGGGATGCCCTCGGAGACAGAGAAGGATCAGAGAAGAAGCCTCATCGGCTCTGAGATGTTGCCGAAGACCATCTCGGAGAAAGAGCGGGACGGATACAGCAGGGACATGCCAGCAGGATCATCCAGCACCACCGAGGCGGAAGGCGATGCTGTCGACGCAGGACCGCCGACCTCCGTAGAAGGTTGGCCACCGATCGAGACTAGGGGATTCAACCGCAGAGAGGAAGGAGGCACCTCCACCAAACGACGGAGGGCTGAGCAAAAAGGAGCCAAGGGGACCGCGGGAGGAAGAACAGGGAGGGCCGAGCGGGGGCCGACCATCCGCGACCGACGAGAGGATGCGCCGGCACAAAACCAACGGAAAGGCCCAGATACACCCTTGAAGTGGACCCCGCCATGGAAATCGTCACCAGGTCGGTGATCCACGTGCGAAGACTGGGAGCTCCCGAAGGACAATACGCCCATCGCCGCCCGAGACGAGAGGCCATCGGCCCTAGTTAAATCTGGGCGAGAGGAAAGAGACTCCCGCATCACAGCGTGGCGAGCGGCCTCCAGAGGAACAATCGAGGGGACAACACGATCAAGAAGGGGAGGGGCAAGGGGGCGCCCGCAGGCACCATGGCTGGGGACACTGAACGCAGCCAAAGGGGAAGAACGAGCGCAGCTAGGTCCGACTCAGGAAGACAATTATATATATATATATATATATATATATATATATATATATATATATATATAGTTCTTTCTACCACACTATCTCAGATACTTCTACTACTGATTCCAGCCCTATCATTTAATTTAAGACTTAAAGTTGGAATCACTTTTATTTCTTCAATCATTGATAAGAACTAATAATTCAAGTTTCATTCAAATTAATTATTTTGGTTGACCATTTTTACGTATATGATAAGTAAAAAAGCAGTAGGAACTAAAATAAACAGCACAGTAGCAATAAGTGCGAGAATATTGACTTCCATATATGCCATTAGCCTCACATATCTGATCTCAACCTATACCATTAATAAACTATATAGCCTTAACCCACATACCATAACCCATAAGTATTTAACAATACCTATACATCATAACCTATATATATATATATATATATATATATATATATATATATATATTTCATAACATAACAGATATGAAATCTACTTACACACACATATACATAACCTATACTATTAGAAAACTAAGCCTAAGATCCCACATAACAAGCTTATGTTTCCTCACATATATATAACAATATATCTTATATAGGGTCAGCCAACCCCACATCACCAATTTAAAAAACTGAACCAAGTCCCAAATAACTCATATATAGCCTAACCTCTATATCTATGTACATATATAGATATGTAAACCCACACAACTGTTATAAATAACATTAGATATGAATTTAGAGATCAATATCTATACCAATCAACTTCCAATATATATATATATATATATATATATATATATATTATATATATATATATATATATATATATATATATATATATACAATCTCAGATAACTAAACCCAAATGTTTACATGGAGGGGGTGTCTGCACAGGGAAAGGAAATGGATCTGCTGCTGAATATGGTATCAGACATGTATCAGAACAATAGGTAAGTACAGGTGTGTGTTCGAGTGTGTGAATGTATGATAAATCAGATGGTCGAGTGAATGAATGAATGTATGAGTGAGTGTCTCAGAGGTGTGTCAAACATTGTGTCCATCAAGATGTCAAGTAATGTGTCCTAGCAATGTGTTCAGGTAAGTGTTCAGTTAAGGAGGTCACAAGGTATCGGAACAGTATAATGGGGTTTGTGTGTTTACAGGTAAATGTATCCAAGCATTGTGTGTCAACATGTTAAGGTGTCAAAGAGTGTGTGTTGTGTCACCTGGTGTCCATGATGAAGAACAGATAAGCAACTCTAGAGGGGGAGAATAGAGTTTATAACGATAATGGCCAAATAAAAATTAACTCTTTTCACCAACAGTAAATAATCAGAGTATTAAATGCGAAAATAGAAAGATCAAGAGAGCATACGCAAACACAACAGATTTTTAAAACCTAGTTTCCCTCGTGGAGGACTAGTCCATGCCGGAGAACTCTAGCTCAGGATTAAATCCATTATTTGTGAAATAGTAGTTGCACCTCGTGCCTTTTCTTCAGAAGAGAACGTCAACTTCTTACAAAGATCGCTGTGGCGAAGCTTGGAATTTTTTAAGCGACTTTCTTGACTCTTGCACAAACTTCTAGCTGAATAGCACTGAGCACTTTTAGGCTTAGGAAGCTTGTGGCTAGTAGATGAGAAGGTTAAGGCTTGTATGAGGCTTATAGAGAAGAGAGGAAAAGATAATTGGATGATTGAAAATGGTGGAAATGATGGGTTATTTATACTAGTCCAGGAGGACAGAGTTCGGCCAGAACTCTGTCCCAAAGATTCAAAAATATGTCCGTTGGACAACTTGCATACAGCAAGCCCTAAAAATTAGGGTTCTGAAAATCAGGGGGCATAGTTCGGCCAAAATGTTTTGTGGGGCAGAGTTCGGCCCGAACTCTGTCTCCTTGCTGACAGAGAGTTCAGATGGTCTTTGTGGGCTAAGTTTGGCTTAGTGGAGCTTTAGGTTTATTTTGAGATAAGGTTTAAGCTAAGAATACCCAGTGCTACTCAGTTTATATTTTGCTAGACTCAATAAATATAAAATAGTACAGACTCTGAAAATGAGTACGCTGTAGGAGAGAGAGAACGTCCATTTTTCCACCGAGTTCTATCTTGATGTGTCATATTGAATTATGACAAGTATCATATTATCAATTTGTTAATATTTGTTTGACTGTGATCCAGTTTGGGTCAACAATTTCCTCAATATTGATAATTGACAAAAATGATATTTGTATATTCAATGTTCATACCTAGACACAAGTTGAAAGGGTAGACAAGTATAAAATACAGTAGCTCCCCCGTAATAGTAGCTCCCCCATAAACATAGCTTTCCCGTAAATCAATGTGCCTTATCCTGATATACATTATCTCCTCCAAAACACATATATCACACAAATATGATAGAGATATAAATATCAAATAGATTTCCCCCTTTGGCATTTATCAAAAATGAACACCAAACAGACAGGTAGAAGACAATATAAAGGATTAACTGACAAGCACACAATTTATAGGTCAAAGGAGAATAATATAATAACCGCAAATAAAATCTAAAGATCCACATAAACTAAAAATGTACTCATATAATAAAATGAAACTACATAAGCGGACGTCCATTAAGCATAAAACTAAAGAAGATCATCAGCAGTAGCAGCAGCAGGTACGGAACCACATCTATCATGGAGCACTAGATGGTCCAGCGGTGTCAGATGGATCAATATTAGAACGATGAGGATCTACAAAAGCTGCATCTGAATCCAGATATCACATGACCCAGGGGTCATCCATACGGTAACTGGTTCGAGATGGATCCCGCTCCATAGAAAGGGGCATAGTGGAATGCCAAGACATGGTGTACCAGATGTCATGTAATGAGTTACTGATGGCACTCATCTGTAAAGTGGTACGATAATCTAGCTGGGTCCAGCGGTCGTCTTCCAACATGAAGCGATCGTGCAGCATGGTCTGAATAGACTCGAGAGTAGCAGGTGGCTCGGGCTCAAGTTGCCCAAGAGCAGGTGGATCAGCCTGAGCATCAGACTCAGGATATTCTGACTCAGCAGGAGACTCAATAGCTGCTTGAAGCCGTCGTGCCTTAGACATATATGCAGGGGCTGGAAGGAACTGGCACTCATTAAGAGGAACATTGAACGCACAAAAAACCATTGGCAAATATAGGACATGGACCAATGATCGAGGCCTCTTCCGTGTACTAATCATCCAATCCATCATAGTGCACGGAAGGTTAAACGGGACATGGAAGTAGAGATAATAAAGTGCAGAGATCTCAAAATAAGAAACTTTATCAGTCTATCCCGCTTTGGGCAAGATCATGGAGAAAATGATACGATAAAGTTCATAGAAGTATGGGTTAAGAAATTTAGCAAGTAACTTGGTTCGACGAGTGTTTGGAGTACACATATCATCCTTGAAACTCTCAAGGGACGATCCATCGGGAAATTGAAACTTGTGTGCATCGACAAGTTTCTCCCAAGAATTGGGTCCCGGGATCTCGAGATATTCCACAAGTTCAAAATCATTAAAATTGATGTTGATTCTGGCGACACGAGAATAGATTCGTGTGTCGTCAAAAGTGAGATTACAGTAAAACATTTGGATAGCATTCAAATAGATAGAGATGATGTAGAAACTAACTCATCTAGACAAAGATCATGAAACAATGAGTCATATCTAGAAAATATTATGAAATTGATTGGATGACCCGCATACACACTCCTTGAACGAAAGTCATTGAACCATTCATTGGAAGCCTCCAATGAAACAAAAATTTGTTCATTGAATGTGTTGGGGTTATTGAGGTGGTGGGGGATTAAAAAGTAGATGAATGGTTTGAACATCTTGAGGAGGAGGGTTGGATGAGGAAGCACCCTCGGTTCTAGCCCTCTTTCCCCTATTGAACAATCTAGGTGCCATTGATAATGAGAAGAATTTAAAATTTGAGATGGAGAAAATAAGAGAGTATACCTCAAAAGTGTAGTAGAATATGGAAGAGGATAGCCCCAACTAAGCTTCCTGAATTTTGAGAGTGAAATATCCAAGAGATGAGAGAACTAGGGTTAGGGTTTAGAGAGAAATTAGGATAGAAAGAGTTTAGAGGTGGTAAAGAAGAATGAGAGAGAGGTTTGGTCGGGTTTATAGAAAAATAGGGCAGCAGGTCGGGTTAAATTACAACCATTGGATTAGAATCAATGGATGGCTGAGAGCTATCTTGGGTTCTGAAATCATCAGACCAAACTCGGCCCGAACTCTGTGTGAGACAGAGTTCGGCCCGAGTTCTGGGTGCTAGGGCCAGAACTCAAAATAGTTAAAAAATGACCAAGTGTTGGACAAAAATAAATGGAATGGTAAAGATTAAAAATTGGCAAATGTTCGATGAAAATCAAAAGTTTGATGGAAAAAGAAACCATGAATGGAATAAATGGAATTGAATTTAGAAAATTTGGAATTAACTAAGTTATAAATGAAATTAAACCATATAATAAACAAAGATTTATGACAACGATCATTACGATAAAACTGCCATGGGTTAGTTGTAGGGGCCGAATCCCAGCTAGCGGTTGTCCAAAGACTAGTGCACCGTGTCGCTTAGGCTTTTACGCCTTGATGTCAGAAGGACCCTTTCGGCTTGTACCCATAGCAAGGTCATCATAAATATATATGTCATAATCGTTATTTACGTAGGCCAATTTATTTAATAACCGTTTCATCCAAAATTTTTAATTCACGACAAAGAAAGTTGAAGCGCTCTTCGGCTAGTGGTTTGGTGAAAAAATCTGCTAGCTGATGATCTGTGTCGATAAATTCTAAGTTAATGGTGCCGTGCTGCTGATGATCACACAAAAAATGGTGACGAACCTCAATGCGTTTCTGTTTGCCATAAAAATCAACAACAGGTATTACAGGACGCTGGAATTGATTGCAAACTCGTTTCTACAAAGAAGAACCTAGAAAGAAAGCCTAGGAAACAGTCTAAGTATAATTGTTTAGTTTTGATACTTGGGGGGGTGACGGTGGAGGCTCAGGAAACTCCTATAAACTCAGCCTTACTCCGTGGACTATCTGATGTAGTCTTTAGTTCGTGAAGATATTGCTTTTTCCTTGAAGGTTGCCACCCTTTGTAGGGGAGTGGAACCCTGCTATTTATAATAGGATGGATTTTGAGCCGCATGGTCGATTTACGGTCGCGTGGCTGGTTGGCACGCAAAGACCCACTCTTGGGCTACCATCTGTCGGTTTGTTAGGATTTTGTTGCAACAAATCTGGGTGGTTAAGGAATCGGTCAGATTGCCACATGTTCCGTTGCGTATGGTATTGTCAGTCTTTGATCTTATGGGGTTGCATGAGACTCATGCGGCTCGGATCACAGTTACATAAAGTTTGGAAACTCTGGGGCCGTATAAGTTGGGCCGTATGAAGTTCATGTGGCTTGGATGACGCTCTTTTGGCCACATGGAGGCGTACAAACCCTACTTTTGGGTGACGTCTCTACGCCTTATCTTTCTTGTCGAAGTGTCAGAACTGTCATGTTTTGCCAGGACTTGTCAGCTTTATCAGTCGAACTGCTCCTCCTTGGTCGCACATTTTCCTTCCACAGATGTTCGTCGATGGGCTGCATACTTCTTTGAACAGTTATACGGCTGTCCTTCATGCAGGCCTGTTTGGCCCGAAGTATCTATGCGACAATTTTGTAATCCGCATGAACTCTATATTTTTTATGTTTCTACAAGTTCTCCTTCAAAGTTTCTGAATTGCAAATTTGGAATACTTTGAATAAGAAGCATGAAAAATATGCCAAGCCGTGGGGAGTCTTCAAGTTACAGGAAGTGATTTTTTGAACTTGAGTTGTAGAAAAATACTGAGCCGTAGGGGGATCCTGAGTCGCAGAAGAAATCTTGAGTCACAGGGAAGCTTTGAGCCGTAGAGAGTCTGCCAACTGTCACTGCTGCATTTAATCCTCCTGACTCGGTTGTGGATCTATTTTCGAGATGAAGTCGACGGTTACTGGGGATAAAGTTCCCAAATGTTGGCTCTATCTTTAATGATCTCGAAAACCGAAGAGACGCTCGACGGTTACTTGGGATAAAGTCCCCAAACATCGCTCTTATCTTAAATAATCTTGAGAATCGAAGAGTCTCTCTTCAACAACTCTATAAATAGGAGTCATTCAAAGAGAGTTTTTCCTCTTTCACCTTCTCCTTATACTTTCTGCTATGGCTCCAAAATCTTCTAAGTTGGTCTGTACGACGGCCAAAGGAGAGAGACTTGCTTCTTCGTCTAGTGCGGTAGACACTCATTCCATTCATTTCGATGTGCAACCTTCTTCCAAGGGTAAGGATGGTGAGCAAATGATGACTAAAATTTCTTGCTCGGGGCTGTTATATACTGCCTCTGCTATAAACTTGGCCGTTGTTTGCCCTATCTCATCTGGACCACATGTGTTCTATACAATAGGGCTGCATAGACTGAGTCGCATAACCGTTGCTTATTCAAACTCGAACTGGCTGAGTGCCCCAAGATGAATCCGTGTGACCTTTTCACGACCGAGCCGCATAGGTGCCGCATGAGCACTTTATGATTGGGTCACCTGAATAATGTAAGATTGAGCCGTATGATCGCCCTGTGACTGATTGGGCCGCATGAGTTTCTTTATGACTGAGCTGCATGATAATGACTGAGCCGTATAAATACTGCATGAGTATTTCATGAAGCCGGCCTCATAATTGTAGACTTTATGAGTTCTATTTTGGTTGGGCCGTCTAACTGACTAGGCCGCATAACAGAGTTCTTTGTTTTCTCGGTGCTGAATCCCTCTTTTCTCATGTTTTTTTGTCGGGGTCTGGCTAGCAAGCTTCTTCAGGACCGATATCGGTGATGGAGTGAAAGTACAACATTCTGGGGCCTATATCAGAGAGCTCAAAACTCCTTATGCTTCGAAAGAGTTTTCCCTATGCCTTTTTGGCATACACATCAAACAACTCAGGACTCTTCATGCTTCGGAAGAGTTTTCCCCAGATGGTAGGAAGAGCCTTTATATCTTGAAGAGTTGGACGGTGGTCAGGTGTCTTTATGAACATCGCGCCTTCACGGCTCTCCAGGTAGGCAAAACCACCATCACAGACCATGTTTTGAAGGTATGGTCCCTTGGAGAAGCGGGGCTAAGGCATCCGCAATATGGAGGGGAGGATAGCATGCTATATTTACCCTGCTCCCGACAGCTTCTTGGAGATTCAACAGCTTTATTTGCTTCTCAGCAGTAAAACATGACTTCCTTCGAGGGCCACGAAACTGCTTGAAGACGAAGCGCTGTCAAACCCAACTATGTATTGTCGGATTTCCTTTTTTTTTGCTATCGATGTAGTCCTATGAATGTAATTGATCTTGAATGACCAGAGTATGCTCACTCCTTTCTATTTATGGTATTTTATGGTGCTTGTAGTAGAGGGTCTAATGCAGCATTTGTAAAGGATATCATACTGGAGGATTTTTGTGGACCTATTGCCCTTTTATGCAACTAGAAATACGAGCAAATGGATTTAAATGATATTTTGTGGACCTACTACTCTTTGGTACACCAATGGTGTGAGTAATAGATTATGATAATTTTTTGTGGGCTTATCATCATTTTTGTGTACTGGCGATGCGAGTACGGATAATAAGTGGAGAGGAAACCAACGTATTTACTCAGAGGTAATGAGGATGTGGTAAATACGGGTCAAAGAAAAGCCTTCCTACTCAGATGTAATAATGACATGTTAGGGGTAGGATTGGTAGGGAAACACAGAATAACTCAGAGGTGCTATCAACGTGGAAGTTCTATGCGTTGGGTGATTTGTTTGTGATGGACGGAAAAATAACTCAGAGGTAATATGGACATGGCTGCTTTTTCTCTTGGGGAGTTTTGTGGACCTATTACCCTTTTTGTGCACAAACAGTGCGAGTAATAGATTAGGATGAGTTGTATGGACCTATTACCCATCTGCGCACGGGTGTTGCGGGCAATAGATTTTGAGGGAAATTCTTGGCGGTAGAAAAGCTGACCGGGGGTACATAGACACAACCAAGAGAATTCATTCAGAGTAATCAGAGAGTAAGTTCAGTGGTACCTGAGGGTATGTGACTGAACAATCTGGAAGATTTGAGGTCATAGTGTAAGTTCTGTGATACCTGCGGGTATATAACTCACCATCCGAGAGATAGTTGGAAGGTGTCTTTAGACATAGTATTTTTTGAGGAACTTGCCATTGATGGGCATCATGAGCAAGTCTTCATTTTGTTTTGCGAGGCGGTACACGTCGTTGGAGAATACGGTCTCGATGACGAACGGACCCTCCCACTTAGGCTAGAATTTGCCGGGGGTCTTGTGAGTCATGACCATTGGTCTGCGAATGGCTAAGACAAGATAGTCCACTTGGAATATCCTCTGCCTGACTTTCTTGTTGAAAGACCGAGAGATGTGTGCTTGGTAGAGCTCTATGCTTTGTTGAGCTTGTAAACGCTTCTCATCTAATACTTCTAATTCCTGTAGCCGTCGACGGTAGTTATCGTCTGTCGTTAACCGGTAGGTGAGGGCCACTAGAAGTGAAGGGATCTGAGTTGCTAAGGGGAGGACTGCCTCGCTCCCGTAGACCAAGGAGAATGGTATATTTCTTGTAGCCGTCCGAATCATCGTCCGATACGCCCATAGGCACTAACCAAGCTTTTCATTCCAGACGCGTTTGTTTGCAGACATGAACTTTTTAAGGAGCTTTATTATGGTTTTGTTGAATGCTTCATCCAGAACATTGGCCGAGGGGTTATATGCTGTCAAGGCCATGTTCTGGATCCGATTCTTATCACAAAATCGATAGAAAGCGTGGCTTGCGAACTGCAGACCATTGTCGTGGATAATCCTCCGGGGTAGTCCAAAACGGTAGATGACGTGATGTTTTGTGAAGCTAATCACGTTCGATATCTTGACCTCTGCCAATGGAACAGCTTCTGCCCATTTAGAGAAGTAATCGGTGATTGCAAGTATGAACCGATACCCTCTAGACAATGGTGGGGTGATTGGCCCAATGACGTCCATTCCCCATGCTTCGAATGGCCAAGATGACACGATCAGGTGCAAGAATTCAGATTGTAGATGTATAAAATCTGCATGGATCTGGCAAGCCTGGCACTTCTTTGCATAATCAACTACATCTGCGACCATTGTGGGCCAGTAATAACCCATCCGACGAAGGCGATCTTATAATTTCAGACCAGGTTGGTGATCCCCACAAGTACCGTCATGAGCTTCACGTAGGGCTTCTTTGGCTTCTGTATTTGACAGGCATCTTTGTAGTAGCCCATCATAGGATCGCCGATATAACATTTTTGTCTCCGTATCGTAGAAGAATCCGAAGGAGCGTCTTCTGATAGAGGTAGCTTCCTTTACATTCTCTGGCAGAATTCCATAGACCACAAAGTCGATGAGCAGGCGTCTCCAGTCTTGTATGTCGTTGGTTATCTGGGCGAAGCAACTCATACTAGTTGAAGATTGTTCCTAGGGAAGACCAGTTTATGGCCTATTACGTCGACTAGATGATGAGCATTATTTGGGAGAGCCAAGGAAGCGGCGAGACCGGCCAGGGCATCGGCTTCGATATTTTGAAGTCTAGGAACGCGCTCTATAAAGAACCCCTCCAAGGTTGCAATGATGGCCATTACTGTCTGGTAATAGAGAATCAGGTCCTCATTGTGAACCTCGTATGAACCTCAGATCTGGTTAACAACCAATTGTGATTCACCGTAAGCTTCCAGGTATCTGATTTCGACTTCTTTCATGAGTTGGAGTCCAATGCCTAGAGCGTTATATTCGGCTACATTGTTCGAACAGGGTTCTGTAAGAGAATATGTCTAATTGACTACTAGTCCGGAGGGAGAAATTAATACCACCTCGACTCCAGCGACGATATCAACTTGTGGCCCAGTTCTTGAAACACCGTCGAAGAACATCTGCCAAATGGCATCGTGCGAAGCCATGTTCGAGACGACGACTTCATCTAGAATGTCTTCGTAAATTTTGGCTGTTTCTGAGCCTGGATGGGCTGCTAGGAAGTCAGCTATGGCTTGACCCTTGATAGCTTTCTTCGGAATGAAAACCATATCATAAGGGGATAGTAGTATCGCCCAGGTGGCTAGACGAGAACTGAGTGCGCCTGGCTTGGTCATGAGAACCCTGAGGGGATTGACTCGCGAAATCACATGGATGGTCTGCCCTGTCACATAGTGTCGTATTTTCTGAATAGCGAACACTAGGGCGAGGCACTCCTTCTCTACGGCAATGTACCTATGTTCATATCCTACCATCATTCGGCTAAGATAATAAATGGCTTGTTCGTATCCTGCATCATTATTTTAGGCTAGCAGAGAACCGAGAGAATGTTCCATCACCCGTACATAGAGCATGAAGGGCCTTCCCACCACCGGGGCTACAAGAACTAGCGAATTCATCAGGTACCCCTTAATATCGCCAAAGGCACGCTGATATTCCTCATTCCATACAAAGGAGACACCTTTCCTCATGAGTTGAGTAAAGGGTTGGCATCGCACCGAGAGGTTAGATATAGACCTCCTAATGTAGGCTAGTCTTCTCTGAAGGCCACGGAGTTCGCGGAGGTTCTTTGGTGGGTTCATCTCCAGGATTACTTTTGTTTTATCGGGATCTATGTGAATGCCCCGGGAAGTAATGACGAAGCCTAAGAACTTTCCACTGGACATCTCCAGAAAAGACTTGGTGGGATTCATCTTCAGGTTGTGTGCCCGCATGAGGTCGAACACTGTTCTCAAGTCATGTAGATGATCGCTTTTGGAGTGGCTCTGGACGGTGATGTCGTCTACGTAACACTCCACCATCTTGCACAAATGATCTCTGAAGATGACATTCATAGCCCGTTGATATGTTCTACCGGCGTTCTTCAGGCCGAAGGGCATGACCGTATAACAATATACGCCAATCAACGTTCAGAATGATGTGTGCTTCTCATCATCGGGAGCCATCTTGATTTAATTGTATCCCAAAAAGCCATCCATAAAGGACATGCGCTCAAAGCCGCACGTATTATCGATCATTATATCGGTGGTCGGAAGAGAGAATTCATCCTTAGGGCATGCCGCATTGAGATTGCAAAAATCGATGCAAATTCAGATTTTCCCGTTCTTCTTGATGAGTGGCACCATATTGGCTACCCAGTCTGGGTGCTGCTCTTTGCGTATGAAACTGCTAGCTATAAGCTTGTTCACTTCTGCCTCGATGGAGTTCATAACATCTGGACGAAATTGTCGCTGCTGTTGCTTGACTGGAGTTCATGACATCTTCAATCTCAGGTTTTTGATGTTGTGCACCACCCTACAGTCAGTCCTCGTTTCCTCACTGCTATCACACTTTACAGCCCCCTACTTCATATTATACTTTATAGCCATTCTTACGTTCACTCATTTACACTGTTCACTCTTTCACATACCCTCAACGTTACTTGAAAACATGCACACACATACACACACACTTTCCTTCCCCTCATTCTCTAATGCTGTAATGTATAATGTAAAGTATGCATACGTGACACATATATATCTAGGTAGTGTAATGCATGAATTATTATAATATAATATTGGTTGTGGGTTCAATGTTCCCTCCCCTCACATTCCTTTTTACTCTTCTATTTACATGATTGTAATGTATAATGTAATGCAATATATGAATAGGTACATGAATAAAGGCTAGTATACATACATGATGTGTATGTATGTAAGGTATGTATGTATCTATGTATATTAGCCTATGCTATATACATGTAGGTATATTATGATATTGTATATAGGCCTAGAGTATTGTTTACCCTATATGATTGTTGTTTAGACTTGAGTTGACTGGCCCTAGACCTAGTTTGGCTAGAGTTGACCTAGGTTGACTAGACTGTGGACCAGAGTTGACCAAATGTTGACTTTGACCTAGAATGGCCTAAGATCATGTAGATTTTATTATAATTTCATTATCATATAATTTAAACTCTTTATAACCTGTATTGCCTTAACTAGGACTCTGTCACTCCAGTTCGGTAATCTATACATATTAGCTGTTCAGTTTATCAGGCGAGTACATTCTATGATCGTTTCATACTTGCTAGTACTTATATTCTTGCTCTAGATTACTTTGCTTGATGCTATCACGATATTATCACGGATTAGTACTATATGGATCTTTTTATGAGATGTTATCCCCAAGCGGGTGCATCGGGTACTTCATGTTCATGTACTTTATCATGTGCATCATGTACTCCTTATACTCATGTTTATTCATGTACACATGTGCTTTCATGTACTCTCATGTTCACATAAGCTTCACGTATAAACGATTCATGTGCACTCATGTGATTCATGTACTCTCATGTTCACTTAGCCCCTCATGTATAATTATTCATGCGCACTCACTTATTGAGCCCACGTGAAATAATGTACATAACATAACTTGAATTGATCCTTGTGTATTGATTGGGGCATGGGTAAGTAGAATTGGTTATGTGGATCATATCCCAGTAGTTATTCATGTGTACTTCCATAGCTTATTCATGTGCAACCCAACCTATTTACATAACCATATTGTGCTCTAAATTACTAGTCACTTACAGTTCTTACTTATCATGTACATATTTCCAGTTTATAAAGATCTTCCTTATTTTTATGTATATTTCTTACCGCGTTTGATGTATCTTACTTTATTGTATGCTTTATATTTCCTGCCATGATATGAAATGTTTGAGATTATGTGCTCGTTCATGTCCTGATTGGACCTCTAGATAAATTTTACAGATAACTCGAAGGTTCCAGTCTAGCCTAGAGGAGTCACACTAGAGCTTGGAGTAGATTACTAGCTTATGGTTGAGTTGTTGTCTTTAGTTGTTTCATTAGTTGTATTTATTTCATACTTTGTGGTCGTGGTGATAATAACGCTTAAACTTCTTCAAATCTGTTTGTATTATAATATTGTGATCCTTCTATCTATTTCAGTCTTGTTGTATCTCACTTTGTGATTCATATCTTTCTTCTCGTGCTGATTACCTACCTCTAGTTTTGTGATTGAGTTATATCCTTCTGTGATTGTCCTCCATTTGAAGAGTATATTATATTGTGTTTAGTTGTGATTGTGTCATAGAATAGCATTCTATCGCCGACACTGCGGCGTAGGTTGGGCGTACCCACTTCTCGTGCCCCTAAACTGGGTGCTGGTCATGACACATTTTTAGTTGTGGCCCATGTAGGTCCAGATTCGCATATGTACGAAGTCGTGGTAGTACGATGATTAGTTGTACTGCTGTGCACCTGCGATAGAATATATGAAGTAAGGTATTAGAATGAGAGGATACTCAATCACAGTTAGAATTTCTTGAGAGTTTCCTGGGATGACCCTTGAGAATCTTATTTTGACTATAAATTTGAAATTATTTCCTCTTGTTTTGATTCACCCTTACTCCTTGTTATTTGAATTTGATTTTGATGGATCGTTGTTGATCTTGACTTTTCTTATCGAGATTATGACCCGAGTTACGGTATCTTCTGATAACATATGTTTACGTGAATAATAGGGATGGTAAAACGTCTACTTTGTTATGGAGCCTAGGGTTTATCGCAGCTATATTAGCCGGTGTGGCAATAACGTAGGGACCTAACTTCGGATGTATATATCTTGATCAAGAGATTTGGAATTTTTTGCAGCTATGTTAGTTGGCATAGCGAGGATTCTAGACGAGATGATCACAGAGATACATACCCCAGTTATGGACTCTACCGTTCATTGTAGCCTTGCTTACTAGCATGGCGAGGATTCTGAGTAACATGATTTTGGACAGATGCATGTGATTATCATATTATATTTTGAGAAGGTTCTTAAAGTAACACCTCTTCCATTTCACTTCTATTTAAATTTTTTTTGTTTTGTTTTCCATCATCAAATAACTTAGGAGTAGGGATAACTTTAGATTAATTAGTCTAATTCTTTGTAGAACTTTATTTAGTTGTAATTCTTCTTAATGATTTGATGACTTGTATTAGGTCTTATCTTAGAATTAATAGTTTAGTTTTGATACTAGAATAGAAACCCATTTTAGTTAATTCTCTTTTGTTTATAATATTTACCAGTTTTTATACAAGATGTTAGTCTGCCTTACAGCCTTTGATGATTGATTGTTTCCCTTACCTTTTCCAGTATGGCACCCATGACCCGAGCCCAACGTCTGAGAGCTGCTGCAGCTCCGGATATGACTGGGAGCGTGCTCCCACCTACTATTGCTCAGGAGGTAGTGACCCCTCAGGCTGACCGAAGGGTAGTGGCATCTTCCGCCATCGAGGAGGTGTTAGCAGCCTCACCAGAGAGTTTCTCTCCACCACCTGTCATTTAAGAGAGAGCTGCAGTCTCATATGAGATCGAGAGTCTTCCCCCGCCTCCTCCTCTGTCTCCACGAGTGGTACACCATACTATATTCTTGGGAGGTTTGTTTTCCGACGGAGCTCAGATATCCGGACTTCTCCGGGATGTATTGGAGGCACAAAGAGTTCACGCTGAGATCCTGAGGAAGCAGGGCCACGGGATCCAACTACTGTAGAATTTTTTACATTCATGAGGAGAGCCTAGTTCTAAGAAGACGATGAGCAGTATATACCCAGAGCCCCATGAGCACCTAGACTATCAGCCTAGACCAGCCTATCCAGTCCAGACTCCTGTCCAGCAGAGGCCAGTTGAGAAAGTACCTACCTGTACCTTCTGTAGGAAGCTTGGACATATATGGGACTACTGTAGGAAGAGAAGAGGGGTGTGCTTGTTTTGTGGGTCAGGTACACACGTGCTGCAAGACTGTTCTACTATACTTATCTCAGCCAAGGCTTCGCCTTCGAGAGGGAGTTCCAGCCACCAGACCTAGTTGGAGGTAAGTCCTTGACCTATACCTTAGCCTGTCTTTGATGATTGATGTACCCTACCATATTGTTTTATGTTTTTGATACCTTATGATTGATTTTGATCTAGTATGACTAGAATGGCTAGATGAGACCTCAGACTGATACTACCTACCATAATCCTATATGTTATCTTTCCAATTGCATGACTTAGATAAGTTTTCTTAAGACCTTGATTGATTGGGGGTTTGACATAGAAGAAGCACGACCGACCTAAATTTTGAGGACAAAATTCTTCTAAGGGGGATAGACTTGTAATACCCACTTTTCTAAAATGAGGGTAATTTTGAACTTTTGTAATTTTAATCATTTAATAATAAGATTCAAATGTTATAATTTTTAATTAATTTAAAACTATTAAAATGTGTGAATTGTGATTTGGTGTTTAACTAGTGTAAACCTAGAATTGTTAAGCCTAGAGACTAACCATGACCATGGAGACCTAACCATGTGATTAGATTGATTAATTGCCACTTTTTACCCTAAGGGTATTTTGGCCATTTTTTACTTTTAGTGAAAATAAATTTTGAGTAATTAATTATGTGCTAATCTATTTGTTAAGACTTAACCCTAGAATTGCCCTAATCTAGATTGTTAACCATGAGCCTAGATATTAGATTAGAAGCTTCCATCATGACAAGGTTATAATTATCGAGATATTAAGTTAGGATTTAAATATTTATTAAAAGAGAGAGATTTTTACTTGGGCTTTAACTTGACGGCTAAGTATTCGTTGTAGAGAGTAGCCCATAGCCCAACCATCACCCTAACCCTAACCCTAGCCCTTTGTAACAGCCAAGGGTCGCCCCTCTCCTTTATATAACATCTCATCACACCCCTTGCCTCTTTTGAATAGCCCTATTAGAACCCTAATTTAATTCTTCCCTAATTTCTCCCCTTTATCAAATTTGATCCCAAATTGAACCTGACGACTTTCATCATCATCCCCAACAGTAGAGGAGGCTAGTGGAGGCTTGCTAGCAAGGTTTGAGGAGCATTGAACCATACCAAATTAGAAGGGGGTTCTCATTCTAGCTTTGTGCATTATGATTTACTCTTAATAGGTAAAACCCCTAGAATTGATTCAAATATCCATTTTCTTTCCATAGATGCATTCATTTAGGTGTCCCTTAGCCGTAGAGCAAGTTTGGACAGAATTGGTGTTGATTTGCTATGCGTATCGGCCACGTATTAGTGACCTATTTAAAGTGTTTGATGAAATGCTTGTCTGGAACTTTTTATTGTGTTTTCTGAAATTAATTACAAGTTTCCTTTATATGCTGATAATTTAACACTAACTCTGAGCACGATTTAGGTTCGTGTCCGTGTCCAAATTGGACACGCACGTGCTGTATGAGATCTCGTGCGCATGTTCTGCTGCCATAATGCTATTTCTTTTGACACAGGCCAAGTGGACATGTGCCACTTGGTGGACACCTTGGGGAAGTAACTGTCAGGTCATCCCTAGAGTCTCACATGACCTCGTGTCGTGTCGAACACGAAATCCGACCCACACTGGTTCTTTACGGAACCGAGCCTACCAGTATCGAGCTACTGATACGTGCTCGACACGCGAGCACGTGTGGTGGTGGACACGATTCAGGCTGTCCACCCTCTAGCCCTAAATCCCCTCTAACCCTAGACATGGCAACGTGGACACTCGAGCACTGTGTCGTGTCATTTTTGATACGACATCTCAGCACGACACTTGATTTTACACTATGCACTGTTACGTTTGTTCTCCGGTTTTTGACACAGTTTTGGGATACGTTTTGGACACACACTCGACACAGTGTACACTGACATGTTGACATATGTATGAGTTGTATTACCCCCATGTTTTTATATATAATTCGAGAAGTATATGCATGTATCAGTGGTTCTTCGAAATGTTGAGATGTAATCTCAATTTTAATTTGGTTTTGTGGATGTTTTCATTGGGTTGATTCCAGTTTAATGCATTCTTTTTTGATTTGTTTTGTAAACTTTTAAATGATTTTGGATTCAAAATATTTAGGTTTCGAATTTGCATTCCCAGGTTTTAAAACTGTGAAACTTGTTTAGATTTTGGTTTTTGTTTCATTCTCAAAATTTAATCCTGAGTTCCTGTGAAATTTGGTTAACCATTATTTTGAAATATTAGTTTTGATATAATTTTAGTTCAGTAGCTATTCACAAGATAGTTTGAATGGGTTTGTGAACTTGGTTTCAAATTACTGTGTTCGTTATATAAACATGTAAACTGAAACATTAATTGATGATAAACTAAGTTGATAATTGGATAGGGTCTGATGTTAACTAAATATGAATTGATGTTCACTGATTAACCTGTAAACTGGAATTGGGTTCACATATTAGAGTTTTCGAATGCTTAAACTGACCTTGAAGTTGTTTTGAATTATTTTTATTCCTAGATTCATTTTCACCTTTTAAATCTCAGTTTGGTTTTGAACTCTCTAACTCATTTCCAAGTTTGATGTTTCACTTTATATCCACTGTTTTCATATATTACTCTTCAAAGTTTTCAGGTTTAACAGTTTTTGGATTTGAATTATTTCGGGTTATGTCGAATGTATATAGATATGTAAACAGTGAATTATGAATATTTGAGATTATTTCCTGTAACACCCCTGAATTTTTGAATTTTTTTATATTTATTTTGACTTAAATAGGAATTTATGGTATTCTCTAAGTTATTTATTAAATTGTTATAGATGACCTTAGCCATGGTCAAGATTTGGAGTACAAGATGACCAAGATTTTTGGCACGGATAGTGTACTCGTGTGCTTTGACTAGTGCTTTAGCCATGGTAGGGAGGGTCGAGCCATATGTGTGTTCTAACTAGGAAAAATAGTGAAAGTTGCGACTTAACCCCCACAAATGACTTATTTATTTATTAGATTATTGAGTTTTAGAAAATTCGGTTGCACCAATTTAGCCCGGACTTTACCCGAACCCAACCTAAGCCCATGTAGGCATTTAGTGTATCCGAAGATGCCATGTAGACATATTTTATGTGTGTACAAATATTTTCTATTTATTTCTAGGTATTTCCTATTTATTTCTAGGAATTGATAAATATTTTCTAAAAATAGTTATATACATAATCGAAGGTATTATTAATATTATTTAGGATATTTTATGATTTCTTTTGTAGACCAGTTAACATAGAGGAATAAATGTGTAACCCACTACTGTACCCCTTGCTAGTTACTTTAGTATGTATTTTACGATTATTATTAGCATTATTGTTGTTATTAAATAATATTAATTAGTTATTTGCTAAAATCCTTGACAAATCGATTTATGTATATATATGTACATATTCCTATAAATAAAACCCTATACTAGAAATAAAGATTATTAAGTTTTTAATTTATTTAAGATTTATGGAGATTATTAGATATACTATATATTACGTGCATATATATTGATATATATAGTTATAGATATATAAAACTATATATAGAAAAAAAAAAGAATTACTATTGATGAACAGTGTTGCGTGCAATATTCATCTTCAAAAAAAAAGAACCTGAGAAGGCTGACCGAGCGCAGAGGGAATTTTGTGCGAAGGAAAGGATTCAAATCTTAATCGATGCGAAACGAGATTACCTTGAATTAAATACTATATGATCCTAATCGAATTCCCTACAAGATTTCACTAAATCTTGGTTCAAATCCTAATCAAATCAAAACTAATAATTCAATAAAAACCTATATAATACCTTCGGTTTCGAAAGTTCTCTCGACACCCTACATAAATCGTGCGACCCCAGAGCCTTGCCACCCCCCGCGCGACCAAGCAAGGGCCATTCCTGACTATTGGCGACCACCCCTGCGGCCCTACACAGTCGCAAATTTGTCGGAGCCCCAGCCACGTGCGCAAAAGAAACAGAGGCCGCTCTGTTTTAACCCCTTCGAGGTACCCCATTTCTCCCCTAGTTTTCTTCATGCATATTAAATAAAATTTGATTCTAATTGATTCTATGGAAACCCTAGATGACCATCTTCGAGACCCATTAATAGGTTTTAATATTAATGCATTAGATTTTCCAGAAACCCCTCTTGAATTTCACGAAAAACCACAGAATACTAGTTCTTTAGTAACAGTTTAAACACCAAATTGGAAGGATTATAACTGTCCAATTTTTGAGAATTTTGAAAATCTAATTAGACAATCTGGAAGACAACATATAGGACTTTAGAACGTAATTTGTAGTATCGAATTCATTTATTATGTAGAAAGAAAACTGATTTCAAAATCACAAAAAACACATTAAAAATAGTTTTAGAAATTAGAAATTTTATCGATACGACGTCCGTCCTGTCAAACAGGGCGACATGCTCACGAACCGAAAGCATTGAAAGGTGCGTATCGACTTCATGGACGTGTGGGCTTTGACGGAATTCAAATTGGTTGCGTGTACGCGATGAATTTGATGCGTATCCGTCAAAATTCACCGTATCGACCTTTTTTGAAATTCTCCAGTTACTTTGTGCATGTTCGTCAAATCGTGACGAAACTTGTGCCAACATGACTGTATACTTTTTCTGGTCCTGTATGAAAAGTTTGGTCCGAATCTGAGACAGTTGACAGGATCGCCGTTTTGTGGGCCGTACGGTCCAACTCAACTGGCAAATTAGTGCATGGTTTATCGAAATCAAAATTGGACATACTGTTGGGTTCGTCTCGTCAAACCGGACCCGTAGACGTGTTGTTTGACGACTTTAGAGGCCATAGACTCTGGCACGCTTTTTGATACAAAACGGATCCAATGGCGGACACCGTTTTGACCCAAAATTATCGTTTTGCCCCTGTATCCAGAATTGGACTTATGGGTAGCCTATCCTAGGTATTTTTCTTACTCCGAAAATGTTGGTAATTTCTGTTTTAGCATCCGAGGGCAGTTGCAGGAGTTCAGCTTTTGCAGATATTTGATCTGACAGGTTATTTAGACGTGGTTGAGTCCACACAGGCAAGTATACCTTGCCAAACTTTATAGTATTTATATGCTCTTTCATATTGCTATTCCTTTGTGTCTTACTTGGTTACACATTGCTTCTATTTCTCATGGTCATTTTCTAGTTTAACGTGCACGTAGTTTTTACTCATTTTCCATATTACTTTTCTGTCTTTATTATCTTGTTCATGTCTAGTGATAGTACTGCTATGCCTGTGCCATGTTTTCCTGACCTGTTTGACCTGTACTTGACTTGGACATGACTAGATAGGCTTTGCTTCCTAGTACTTTAGGAGAGAACATTTTATTAGTCGTGGCTTTACCTCTATTGTTAGTGCCTCCCTAGGCTACGATAGAGAACCTATTATAGGGCTGTTAGTACCGCCCCGGGCTACAGTTTTTAGCTATGATTAATATTATATTCTCATGACATGTCACCATCCATAGAGTTTCTTTTCGTGTTATTCTTTCCTCTATTGGTCATTTCTATATTTTTTGCATGAGGTTTACTGTATAGTAGGCATGTATATTATGTATCTTGCTAGTCCTCTGAGGACCTGGTGATCTCTCTAGGCTTAGTTAGAGACGAGGACTACCCGGAGGTATACGGTTCTGGAGTCGAGGCGGATGATGTACCTTCGCATGAGGACGAGATAGTGGTTGAAGACTTCTCTTGAGACATGTCTCTTTTAGACTTGATACTTTATTTTCTTCCTCTTTCAGTGGACATGTAATTGATTATTTATTTCTTTATATTGTGATTTCGGGATGTCTTACCCACACAGTTATTATTTCTATTTCATGTTGGACAGATCTTTCTCATTAGTATTATTTTGTTGGACTTGATATCTCGTGTCTTATTTTCTGTGTGGATGAGATTAGCGGCGACCTGTGACTTGTATTATATTGCTGGGTTATTATCATGATTTACAGCTTAAGCATTTCGCTAATGGGCTTACTTTAAGATTTGGCCATTGGTGAAGTGTTGCTGGCATGTACCGTACCCTGGTCCTATACGTATTTTGGGACTGGGCGTTACATTTCTTCAATCTCAGGTTTTGATGTTGTGCACCCCCCACAGTCAGTCCTCATTTCCTCACTGCTATAACACTTCACAGCCCCTACTTCACATTACACTTCACAGCCATTCTCACATTCACTCATTTACACTGCTCAATCTTTCACACATACCCTCACCCTTACCTGAACACATGTACACACACACTTCCCTTCCCCTCATTATCTAATGTTATAATGTATAATGTAAAGTATTCATATGTGATACATATATATGTAGGTAGTGTAATGCATGAATGCATGAATTATTGTAATGTAATGTTGGTTGTGGGTTCAATGTTCCCTCCCCTCACATTCCGTTTTCCTATTTTATTTACATGATTGTAATGTATAATGTAATGCAATATATGAATAGGTACATGAATGAAGGCTAGTATGCATACATGATGCGTATGTATGTAAGGTATGTATGTATGTATGTTGTATATTAGCCTATGCTATATACAGGTAGGTATATTGTGATATTGTATATAGGCCTAGAGTATAGTTTACCCTATAGGATTGTTGTTTAGACTTGAGTTGACTAGCCCTAGACCTAGTTTGACTAGAGTTGACCCAGGTTGACTAGACTTTGACCAGAGTTGACCAAAGGTTGACTTTGACCTGGAATGACCTAAAATTATGTATATTTCATTTTAATTTCATTATCATATAATTTGAACTCTTTATAACTTGTGTTGCCTTAACTAGGACTTTGTGACTCCAGTTTGGCCATCTATACATATCGGCTGTTCAGGTTATCATGCGAGTACATTCTCTAATCGTTTCATACTTACTAGGACTAATATTCTTTCTCTAGATTACTTCACTTGATGCTATCACGATATTATCACGGATTAGTACTATATGAATCTTTTCATGAGTTGTTATCCCCGAGCGGGTGCATCGGGTACTTCATATTTATGTACTTTATCATG
Organism: Iris pallida; assembly: GCA_029216955.1. Taxonomy (NCBI): domain Eukaryota; kingdom Viridiplantae; phylum Streptophyta; class Magnoliopsida; order Asparagales; family Iridaceae; genus Iris; species Iris pallida. The sequence goes on along the minus strand of JANAVB010002276.1, from coordinate 138,959 downwards.
TGCATCATATGCTCCTTGTACTTATGTTTATTCATGCACACTCATGTGCTTTCATGTACTCTCATATTCATATGAGCTTCATGTATAAACTATTCATGTGCACTCATATGATACATGTACTCTCATGTTCACTGAGCCCCTCATGTGTAATTATTCATGTGCACTCATTTATTGTGCCTACGTAAAATCATGTACATAACATAACTTGAATGGATCCTTGTGTATTGATTGGGGCATAGGTGAGTAGAATTGGTTATGCCGATCATATCCCCAATAGTTATTCATGTGTACTTCCATAGCTTATTCATGTGCAACCCAACCTGTTTACATAACCATATTGTGATCTAAATTACTAGTCACTTACAGTTCTTACTTATCATGTATATATTTCCAGTTTACAAATATCTTCCTTATTTTTATGTACATTTCTTACAACGTTTCATGTATTATACTTTATTGCATGCTTTACATTTCCTGCCAAGATATGAACTATTTGAGATTATGTGCTATTGGACCTGTTAATAAATTTTACAGATAACTCGGAGGTTCCAGGCTAGCCTAGAGGAGTCACACTAAAGCTTGGAGTAGATTACTAGCTTATGGTTGAGTTGTTGTCTTTAGTTGTTTCATTAGTTGTACTTATTTCATACTTTGTGGTTGTGGTGATAATAACGCTTAAACTTCTTCAAATCTGGTTGTATTAAAATATTTGATCCTTCTATCTATTTCAATCTGGTTGTATCTCACTTTGTGAATCATATCTATCTTCTCGTGCTGATTATCTACCTCTAGTTTTATGATTGAGTTATATCCTTCTGTGATTGTCCTCCGTTTGAAGAGTATATCATATTGTGCTTAGTTGTGATTATGACCTAGAATAGCGTTCTACCGCCGACACTACGGCATAGGCTGGGCGTATCCACTTCTTTTGCCCCTATACTAGGTGTGGGTAGTGACAGACGGGCTCGGGTCATGGGTGCCTTACTAGAAAGGATAAGAAAAACAATAAATCATCAACGTTGTAAGGCAGACTAACATCCTATATAAAAACTGGTAGATATAATAAACAATCAGAGAATTAACTACAATGGGTTACTATTCTAATGCCAAAACTAAACTATCATCTCTAGAATACAGACACTCTATAAGTTATCGAACCATCACACTATAAAAGAACTACATACTAATAAGCTCTACAAGAACTAAAAATATCTCTACTCCTAAGTTATTTGATGATGAAATTCAATTTTATAACAACAGAAGGGTACGATAGAGATGATATATTTAAAAACCTTTTCAAGATGCAATCTAATAATCATATGCGTCTCATGTTACTTAGGATCCTTGCCATACCAGTAAGCAAGGCTGCGATAAATAGTAGATTCCATAACTGGGGTATGCACCTCTATAATCATGTCGTCTCGAATTCTCGCTATGTCGACTAGTATAGCTGCATGAA
>JANAVB010002276.1:127500-132500 GCA_029216955.1 Iris pallida | reverse complement strand
ATACTTTTGAATTGATAAATCTGAAAACTGAGAACTTAGCCTCTAAACACACACACTACACAACACCCTATCTAAACTTTCTGTCATATTACACATGTACACACAAACATTGGTTCCTATATCATACACATACATATGCATTGTTCCCCATACCCTTCTATATGTGTATATGTATATATATATATATATATATATATATATATATATATATATATATATATATATTTAAAAATATATATATATATATATATTTTTTTTTCTATATGCTTAATAATAATAATCATGTGGTATATCAATGTGTAGTTTATATTAAAATAGTATATAAATATAATATATGAAATACGTGTGATGTAGACTATATGGCAAATAGCCTAGGTAGTATAGCATGTGGCATGTGGAGTGAGTACACTTGAGTTTAGTATATTGTTGGACTAGTGTGACTTGTGTATGGTGTGTGATTGCTAGAATAGGCTGGCTAGGCTTAGTGAGATTTGTTTGGGTTAGGCCTGACCTAGTTTGACTTGTGTAGTTGACTAGAGTTGACCAAAGGTTGATTTTAGCCTAGATTGACCCCAAACATCATATAGATGCATTATAGCAGTCTATTTTATTATTTTAGACATGTAGTGACTTGTATTATTCTATAGGAGACAGACACCACTCCTCGGACAGTATATTCTCTTCGGATATTGAGGATACCAGGCGAGTACATTCTCTGATCATTTCATATCTTGTTTAGGAATATATTTCCTGCTTTAGATTACTTTACTTAATGCTGACACGTTGGTAACACGGATTAGTACAATATGGATCCCTTCATGAGATGTTATCTCCCTCGGGAGCATCAAATACTCTTGTCTCGTGTGTTTCACTTACATCATGTATCTCATGCTTCTATTATCATGAATCTTCATGTATCATCGTGTGTTTCCTATACTCTCATGAATCAGAGAGCCTTCATTAATCTATTCATGAATCACTCTTAAATCACCCTTTATGGGCCAGTAGTATAGTCATGAATCTTAACGTAACTTGACTGGATCCTTGTGTATTGATTGGGGATGGGGGAGTAGAAACTGAGCATGTGAATAATTCTAAAGTAGAATAGTCATGAATCACCTCTTTAGTATAGTCATGAATCAACCTCCAGTTGTTCACATGTTCATCTTGTACTCTGAATCACTAGCACTGATTAGCTCTCTTATATATTGTAGCTATTTACTTACAGTCCCTCTTTTACATTATGCTGTTCTTTAGTTTCATGTATCTTATACTCTAGTATATTTATATTTCCTAACCTATTATGATTTGTTGAGATGTATTGTGCTACCTCCTGTCCTGACTGGACATGTTGAAAATATTATAGAGGATGAGGATGAGGTGTGCTATCCCACATATTACGGGACTACCCTAGAGGACTGTTGTGACCTGGACCAACAGCAGGACCCATTAGAAGTGGATGACACACCCTTAGTCTAGGATGTTTTTTTTTATTTCTCTATGGATTACTGTATATTGAGATTTGAGATGTTATCTGGATTTGTGATATCTTAGACACTTTGCCTTCTATTTGGTTGTATCTCTGTGGATTTCATTTCATTTCATATCTATCTAATTATTCTGCCTTAGATGTGATTGAGACTGTATTCTGCTATGTCACCTCCATTCGGAGTGTATATACTGTACAGGTACCTTATATATTGTTAGATGATTGACCTAGGACGGCATTCTACTACTGACACTATGGCGTAGGCTGGACGTAACCACTTCTCGTGCCCTTACTCTAGAGTGCGGGTCGTGACTTCCCCTCTTCACGACCCGCACCCTAGAGTAAGGGCACGAGAAGTGGTTACGTCCCGCCTACGCCGCAGTGTTGGTGGTAGAACGCTGTCCTAGGTTACAACATCTAACTATATAAGGTACCTGAACAGTACATACACTCCGAATGGAGGTGACATAACAGAACAGTCTCAATCACATCTAAGGTAGAGTACGATAAAAAGATTGATAGACATGGAATGAAATGAATCCACAGAGATAAAATCAGATAGAAGTCTAAGATAACAACTCAAGAACATCCAGCTAAATACAAGTCTCTAATATATACAACATCTCAGAAGAACAACTGAAAGTCAAATAAACAACGTAGAAAAGAAAAGATAAAGCCTAGCTGTCTAGCCTAGACTATGGGAGTAGCATCATGTACTGCAGCTGGGTCCTCCAGAGGAACCAGGTCGCAGATATCGTCTAAGCCTGCTCCGTAATAGGTGGTACATAGGGCCTCATCCTCATCCTCTGTAATATTTTCAACAGGTCCAGTCAGGACAGGAGCGAGCACAAAACATCTCACACAGTTCATATCAAGTTAGAAAATATAAAGTATGCAATAGAGTAAGATACAGAAAATACTGAAAGAAGAATGTATATGAAAAACAGCAGAGATTTGATAATAGAAAATACCTATATGTAATAAGTTAGAACCGTAAGCAATATTTAATTTAGAGTATAATATGGTTATGTAAACGGTTTAGGACAATGCAATGGTAAATCTATTGTACGTGAGTGCACAATGGACATATACAATAGTTATACAATGTTGCACAATAGGATTTGATTACATAACCAATTCGACTCTCCCTCCCCAATCAATACACAAGGATCCACTCCAGTTACGTTATCTTATACAATAGTGTACAATGTTATACAATAGATGTACAATGTTATACAATAGTTGTACAATGGTCTATCCATGGGACTCTTGTAATAATGAGAGTACAATATGCACAATGAGTATACAAGGATAAGGGTATTCAATAAATACAATATGTAAGTGAAACGCACATCACAATATGTATTTAGTGAATACAAGGGATAACATCTCAAAAGAAGATCCATATAGTACCAATCCGTGATAACAATCGTGTCAGCATCAAGTACAGTAATCTAGAGCAAAAATGTAAATCCAGACAAGTATAAAACGGTCAGAGAATGTACTCGCCTGATAACCTAAACAACTGATAGGTATAGAGGTCCAAACTGAAGCCACAGAGTCCTATTTAGAGCAATACAGGTCAAGATGTATACGAGAGATGATAAATAAAATGTACAATGCATCTGCATGCTGTCTAGGTTAAACTAGACTAAAGTCAACACTTTGTCAACTCTAGTCAACCACACTAGTCAAATTAGGTCAACTAGGTCAAGTCATAGCCCAAACAAGTCTCACTAGGCCTAACCAATCCTAGGCTAGCACTCAAACAATCACAAGACAATGTGAACCACAACAATTCATAATATAAAATAGATAATATATATAAATACATACCTTCATACATACATGCATATCCACATTACATACATATTTATATATGTAGGCATATGTTATATCATGCATATTTACATAGTTATATAGATATATACATTCTTGCACATTTACGTACATACTTTTATACATTATATATGTTAACATTCGTTACAATGCATTATATTTTACTTATACCTTTGATTGATTCATTCATTCATATATGACATTCATTCATGCATATTACATACTTACATGCATCTATACATTATATACATTGTATATAACATGTTAAAATAGAAGAGGAAAAAAAGAAAAAACTGAAATGGAAAGGAAAGGGAAGGAAAATGTAAGGAAAAGGGAAAACAGTGGACAAATACATGCTTGTATCATATATTCTACATTACCATACATGCTATCATTATATATTGTATTATATTATTTATATATTATGCATTCATATCTATCATTACATGTATACCTTGCATTCATATCTAGCATTCATTATATACTTTCATGCATACATTGTATATCATTCTTTCATTCATGCATTTATGCATTACTTACATATATTATATTAATTGCATTCCTACATGCTTGCATTCAACCATATATATACATTAATGTAAAGAGGATATATATCATATATATATATATATATATATATATATATATATATATATATATATATATATATATATATATATATATATATATATATATAAATATATATAAAATATATAAAAATATATATATAAAAATATATAAAAATATATATATAAAAAAATATATATATATAAATATATATATATATATATATATATATATATATATATATATATATATATATATATATATATATATATATATATATCATTTCATTCATCTAACATATCATGTATTACATACTCTATATTCATTTAATACCCATACTACATAGGCTCATAGGTTACACAAAATGCATATATCGTATAGTCACTCTTCTACTTAAAACCAATACTATACCAATTGGGCCTCTACTAAATTCTAGGATTAAAGTATGTTGTAGCCCTTCGTGTTAGCTTTCTGAAACTTCAAATGGATCACATTTTCGTTTCCGGAAGCTCCCGAAATCGCAAAAATACCGAAACACGTTCGTCTTTCGTATAGCTGACACTCAAATAATTCTACAGAAAGTTACAGAACGAATTTGGCTTATTAAAATATATATTTTGAAACCTAACTTCGATACGGTTCTTTTAAAAAAATGGGAGATAAATCGGAGTTCTAAGCTAAAAGTTATGACATTTCTAAGTTGCTTTGGTTAATAAAAACGTGGATGAATATTATGACGAATTTGAGTTGTTTTGGACAAAAGAACACATATAGGCCAAGATACTTGGATACAAACATTGGTATCCAAATGAAACTCATTCTAACCATCCTAACTAAGATCAATCCACTCTCTAACGATTCTAAAACTGAATATAAATATCTGTTTAAACTATTATCATACATACATACACATGGGGTGTCCTAATTTGGGATCTATCAAGTAGGACACAAGACACATATCTAAAATCCTCAAGAGAGCTCCAAATGGCCTCAAATTTGAATCTAAATGGGACACATGCATGAGGATAGATCCTACGGATTCAAAACTAATTTATATGCAAAGAAAATCAATTTAGATGATAGATTTTACCTATTGGGAGTGGAA